>CM024587.1:17421070-17840776 GCA_014182565.1 Eucalyptus marginata
TCACCTTGAAAAATCGTGACAATCACATCAACCGCGACCTCCTTATACGAAAAAGATGCAAACCAAGAAAGTAGACGCAAAAAATACATGCCTGCGGTTAGTAAACTAAGAGATGGCTCAAAACCAGCTCCTCTCTGCCAAAAAACCAAAAACCTAAAACTCCATGCTCCTCGCAAAATCTATTTCTAAGCATCCTCATCATCCTCCACCAATATACTTTTACAAGCTTCGTAACACATGAATGATATCCCGGCAGCAGGCACCAACTTCATGCAGCTCGGGCCCAAACCTCTATATAAGCCTCCGATTCCTTCCTGCTCAAGGATACTCATGAAAGCATGGATCACGTCCCTATATACCTTTCTCCCGCTCAACGCCCCAACCTGCATGTGCTTACGCACCACCTCCAGAGGGAAAGTCGCACTGCTCGAAATAGCCCCTGCCGCAGAACCAATCAAGAGGGTCTCCATGTTTCCGATCTTCTCTTGCTTGAAAACCTTCCTATACGCTTTTCTCAATGTGTCATAAGCAAAATAGTTGGTGGCAGCATAAGGGATGACCCCAATGATGCTAGGCCCGAGGCCTCTATAGAGCTCTGCTGGACCCTCCTCTCTTACTATTTTCACAAACGCATCAAAGAGACCATCATAAACCCCTCTCTGCAGTTTTAGCGGGAACATATAAATTGATGCAAGTATGCACACTTTAAATACCAAGCAAGCTTTTGACCAGTACCTGTATCGTCAGACGAGTTTTGACTAGCTCAAGAGGGTATGTGCATAACGTCGAACTGATACCAGCACAGGCCCCAGCAACTAATGACGCGGGGATTGGAAGTTTTGGCTGCTCCCCAGGTTTGGGTGACAGCTGCTTGTTGACCGTATCATATGCAAATAGCTGCACCGGAAGAATAGAAACCTTCTAAGTACATGTAACCAAAGAACGTCCCTTAGGGGTACAAAAGGAATTCCCTGACACAATTTGTCTTAATGCATGAAGAGAAAAAGGAACCTTGGCTTATTAAATGAGAGGCTAGTCAAATTAATAAAGCTGTGCACTAATGATGGGCAGATAGGGAAGCAATGATATTAATTTTTTTCCAAGACTTGCTTCTGCTGTCAAAGATGATGTGCAACAGGTACTAGTGAGGATATGCCTAGTGAGGAAGTAGCTCTACCCCTGCCTTTGAAACGTTTGATTGCATAGATAAAGGAAAAAACCTAGTCAACTTAAAAATATGGAGCTCAGTGAATCACGGTTAGTGACTCTTGAAGTTATTTTTCCCCCTCTTCTTGGTCATTTTCCTCCTTATTTCCCCTCTTAGGGACAGAATGGATAAGGAATGGATTTATAACAAGATTATCCACCAAATGATACACCTAAATAGCAAGCAGCTTCTCAACCATTCTATGTACCCATGACCAACACAAGTTTAAGAGACCTCAAGACATTTGGTAGCATTTGAACACTTGACACAAAAGACCAACCTAGGAGGTTATGTAATTAATCATAGAGCAACAGGTACTAGTGCTCAGGTCTATCAAAGAGATATTCTGCTGTCAAATAGAATTTAGTGTGATATTGGACAATGGATCAACTATATCTGAAAGAAAACACTGGTTCCACTTTAAATGAACGAGAAAAGAAAAACAGAAAGAAAAGCATTGGTTCCACCCTAATTTCTAATCAACATAATAGCACCATCAATTGTGCGAACTGGCAAAATAGAGTGTTTTCCAAAGAGGAAACATTATCATCCTTGGCTTTCAAGAAACTAATCAATACCTGATGATACTAACAATACAATGCATCATCTCTTGAGTGGAAGATTAATTGCCAAGGAAATGAAGGCTATCATATCTTTCATTTCATAAGGAATAAAAATAATATGATTACTCCAGCTACATTTGTGTGATTAATGTGAAAACCAAAAACCAATCTAATTATGCAGAATAAATTTTCTAACTTATATCTTAAGAAAAAAGTGATGCATTCATTAGTTCAAGAACTGTAACCAAATCAGTAAGGTTACAAGCCTCTACTGTCACCAGAGTATTTTCAGTGTAAAGGATACTAGGACCATCCCTCCTCACTATTCATGTGAGTGTGAAGAAATTTTATAAATTCCCATTAAAGACAAACATTTCAACTTGTCTCACAAGGAACGCAATGCTTATATGCAAAAAAAAAGGTTGACAGAATATCCTATAGAGCACAAAGCTAGAAACTAATTGTGATATTGAACACGTACTCAACCATGATGAGCAAAGCATGGGCCTAAATTATCAATGCTACAGCCATGTCACAAGCGCCAAATGATGCAAAGGTTATTTAACTGACCATCATAAGGATAAAAGCATCGTGAGTCATCAAGTAAGTGCAAATGCAACTCAGTCAAAGTCTTTCCAATCTACCAATTAAGTCATAAAATTTTTCACAAACATGCAATCAACAATACATTAGATTCGTCTAGCTTAAGTTGACAGAAAATCCTAAGCAAAGCATGTCTTATGGTTTACTATGTCCTGTTGGCCTGGTTAAACACAGATGGACAATTCTCAGCTCTACAAAGGCACAATATTCCATTTAAGAAACAGTGCTGTCAAATCGAGAGACTACAAAGAGACAGAGATTGCTGAGTGGCTTTGCAGGAATATCGACAATAGCAAAGCAGACAATGCACGACCTCTACCAGAAATAAACAACCACACGAAGCAATAGCGCCATATATGGTACATGTATCTACCATGGCCAGAAAAGAGAGCAATGGACAAACTGGATGACAAACAAACAAACGAACGTCAGAAGATTTGCCCAAAGATCTCCTAAACAGAGAATATTGAGGGCACTAATGAACAAAGCAGGACAGCATGCATAATTTCAACCGATTAGACACAAAAAAGTCCCAAGAAGTCAATTTAACTTTCAAAAAGTAAATAAGACAACGTTACCTCTATGGCCTTGCTAGGGGCAACCCGAATCACATTAACCAAATTACCCCTAAACAATCCCTTCCACCCATCAGTCTTCACAATATTCTGGAACACCTCAGTAGTAGAATGCCCACTGTTTCCTACCATCAGATGTGTCCTTATCGTCTCCAAAGGCGCTACTGCGGTCCGTGAAACAGCCCCCGCCACTGCCCCACTAATTAACCTCCTCAACGAAGGGTTTTTCACCTTTAGTTTCAATTTAAGCCCACTCTTTTTATTGCGCACAGTTTCTTCCTCCTCTGGGACACCGACAATCCGAATACCCTCTGGAGACGACACGTACTTAATCATAAAATCAGGGCAGGTCAGTTTTATGCTATTGACACCCCCGGCATCACAGTTATTAGGCGAATTCGGCGATAAACCGAAATTCATCCCCATTTGGCCTACACTGGCAAATAACCCACCTACAGGACACATATCACGATCGACAGAACTCCACTGATAGCCCAAGTTATTAATAGAGAAGAACCCATCCTTCCTATCATCAAAAAGCTGCAAATCTTTCCTACCCATGATCAAAACCCTCTGTCCACAAGCACTTGCTTCCGACGTTTCGATCAAATCCTTCTCAAAAAAATAAAAGAACCCCTCTTAATTTCAGACAGTTGAGCCTGCGAACGTGAGAAAAGGGCATATCAGAAGCAAGCTTCTTGACAAGGTTCACTCAATCACATAGCCAAAATTCAAGAGCTTGAGAGGCAAAGACTGGATTTTGACGAGATGGGTACTCCCAAAAAAATGAAAAGACTGGAGCTTTAACCGCAGAGACAAAGGAGGAAACCGAAATACACGTTGATAAAGAGTCGAGAGCAGAGAATACGAACCCGGCGTGGAGAGATTCTGATCGGGGTCGGACGTTACGAGAGAGAAGGCGATGGGGTATCTAGGAATGTTCGCCGAGAGAGAGATTGGAGGACCCGGAATAGCACCTCTCTCTCTCTCTCTCTCTCTCTCCCTCTCCCTCTCCCTCTCCCTCCAGCTGGGTCGCTGGATGAATTGTTCTGCAAAGTCATTCCTTTTATATAGCTTTGAGCTGTTTGCTGAGGTGAGAGGAATCCGGTTCGAAATTGGAGTGCACCTCTTCCGGAGATAACGAGGAAACAAGGTTCCGACAGAAGAGACAAAAAAAAAAAAAAAAAAAAAAAGGTGAGGAAACAAGTAAAATTTCAGAATTTCGGATATTTTACTAGGTTTTTTGTCTGCAACTTTTTTTTCCTTTTTCTTTTCGCCGGTAAAACTCGGATGTGACTTTTTAATCGAAACGACGTGGGTACACGAACAGATTTCAGAAGAAATCCCAGCCCAAGGAAGGGAAAGGGACATATATTCGGAAAACATGATAATTCTTTAGCATACATCCCCAATTTACTAATTCATTGAACTAGAATTATGAAAAAAGATAATATACTCATTTCTTCATTTGATTTGTATCATATGATTTCCAGCTTATTTGTTAACTCTTATATTGCCTAGTTTTGAGTTTAGGGTTAATACTACAATAAACCCAAAACTAGTACATTCGTCATAAATTTATTCTGAACTAATTTTTTGACTACTAAAAATCTCAAACTAATACACATTTGACAAATTTACTTCAAATTAGTACATTTATAACAATTGATCGCAATTAGATGACACATAACAATTAACTAATATATTAGTTTAAAATTTTACTTTCATTTCGTCATAATTGTATCAATTTTGTGGTTTTTATGGTATTAATCTAATTTAACAGATGATATATTGGTTACAAATATACTAGTTTAGGTTTTTGTTTGTCAAAAAGAATAATTTAGAATACATTTGTTACATGTGTATAAGTTGAGAGTTTTTTATGTTATTTGAAGTAAATTTGCCATAAGCGTACCAATTTAGGGTTTTCAGTGGTTAAAAAATTAGATTGAAATAAATTTGTCATAGATGTACTAATTCCGAGTTTTTCGTGGTATTAACTTTGTTTTTAATTACTTTTTTTTAAAACGTATGAATTGTTTGAACACGGCAATAAGTTAGCGTATAATTACTACTTGATAAGCATATGATGAAACATGAATAATGAGGGAATAATGATTCTCCAAACTTAAGTAATGAGATGTTTTAGGGATATATATCTCCCTAGATCTTTCATATAATTATTATATAAGGTTTTGCATATATCTTTCTAGGTTGTGCATATTTATGATTGATCCAATTGATTGTAATTAGTATCGTGATATCTTATTACCTTAAATAATCATCTTGTAAATTGTATAAATACTTTTATTATATGATATACAAAAATCACATAATTCTTTATTGATATTGCTGTTTCCAGGATATATTCGGAAACTTAGGAATATTAGCAAAGCCCAAAGTACTTTGGGATAATCAATGCCAAATTTCTTGAATATTGCATCATATTCTCATAATTCTAAATAACGTATAGGAAATTATAGTAGCGCTATAATTACATTATGAAAGCATCTCAATTCTTTTGAAAAAAAAAATACTTTAAAAGTGTCAAAAGTTATACACAACACTCACTTTAGTGTTAATTTTTTTTTTTTGGATTACTTAAATACTGCATTTAAAAAAAAAAAGATTACTTAAGTGTTAATTCCAATTTCGGTAGCCAGAAAGAAAATCCCCATCCTTATATAGACCCCAAACCATGCCCATTATAGCATTTGCTCCAAACTACAAACCCTAAATTGCAATTTGAAAGAAAATCCCCATCGAAATCCTAATTTGATTTGCCCCTAAAATCGAAACCCTAATTTGGTGAGCCAAGGGGAGAAGTGAATAGCTGGATTGAGGACAAAGAGGAAGTTCCAGGCAACAAAGAGGACGCGTCGGCGACTGCGCAGAAATCCCAGCAGAAGAAAGGAGGCTGTCTCTGTGTGAGCATGTGACAGAGAAGAGAGCAACGGTGTCGTTTTTAGGCAAGCCAGCCACTTCGGCTCATGCGACGTTTTTTCGCACATCCGTGTGGATTAGTTTTAATAAAAAATATGTTGACTCATATTCAAATTTAATGGAAGAAGGACACTAAAAATATCAAAAATTGTGTACAACATTTATTTTAGTGCTAAAAGTTTTCGTCAGTTTACTTTAAGTGCTTTCGACAAAAAATACCAGCCAAATTAATTACTTAGCATTTATAATTAAAATTTTAATATGACTTGGCACATTTTTTTTTAAACTAATCCATGTAACGTTGCACAATAATCACTTTGCAACTGAGATTGACACATAACTTTTTGATAACAACTAATACTGAAGTGATTATTTTTTAATAATGACTAGCACTTAAAGTAATCACTTTAACAAAAATTGACACTAAAAAGATTTGTATCTATAATTTTTGGCACTCATATAATTACTTGTCAACTTGTCTGTGCGACGTCATCTAGGGGTTATGTTGATAGAGTATGCCAACGAGCAACAAAGGATTGATAAATTAATAAAATATGATCACGTTAGATTTCCGGTGACGTAAATCGAAGTGGATATTTAAGTGAATTCTTTTTAATGGCACTTAAATAATCCAAAAAAAAATTAGTATTAAAATGAAGGGTTAATACCCTGAAAAACCTCAAACTGGTACACCTATGACAAATTTACCAAAAACTATTTATTTTACCATGAAAAACCTCAAACTGGTACATCTGTAACAAATTTACCCATACTAATCATAAAAAACCCTAAACTTGTACATTTATGACGAATTTACCAAAAACTAATTTATTTGACAGCAAAAAACCCCTAAACTAGTAAATTCGTGACAAATATACTCTTCACTAAATTGGATTAATACCATAAAAAAATCACAAAAATTGTAAATGACAAACGGAGCGTAAAAAAAAAAAAATTAAGATATCTGGCCAACCGTCACGTGTCATTTAACATAATAATTTGACAAAAAAATTTAACGAAAACTAACAAAGGGTAAATTTGTCACAAGTGTACCAGTTTGGGGTAAATTTATCAAAGGTATACCGGTTTGGGATTTTTGGTGGTCAAAAAATTAGTTTAGGGTAAATTTGTCACAGATGTACCAGTTTGGGGTTTTTTTAAGGTATTAACCCAATGAATGCTGTATACAACTTTTAATATTTATAATATCATTTTTTTCAAATTTAAATCATAAAAATTACAATATTTTCTTAGCTGAAATTTCTCGTCACCTAACACACTTAACTCAACAAAGTGATGCACGACTTTTGGCAATTGTCCTTCTTCCCAATGCCTTCGTTTCAAACGATCACAAAAATTCAAGCATCGCAACATTCTGGTAAGCGCGCAGCGGCATTCTCGCTTGAGCCGACTCCGATGAACGACGAAACTCGGAAGAAATGATTCCGAGTCCCAACGACTGTTCAGATGCAACCCTCACCCGCCATCAAAGCCAGCAAGCTCGCTCGCAGATTCACCTACTTCTCGACGTACGGCGGCGGCGGCGGCGGCGGCGGCAGTGGCAGCAGTGGAGGCGGCGGCATCACCCCCCTCCCGAACAGGCGGGCGGCGGAGCAGAGCTGCTTAGCTTCCCTCGGACTCTGCGACACCGTCCCGAAGCTCGCCCAGGCCCACGCCCACATCATCAAATGGGGCCTCGGCAACAACCCGCTCGTCCTCACCAAGTTCGCCTCCGCGTCTTCGGATCTCGACGCCGTCGACCTCGCCTGCTCCTTCGTCTTCGCGCCCGACGCCGACGCTCGCCTCTACGACGCCTTCCTTTTCAACACCGTCATCCGGGCCTGTGCCCAGAGCAAACGCCGGGAGGCCTTGGGTTTTTACCGTCTCATGCTTCGGTCTGGCATTTCGCCGAACAAGTTCACGTACCCGTTCGTTCTTAAGGCCTGTGCCGGCATCGGGGACTTGAGGTTGGGCCGGGCGGTCCACTGCTCGGCGGTCAAGTTCGGGTTCGATGAAGATGTTCATGTGCAGAACACGATGGTCCACATGTACAGCTGTTGTGGTGGAGGGGGGATTGAGTTTGCAAGGAAGGTGTTCGATGGAATGACGAAGCTGGACTCTGTTTCGTGGAGTGCCATGATCGGTGGGTATGTACGTTTGGGTGTTTACTCGGGGGATGCTGTCGCCTTATTTAGGAAGATGCAGATTGCCGGGGTCAAGCCTGATGAGATTACTATGGTTTTGGTGTTGTCGGCTTGTGCGGATTTAGGTGCCCTTGAGCTGGGGAGGTGGGTTGAGTCCTATGTTGAGAGAGAAAATGTTCGACAGACCGTGGAGTTGTGCAATGCTCTTGTCGACATGTTCGCCAAGTGCGGTGATGTTGATGGTGCATTAAGGTTGTTTAGAAGCATGAGTAACAAAACAATTGTTTCGTGGACTTCTGTCATCGGCGGTCTTGCAGTACATGGCCGTGGTGTGGAGGCTGTTTCTCTTTTTGATGAGATGATGGCAGCTGGGGTGGTACCGGACGATGTTGCCTTCATTGGGTTGCTTTCGGCATGTAGTCACTCTGGCTTGGTTGAGAAGGGCAGAGATTATTTCAGCTTGATGACAAAGAGATTTGGCATTGAACCTAAGATAGAGCACTATGGTTGCTTGGTAGATCTGCTCTGTCGGGCCGGTCTCATCCAAAAGGCCATAGAGTTTGTTGAGAAAATGCCCCTCGAACCGAACCCAGTTATTTGGCGAACCCTAATTAATGCTTGCCGTGCACACGGTGAGCTCAAGCTTGGGGAGGACATCACCAAAAGGTTAATCGGAAAAGAACCCATGCACGAATCAAATTATGTTTTGCTCTCGAATATATACGCCAAAATGTCGCATTGGGAAAAGAAGACCAAGATCAGAGAGGTTATGGACACCAAAGGGATGAGAAAGATTCCTGGAAGCACCTTGATTGAACTAGAGAATGAGATTTATGAATTTGTTGCTGGCGACAAGTCACATGATCAGTATAAGGAGATCTATGAGATGTTGGATGAGATGGGGAGGGAGATAAAGAAGGCTGGATATCTTCCTTCTACATCGGAAGTGCTCCTTGATATTAATGAAGAAGATAAAGAAGATGCTTTGAATAGGCACAGCGAAAAGTTGGCAATTGCATTTGCTCTTCTCAGGACACCACCTGGAACCTCTATCCGCATAGTGAAGAACTTGCGAGTTTGTGAGGATTGTCACTCTGCTACCAAGTTCATCTCCAAAATTTATGATCGAGAGATAGTTGTGAGGGACAGGAATAGATTTCACCATTTCAAGGATGGCGTGTGCTCGTGTGGAGACTTTTGGTGAAATGTCCCTGCATTGTGGGACTCACATCAAGTGAAACATCATGTTTCATTGCTTGGGATCAAATGTTTTAGCTCCACTCAAATGCTTTACTTGTAGAGAGAGAATGTCATATGCAAAGCACAAAAGTTCTTCACTCGGAAATTCTTATCCAGAAACCTCAATTGGGAATCATAGCGTCTATGATAGTCCAACCAGTATAATTGTCGTGATCTCCTTGTTTGAATGCAGAAAAACATGGATTGGAGCATAAGATGGGTTGGAGCTGGCTTTCTTTCTCACCAGAGACCTTCATGAAACATTCATTTTCGGCAGGAACCAGTGTCTCGACAAGGTGTTATATGCTTTTATCTTGTATACTAACTACTAAGTGTTGGATAAACCTGGAGAATCTTGCTAAGGCCACCTCCACATATCTTCTCTTGAGGATCCTTGTGAGATTTGTGAACTGAGAAACAGGAATTGGCAGCCTGGTTTTTCATCTTGAGTTCACTGTTGCTCTAACGATTATTATGACAATGCTACGCTGAGTGCTGTCTGGGAGGAGTAATGTGTTTTACACTCTGGGCAGGGCACCAGATGGGAATAACAATGTTATACACCATAAAAATAGTAAAGATGGCCTGATTGAGTCAAGGTTGGGTAAGCAGGATCTGCAAAATAGTCATGGAAATTAAGATGTCCCCAGAGCTGAAAAACTTCATCTTCAAAATCCGAAGGCATACGCTGAGCCTTTGAGAATTAAGGGGGAGATGGGCTGCCAATACACTAGGTGGGTAAGGGAGTACAAATTGTGGTCTGTCCTTGCTCTTGTCGAGAAGAATAAATTGGTTCATCACATGGACCATCGTTGTTACAATGTAATTAAGCTTTGCCACTTGGACCGAGATCCAAGGACAGAGCTACGGGGTCTAATGGTAACAGCTCGCTCGGGATCAGTTGTGCTGTGGGGATCCACAGCATGTTTCTTATAAGGGTAATTTCCTTTAGCTCTCTGCAATTTCGCAAGGTCAGGCCAAGAATGAAGAGGACAGAATGCACAGCTTTGCAAGGTCGGGCCAAGAACGAAGAGGACAGAATGCAGCATGCTATTCTCGTGGATGGTTGAAGCTCCTTCTTGAGGTGTATGACCACGGGAAGACGCTTTTTAGCCTTTTGAACGCAAATGCTGCACGAACTTCCTGGGAGTTTCACAGGGCTAAGACATTGTTTATTACATAGATCGAGACAAAACGATCAAACTCCGCATTTGCTTTTCATGTATTCGAACAGTGCCATGATAAGACACAGATTAAGACAGATTATCCGCTCGCGGTGGAGCAGGGAAACACCGCATATGTAGAAAAAGAGGGAGCGCGGACGGAAGAACAATCATTTGACTTTGGCACATAATAATATCTGCACAATCTTCCTTATTTACCGAAAATTGCCCTATTGAACGCGTCTGCATCTAGCCCATACGGTTCCTATTTTAGGTGGGAGCCTTTTTCTCCTGCATTAGTCGCAAATGGTACCCGAAACTCAAATCAGAGAGAGCGCCTTCTCTAACCTCACCGACACAATTTAAGAGGCCGTCTTTGAAACACCGCACACGTCGTACCCAGAGAAGACAGGTGAACTTCACTTTCCTATGCAATTAAAAACGAACGTGTACTCCTGAGAGCAACAGAGAGCACCAAAGCGACCCTCGCAAGGGAAGATCTAAACACCCACAAGCTGCCATTGTCGTTTGATGGGTCCATTGGAGCTACACCTGCAACTTCGGACTAGCATTCAAGCAGAGACGTGGTGAAGTGCGGTGCTGAGCATTCTCACTGGCTTCAACCATTAATTCTGTCGGTCATCAACTCCTCTATGATAGCCCTTTGTGACTTACAATTTCACAATACACGCGCATTTCAGTCAAGAGAAAGACAGGGTCTCATGGCTTGTAAAGCAATTGGAAGATAATCCCTCGTCAAAAAAATCAGGAACTCATCGCCCCCAAGTCAGACAAATTGCTGAGCAGACCTAGTGTTTTGTTAGTGCTCAAAATTAAAAGAGCCAAGGCACCATGTTTAATCAATGTGACAGCAAGCTTTGAGTGTCCGCATGAAGCAGTGACAACAAAAGAAGGCCTTCACAGGACAGGGCACATAAGATTATTCAAGGGCAAAATCAGGAGTAAATCTCCATGAGTGACAAGGAGGTTCAGGATACAAAAGAAGGAACCAAAATTTGCAGCAACAAAGGACATTGACTAGCAATAAGAGATTCTTCACCTCTAGTAAATAAGGCTTTTGAGCACACTAATAAAAGAAATAAACCTCATAACCAGCTAGTGAAGCAGAGCAAGAAACTGCAAGAACGCATTTGCAGACACAGCATAATCAACAAGAATTCATCCAAAGAGCACGTTGAGAGAAATCAACCCCCCAAATTAGATCTTGCATGCGCTCAATACTCAACCGCATTGCCGAGAAGTCCTCCATTTTCGTTCTTCGAGTGGCCATCGAACCGATTTCAAGATTTCGCCTTCTCGGGCATCATACATTCAAGGAATCATCCTCAGGCTTGAGAGTCCCTCTTCTCTCCCATCGACCCTTCTCCTTCCCTCTGCTCCAGCAGCTTCCAGGCCTCCCCCTCGCCCGCCTGCGCCGCCTTCTTCTGCGCCTCCTTCGCCTTGAGCCCCTGCAGCTTCGAGTGGTTGTAGTACGCCACGCCCAGGAAGGCGAGCCCGTACCCGAACAGGTTCACGGGGGTCACCGTGTCCTTGATCACCGACCACGAGAAGGCGATCAGCAGCCAGTCCTTCACCACGCCGGCCACGTTCATCGTCAGCGCCGAGGTCTTCCCGACGAGCAGGAACACGGCCAGGTTGAGCGCGAAGGCGAAGAGCGAGTTGGTCCCGAAGACGACGAGGTCGGGGCGGAAGCTGGAGGCCTCCGCGAGCACCGGGTACTCGACGAAGACCCACGGCACGAGCAGGAAGACGAAGCAGCAGGGGGCGACGTAGTACAGCGACGTGATGGGGTTGAGCTGGATCCCCTTGGAGGTGAGGAGGATCTGGATCAGGACCAGGCGCGTGGCCTCGAAGGCGACGGCGCCGAGCTGGAGGGCGACGCCCCAGGCGTCGAACTTGGCCTCGCCGTACGCGGCGACGGCGACGCCGAGCGAGATCGACACCATGTTCAGCATGGTCTGGGACTTGAAGGGGTCCCGCTTGAGGAGGACGCCGATGGAGTAGACGGCGACGGGCATGAGGGCCTTGAGCATCTGGATGAAGGAGACGGAGAGGTAGATGTAGGCGGAGTTGGAGAGCCAGAGGGAGAGGGCGTAGAGGGCGCCGATGGGGACGACGGAGGAGAAGTAGAGCTCCCGGGACATGGCGACGGGCTCGACGACCCGGAAGACGTTGACGAGGAGGAAGGCGAGGGTGGAGCAGAAGGACATGTGGAGGAGGGTGAGGGAGATGGGGAAGGGCCAGTTGTAGAGCTTCCGGTCGAGGATGTACTTGTTGTACACGATGACGGTGAAGGAGAGGAAGATCCAGACGGCCACGTAGGTGTAGGACAGCACGATCTTCCGCACCACCCCCTCGCTCAGCGACCCTCCCTTCCCCATTTTCTCCTCCGGCGAATGCTGCGGCGGCGGCGGCGGCGGCGGCGGCGGCGGGACGGCGGAGGAGGACGGCGGAGGAGGAGGAGGAGGAGAATGCGCGCAGGGTAAGCAGGGGATGGGCGCTGGATGAGGAGGGAGTGGAGGGGGTTTGGGGAAGAAGAAGAAGAAGAAGAAGATGGTGTCGGACAGAGAGAGAGGAACAGGAACAGGAACAGGGGATTTTTTTTAAGGTTCTCTCGACTGAGCTTCGATTTCGTACAAAGGTTTCGCACCTCTGGTGACTTTTTTTTCCCTTTTATTTTATTATTATTATTATTATTTTGCCTTTGTTTTGTCCTGAGTTACCTGTTTGGGCGGTTCCCGGTTTCACCCTGTTTTGGTCCTCTCTCAAAAGCCATTTTTAAACAAAGAAAGAACAAAACATTAGAGAGTCAAGAATTTAGGGAGTCGTGAGACTAACGATCGACGCGGTTCTTTACTCGTCCAGTAGCTTTGTACGATCAGTAATATCCAAAACTTGAAATTCGGGCTAACGCTCTTTTACAGTCATGAATTAATATGACAGTCATGAATTAATATAATGTCTTGCACCGCCAATTACGTTTTACTTAAATTTCATCGAAATAGGCTCGAACTTCCAATGACGTGAGAAACATCAGGAGGGTTGATTTCGATTCACTTAAACTTTCTGAGAAATTTGGGTATATGTGATTCGATTTGTCTAGCCTAATTGTCATATTTTGGTTATAAAAATGAACCTAGATGAGTAATTTTGAAAGAATCAACAATCTGTAAATTTGAAATTCAATTATTGGCATTGTTTATATATTTATGGTTGTGCCATCGGAAAATATAGAGAAAACCACCACAATTGTTTAATCACACTACACCATAAAAAAAAAAGAAATTATTATAAATAATCCAATTTAGAGGAAGACAGGGGATGGAGCTGGCCATCGCTTAAATGGGACTTTGACTTTGACCCTGCATGATGCAATGCATGCGTTCCATCTGCCGGCCTAGTCTGCAACGTGACAAGCACGTGCCTCGGGCAGTTCAGATATGCAGTTAAATATTGTCATGTGGCATGACGCTAACGAGTGCTTGGTGCCACTTATTAAGCGTGTCCAATATAAAAAAAAAATTTTGAGCGTACAAAATTCATAATTGGATGTGAGTGTGCAGAAAATCATAATATTTCTTTATTCGATCGTCTATTGAGTAAGTATCATATTGTCAACAAACATTCATTATCTAATGGTCTAGATGTTCTAGAAAAATATATCTCAAACTCTATTTATTTCGTGAACAATGAATTATTTGGAGAACATTTTAATGAAATAAATATTTATATCACTTATAAAAATAAATAAACGAAAAAAAATTCAATGTCCATAAAAATTTTCAAATGTGAATTGCCATAGCATATTTTATTAAGTAATTATTTCAAGTGATACAAGCAATAAATTTTTAAAAATATATATTTTTAGATCAATTTTTTTGCGAAATAAATGCAGTTAATTAAACTCTAACTCTCCCTTAAATTAACTTGGTGCCCAGATTTTTGAATAGCCAGTTGTGTCCCTTTTGAAAATCGCTTGTAAAAAAACAAAATAAATAAAAATAAAAAACAGCTCATCTGATAACGCCTTCGCACCAAACCTTATAATGACTTCGTACGTTCGTGCATGTATTGTTTCGAGGTTTGACTCTACGGCGTTTGGCTAATTTAGGGTTTTCTTAGTTCTCTTCTTAATCTTCGTGGGATTATATATAATTTCTTGGTAGAGATTGGAATGTTCCGAGGATCAAACTTGCGACGGGAATAAGCTGACTTTCCCAAAGCATATCCCCAGCGGACAAGACATGGAGACTTCCGAATCTTTGTGGGTTTGGAAGTAGCGGCAAGCAAGGAGAGAACGCGTTTCACCAATTAAGGACTGCACAGGTTTGAAGTTTTTGTCACTATTGGGATGGGTATGGATGTGATGGAGATGAAAGGGGATTTTAGAAAATGATTTTCGAGAAATAGTTGAAGATTCGCCATAGGCGATGGCCGATGAGGACTTGGCAAGGGTCACCCTTGCCATTAAGCAAGGGCCGCCCTTGCCGGTCATAAAAGCCCTTGATGGGAAAAAGATGAGAAGAAAAGAAAAAAAAAAATTAATTTGAAAAAGTTCATTTTTTTTTTTTAAATTGTAAAAATTGTCCATAGCAACATAAGCGATGCCACGTAAAATGACCAATATCTACATAAGTGATTTTCGACTAAGATTGATCGAATGGACTACATTAATAAATTGGCTTAAGGTTTAAGACTCAATTGGCTAAATTAAAAATGTTTAGGAATAAATTAAAACAAAAGCAATAGGTTTAGGGCCTTTTTTTTTTTGTAATTTTCCCTGAAGCTCTTTAAGTCCGGTAGTAATGATAAAAGCAAAGTTATTGGCTAAATAAGATCAAGACCAACAGTGAGTATTGACTGAGAAATTGAACGTATTGAGCGTCTACAAAAGTAAAACACCATTTGAGTAAATGCTGACCAACAAATGTAATGTTATTTTGATTGTGAATATAGTGGATAGTTAAACACTATTATTAATTTTGAGAAGCCAATACAGTTAAGTGGATAGTTCCATCTATCAATTGATAGCCCAGTTGATGTCACTCGAGTAGAGAAATATAAACATCGACTCACTAAATTTGGCTGAAATCAAATGGAATGAAAGGGGGGTGCACAAGATTTTTTCGACTCAAGATATTTTTTATACAAGTTTACTATCAGGAACAGTCAATTTATTTGCATGTTTTTTTTCGACTCAAGATATTTTTTGTTTACTTTCAGTCAATTTATTTGCATGTTTTTCCTTGCACGACTACCCTTGCTCTGGTAGTTTGAAGTTTCTAGTCACGACCTTCTCTCGGGTGAACCATCCGAGGGATAGTTAATAGGTCACTAAGTGCGCGAGTTTTGTAACGATTCTGTCCCTATGAGAATAATTTTTCATCGAAATGATTTTTTCTAATTTTATTCCCGAGAACAATTTTTTAGTAAAAGAACGTATTTGGAATCGTCCAAAATTTTTATTCTCAAAAGAAATAAATTTTGGTAGGATTTTTAAACTTTTTTGTTTCTTTTAATTTTTAATACTTTTATTATATTTTTTATTTTTCTCTTTTTCCTTTTTCCTTTTTCTTTTTCTCTTATTCTTTCCCCTTCTTTGTAGCCAGTCACTAGCCACCACCGTGGTTGGCAATCGGCTAGGCAAGGTCCGGCGAAGCTCACCAAAGGCTCGCATTGCCAAGGTGAGCCTCGGCCTCACCATATCTAGGCGACGCCAAGCCTCGCCGGTCGTCGGGTGAAACTCGACCTCGCCTTGGCTGGGCGAGGTCAACCTCGTTTAGATCTGGCAAGGCCGAGCTTGCCAAGCCATCAGCGAGACTTAGCCCCGCTAGGCCACCACTAGGCAATGCCGACCTGGAGGTGACCCGGCAAGGCTTAGGCCAACAAGCCTTGCCATGGCTCAACGTCGCCGAGGGCTAATGACGCTCTAGCAAGGTCATTGGTCCCTCGTCTGGCTAGTCACTAGCCATGGCCGAGTCCAAAAGAAAAGGGAAGAGAAGAAGAGAAAAGAAAAAAGGAGAAAAAAATTGGAATTGATTTTAAGAATTATTTCTAGGAACAAGAAGCAACTTTTTCTACTTTTTAATTCTGTTTTTAATCTATTCCCGAGAACAAAAAAATTATTAAACGGATTTTTGTTCCTTTTTTGCTCCTAGGAACAAAAGAACAGAATAGTTATTCTTGAGAGCATTACCAAACAAGACCTAAGTTCACACAGTTGGAGCTCTCCTAAGCCCATACCGATTTCAACTTTCGATTCAATTTTAACATGCAAATTAATTTATTAAGGAGATGCAATTAATCTATTATTGGTGGGTCAATTATAAACCCAATCGAAGTATAGGAACATATTTTACTTTTGCAAACTATAGATTTAATGGATTTTTGGACTTAATTACGCCATTTTAGTATCTTTTCTATATTCTCAAAAATACTTGTGACCTAGCCGCTAATATATGAAAGATGATCATGCGGGTACACAACTAATAAAATGACACTCAATAAACAAAGCATTGAATAAATAAATTTCTAGAAATAAAGCAAAAATTCAAACAACTCGGGTTACTTGATTTCCTAAGTATGAGCGCTAACATTCTATACCTACCCTAACCGTGATTTCACTAACCAGTTAACAATTCTAATCAATTCCTTTTTCTTTTTTTTCTTTTTTATAATTATTTTCCTCTTTATTTATGAAGAATAATTATATGAAATTCTAATCTAGGTTTTGCATGCATGATTTATTACTTTGATGGCAAGTGACATGGCCTAATTCTAATAAAGGGCAAAAATTAATATAAACTATTCTACTATGACATGTATTATAAATTAAATGACCCTGAACATGCAATTACTAAAAGACATGACGTAGATGACGTGGCGGGGATGGTGATATGGCAATGATATGATAATGACGTGGCATTCATGACATGACACATAATGATGATGTGGCAGCATGAACGGCATTGATGACATGGCACGTATAGGTGGCATGGCATATGACATAGTATGTGACATGGCATAACGCGGCAATATGACATAGCAAATAGGGATACACGTGTAATGCAACTAAATTGTGCACATGTTATTTTTTTTTATTAAAATTCAAAATATATAATAAAAAGAAACTATCTAAAGTGAAGGATTATTTAACTGAAATTAGTAAATAATTTAAATTAAATCCTATTCTAACTGGGAATCTTACCTTAACTTGCTAGATATTATCTAATATGCAATCCTATCTAGAAAACTATCGTAATCGATCATGCAATGCAATCTTTAAATCAAGAAAATTAGAGAAGCAATAAGGTAAGCTCAAACCAATCAAATATATCCACCAATCTCAAAATTGGAGAGAAATAAACAGACAACTCGATCTTAATGCCTAAAGATCGAATTACTGATTTCATGCAATCCATAACTCAATCTTAATGCCCAAAGATCGAATTATCGTCCCTGCGCAGACTTCGGAATCAGAAATTTTTGGATGTGATATGCCTAAAATCTCAAAATAACCATGTTAGATCACAATAATATCAAATTAGGCAATAAAATATCGAATTCAAATTTGGACCGGATAATTACCTAATTCGAATAGTCGTTTCTGAAACAAACCAAGGACGGTGGATCATGGGAGTCGGCGGTTGGTTCACAGTGGTCGGCGGCAGGGCGTCTGTAGATGGGAACTCTCGGTGGCAAGTCACGATGGGGCCAAGATGTCAGTGTTCATAGCAGAGAATGAGGGACAACAGCTTCGTCGCGAGGGCAGCAAGTTCGGTTTGCGCTACTGGTATGGCTCGACGAGCAGGTGGAGGCGTCGCGGAAGTGTAGGGTTTGTGACTAGCCAACGGTGTAGGCGACGGCAAGAGCAATGGGAATTGGTTGATTCGTCGTCAAGCAACTTCGCGACTGGTTTGATGTGATCACGATGGAGATGCATCGATGCAAGCTCAAGATTGCAGACTCGTGGTGCAGGTTGGCGCGGGAAGTCTGCTTCGCCGTGGCTCAGCAGAGGATGCGATGGATCGATCAACAGGTTGTGGTGCAGCTGGCGGGCAAATTGCTAGGGAAGTTGCGTCTTGGCTAAGTAGTATTGTTTGTTTGTTTGTAAAACAAACAAAATGTATTTTTCATTGTCCCACACATATGAAAGTTGAGAGGAAATGGGTTAGAGCCTTTTCTAATGTGTTCAAAGAACAAGGTTGGGGTGTGGATTAAACCTCCAAGCATGTGGGTGTGCGATTATTAGATGTATTTTGCACTTGGCACACTTGCGCTCCCACCATTTAATTAGCACTAACCTCTTTATCTTTATTTTTAATTTTATTTCGTATGATTATCTTGTTAACCTTTATTAGTTAAAAGATTGTATTTGTTCATTCAATTTTTTTAGAAATTACGAAATTCAAAATTTTATTTTATTAAAAAAAATTATTTTAAATTATTTTATTTTGAATTTTACATGTGTATTTTCAAGATAACCTTTGAAATTATAATTGTTCAATTTGAAACATTTTCCAAGTGTTGCATTTGTTCACTTTATGATCTTTCCTGAATAGTTGCCTTTGTTCACTTTGCAATCTTTCTCGAAGAATTGCATATGTTATTTAAGACCATATATATGCCACTTTTTGGTATGAGTGAGAATTAAGTTAATTTTGAGTCGTCTTTTCTAAACTACAACCATCATTTTAATTGTTTCCTAAAGAGATTCTGGAGAAATACTAGAATTGATATATAGTATTCTTAATCGAGACTTTATTGTATATTGGAGAAAATTTGCTGTAACCATTAGCCACATTATGGGGTAAATAAATTTTTAAAGAAAGTGATATCACATCTTAAAGTATGATTTGATTATTCTATCCAATTCGAAACATATTTTCCAACCGGCAATAAGGCTGGTCTTGAGGCTGTTGCTTCTTTGAAGGAGATTGCAGCATGGTTGGGAGAAAATGGTGTAGTGTCTGGCGAGCAGTGGTGGTGAAGCAAGGAGAGCATGGCCGAAAGGGGATTTGGCTATAAACTATTATCTTCGTTCTCTCTGTTCTGTCATGGGCTTAGACTATATGATTTAATTAAGTTTATCTAGTTGGTCCAATTTAAATGCAAATTATATGTACTTATCAAATTTCTACTAATACAAATGCTCCTAATAATCATATACAATTTAATTAAAAAAATTTGTTTTGAGGCCGGGAATAATCCCTAATTTTTTATACAATTAATACTTAAATGGTTTGACAAAATTTAGATATCAACGGTTTCATGTTGTTGACAAACTGTGGTCATACTTTGTAGTGAATCAATAAGCCAAGTTCATGTTCCTTTGTTGGTTGGAATTGTCTGTCAATTAAGTATAAGGATTGCAGTGTATCTTCCGATATCGTTAACGTAGTTTGTTATTCAATGTTGCTTAGTCGATAGTTACTGTTGACAATTTTTAGCAAACAAACATGAGTCGATTTCTCAAACTCTAATACAAATTTTCATTTGTCGCCAAGATTTTTATTTTTTTTTATAACCAATGTTTATGAGGTGCCAAACGGTAAGAAAATGAGGGAAAGTTATTTGCTGGTTAATTTCCATCAAAACAAGCATATCCTTAAGTTTTTTGTTAATACTGTTGGGGTTTCATGAATCATGTATTGGTAAAATTAACAAAAAGAACGCAGCGGAAACAAAAAAAATATTTTATACATGATTATCTGAAGGCGTTGTTCGTGCGTTTTAATAAAAAATCTGAATATAAAAAAGGGAGTTAAACGAATTACCTCTCGAAGCACGTTTTATACGAATTGGTTAGATGTTCTACAATTCGAGCCCTACAAACGTCGAACCTCTAGTTCATACACACCAATAATGGATGTCGAACGGAAGAGAGAACTTTCGGATAATCATTACTATGATCGCGCTAACAATCTCGTGGAGACAATTCACCATATCCTTGATGTTTTAGTCATGGCCCGGATGAGAGAAAATCATTTTCTTTCTTGCGTCTTGAAGACAACACAAGAACACGCCCAAACCACACGAACACACACACGGTTTTTCTCTCTATTTCCAGCAACCCGTCGTATGTCCACACTTCAGCATTTTTAAAACAAAAATATAAAACCGACCAGCAACGGTTGCTGATCATCCGCCAAAAGCACGAACGATCGTGCATGACGGTCAGCGATCCATTCTTTTTTTACGTGCAAAATGGTCGGCAAATTTACCCCGGACCATCATGGTCCCTAAACCGCATTTATGCAAATTTACCCCAAACTTCGTGCTCCAAACATGCACAAAAAAATTCACAAAAATTGTAAATTATGATAAACGGAGCATAAAATCATATATTTTTATTAATTAAACATTAAAATTAATTAAACGAATAAATAATTAATTAATCAATCCCCTTTTTCAGGGTAATAAAAAGAACATAATCTTTATGTGTACATTTGGGTACATTAACATGTATCAACTTTGGGCATGCGTGTGCATCATATGCAAGTAGGCCCATGACTATAATACAAATTAAATTAAATCTCATTTAATTTAATTTCAAATCAACAAAATTCGATTGCAATAATTGCAAACATATTTGCAATATTATTTCTCTCTTGTTCCACGTTATCCTAATTTTTTATGGTGTGTGACATTTCATCACTAAGCTGGTAGTAAGACTTGTACTAATACATTAGTACTTCCAAAAGAATTAATTGTCTCGATTAATCTTTGGGTCCTACAAGTCATGATTGACATCTAGCAATATGTCATGGCTACCTAGATAGTGTGAATGTTTTAAGAACATAATGAATCTGTCAGCTTTGGTTATAGTGTAATTCAATCCCTTTGTTTTACTATGTCCCGATCAAACAAAGACCATGGAATATTTGTCAAGTCACTAATTCGATCATATGCACAAATCTAATTGACATGCATTTTATTTGAGACATAAACAATTTTTTCTCGGTTACAACCCCGGTCGAGGATTTCAATGCATTGTCATAATCAAATTGCATAGGATATCATTATTGTACCTTACAAGGAGACAGATTCCATATTGCGCACATGTGCAACTTCGTATATGAACAAACTATGATCATTAGGTATAAAGACGGATCAATGACTTGGCATTATGTGCACCCGTGAACCATAGTTGTTCGACACACAAGTTAACATTGTGCCTCAGGTCTAAGAATTATTTACACAAGACCAAAGCATGAACAATTAGACATTGACCACACTAAAAGCTTCTATGTCGCTAATCGTTCTATATGCGTCACGTTCAATGAACTTGTTTAATACAAACACCTCTGTTCTAATTTAGGCATCATAATACCCAATGACATGTGACTCATCATTCCCTTAAGTATCCAATACTTAATGGTGAAGTTAAGAACACACCTGTATCAACGGAATTATTAATATCCACTCAATAATCCATCGACCGGGAACGATTTAAAGATTCAGTCTAATTATGAACTCGTCACATATATTCTTGGCATCTCGAGAATAGGTCTAGTTGCAACTGATCTTAATGAATCATTTATAAATATAAAATAATTGGACAAATAAATTAATACCTCATTACCATTAATTAAATAATAATAATGAAAGTACAACTGAAATCCCTAATATATAACTATTACATAGTAGCTTTAGGGTATATATCCAACAAATACATGAGGGCACAAGGGTAGAGATCCGACTATACTTCACAAACTCCTTGAATTGGTTAAGGCACATCGTGATTTAGAGCAGTTTGCATATAATTGGTGGGATCAACACAGGTAACTTTCAATTCTCGAACTAGATTTCCTCACAAATCCTAATCAACTGTGCTGACACTGATAGTGCAATGCATTGTCCTTGATTGTTGGATCTATTTGCATAATTAAGAGTGCAGGCCGACTATTATTTCCCTAAAGAAAGAACAGTCTTCTATTTCATGCGATATATAAATCCTGACTAGATTACAACATGAGGTTTCATCTTGAAACAAAAGCCTCCACCAGTAAAACTTTTAAGGGGCGATGCTGTTGACTCGTGTGAGCCTGAGGAGGGTTTGTCCAGGTTTTCTGCATCAGCTTGGGAAATTAAACAAAGACAGAGCAGTGGAATCAGGCTCTTCCGTTGTCTCCTCCCTTCTTCCTCGAACTTGCAGTTTCAGATAACCTTTCCACACGATGCGCTCGTGGAAGACAGCAAGAAGAAACGCCCACCGCGCATTGAGACCGGTGGGGACAGCCAGCGACCCGTTCATTGGGGGACTAAGCAGGCGGATCTGTGGGCAACGAGTCGCACGGTTCCTCCATCGACCCTCTTCCTTTCACAGCTGAAAAAGACGTCAGCTAATTAGCTTTCAGCTTCCATAGTCGCTCGTGCATTTACTCAGAAAGAGAGGACTCGCATGGTTTCCATGGAAACCACCATCGACCCTTTTCCTCCTACAGCTAAAAAAGATGACAGCGTTGGAAAGATTTAGGGATTTTCTAAGATAATTTTATATGTTAGAGATAATTATGATATTTTTATTGATTATTTGTATCTCTCAAGATTGCATGTATATTGCACGTATATCTTCCTTTGATTGTGCATATCTAATAAAACTTATAAATAGACCGATATATTCTTTATTAACATTTATTGAAGTACATAGAAGTTTGTATGTTCCTCTTTTTCGCTTCACTATTCTTTACTCGGTACCAGAGTTACTAATATTGAGGAAACCTACGTTTGGTCGTCCAGATTTCTAATTGAGATAGAACTGGATAATATATGATATAAAATCCTAGGATTTTTTTTTATATCCCGTCCATTATTTGGTGAATCACAATATTAAAGTCGGATATGTTCACATCATATAATATATATTTTTTGATATAAATGGCATTTCATTATAAATGAACATAAATGTTCATAAACGGAGATGGTGAAAATCTCTCATAACACTATTCCTTAATTTATTTTTATTTTATTTTTCCTCTTTTTTATATTATTTTCATTATTGTTTCTTTTTTCCCATTTCATCATTCTTTAATAAAATTTTATCAAATAGTAAACTGTACTAACATATCTAAAATACAAAATACCTAAAATATATAATAAATATAAATATTTAATTTATAGATTGAATGTTTATTATAAGATAGAATTAAAGTTGAATATATAAATTAAAATAAGATTAATTAAAAATAATTTTTTATTTTTTTATTTTTAATTTCTTAAATTATAATTCAAATATTATTTATATTGAAATATAATTTCAATTTTGTTAATTTAATAAGTTTGTTATTCAAGAAAAATAACTTTTTATTATGGATATTAGAAATCATATCCACCTTTATCCCACCTCTCTCATGGGATAATTTTATCATATCTATTTCCCTCTTACATCCGACTTTATCATGTTCTGAGTGAGCACCAAACACAGGATATGATAAATTATATCCTATCCCGAATTTTATCCCGACTGCCAAACGCAGCCTAAATGCACGGTGTGCACCTTGAGAACCTTAGTTACAACCCAAATAAATCCATCCCTACAACTCAACAAGTTTCACTCTATATGCACAAGTCTCATCTAACAAAAACATCTAATTGAGTGCATTTCATGATGGTTGTGTTTTGACTCGAATCACACTGATTGTGTCGCCTAATTGATCCTTTTTCACAGAAGTGATTTTTCTTTCAATATACTTGCATAGGTCGCATCACTCAATAACTATTTTCTCAATCCTGCTATATAGACTACTTGATGTTATGATGCCAACTGTATAGGCTACATCACTCAGTTACTGTTAACTATATTGGTCACTTGTTGTTTCCCCTCCAATTCTTACATTTCACGTGTGGAGACGCCAAAAACACCACCAAACTTACTGCCCTCAAACTAGCTAGATCAGGAAGTTTCGCCATGAACAATGGTTGGATGCTACCTCATTTGCCATGTCTCAATCGCTTACAATTGAGTGGCTTGTTAGAGATAATTAGGGATTTTTCTATAATAATATTCTATGTTAGTTATCCTTATATCTCAAGATTGTATATATCTCTTTGATTATTCGATTGAGATACTATTTTAGAATAATTATCTAATATAGACCGATGTAGTCTTCATTAATATACATTGAAGTATGCATAAATTTCCATATTCCTTTTTTCTGTATTATTATTCTTAACTATCAGCTTTTAGCTTCCACTGTGCCTCTGCACTTACTCAGAAAGAGAGGAGGACTCTCATGGCTTCCATGGAATTACTTGAAGTGTAGAATGAGGGGTTAAAGCTTTAAATCCTCGATCGAGATCTATTCTGATAACAGGCTAATCCCATATCAGATGAGAGAATGACTCGCCAGCTACTCCGTAAGTAGAAACCATTCTCAACCATCAAGCTCTCCGGAGCGTTGAAACAGATCAAAGGCCATCTTCCTGAGAGTGCAAACCCAGACAACAAGGGTTTTATTTTTGTAATCTTGAGCTTGATCCCTGGAGTAGCAAGCATTGCTACTCAGCATCACAGATATCCTTAGCTTGATCGACGACTTTGTATAGGATCTCACTGTGATTCGACTCATCTTACGTCATCCCGATCGTTTTCGGAGAGTGCATGTATAAGCTTTTACACTGAGTGAGAGTGAACTGCAGCACGAACAGAAGATTTTTGTCATGTACATCAGTTTGAGTCACTTTATAATGGGCCTAAACTTGGCTGTACCACCAACAAGATTACAGGAGTCTCGCCAACTACTATACGGCGATCCTTCTTCTGAGCGTCGGTGATGCATAAAGTTCATGATATAATTCAGGATTGAGCGTGCTCCATTTGATCTTTGGAGTCAAAACTTGCACTCCGCAACAGGGTTAGGCGCGAGCCGAGGCCCGTCCACTGACTAAGCCCTCCAATGCCTGATTCAAATGTAGAGTCGGAGAACTACTTATGCGGTCGCAAAAGGAGTGCTCGCCGCTTGTGACCTGGCAATCTAGTGTGGAGTATCCGAGGCTGACCTGAGAATCTCGGCTTTTCGACTCGTTCTAGATTGGGCGAAGACGGACCGATTCATTTATGTGGTGCGTCAGTCAGCAAGGGTGTGGCCTTAAATGCTCACCTGCATTCGTTAGATATCTGCTGCTGCTTTTATCTCAACCACGATGCTCGAGCCCAATCGGCCCAATGGTTCGTTAGTCGTGCAGCCTTAATGTAAAAGGGGAGAGACGGATAGAATATTTATAAAATTATATAGTACACAAGCATTTGTGTCGGCATTTGTAGTCCGACGGTTAGGATAATTGCCTTCCAAGCGATAGACGCGGGTTCGACTCCCAGCAGACGCACGTCAGTTTGCTTTTATGTATTTGTGGGACTTCCCTGTAGCTGCAAAACCAAGTTCTCTTTCGCCAGAACGCTTCTCTTTCATTTTACACGTTATTTTTCTTTCATTGGATTAATTTGAGCCTTAAAAGTCATAAATATATGAATCGACATACGTTAATCGTTCCTAATTTAAGTAGGTCTTCTTTTTCATATGCTCAATGTAACTCCTGCAATGAGGCGACATGACTTGAACCACTCTAGCTCGATTTCACTTACGAACGTAATATTCACATAGGAATGTAAATACAGCCCAGCTAGCTTCAAATAGTATCCATTCTGCATCACATCGTAGCATAATAGAGAGCAAAACTCATTTCCATATGACTCAAATGTGAATCGTGTGGAATTTTCCGATACGATCTTTAATTCTCGAGACCATTAACGCAAACCCAGCATCCCCGTTCATGATTGAGTTCCATCTCCTATGGTGAATTGAGCCGTGAGCAAATGAAACAATTCTCTTTCATTTTACACATTATTTTTCTTTCATTGGATTAATCTGAGGCTTGAAATTTATAAATATATGAATCGACATATGTAAATCGTTCTTGATTTAAGTGGGTCTTCTTCTTTGTATGCTCCATGTAACTCTTGCAATGAGGTAGCATTACTTGAACCACTCCAACTCGATTTCACGTAAGAACGTAATATTCATAGAGTAATGTAAATACAACATAGCTAGCTTCAAATAGTATCCATTCTACACCACATTGTAGCATAATACAGAGTAAAATTCATTCCCGTTTGACTTAGATATGAATCGCGTGAAATTTTCCGATACAATCTTTAATTCTCGAGACCATTAACGCAACTCTGACATCCCCTGTTCATGATCAAGTTATGTCTCTGGTGGTGAACTGAGCCATGAGTCTTGAAATTCACAAAAAAGAAAAGAAAAAGGAATCGACATATGTAAATTGTTCCTAATTTAAGTGGGTCTTCCTTCGTATGCTCCATGTAACTCTTGCAATGAGGCGACATGACTTCAACCCACTCCAACTCGATTTCACGTGAGAACGTAATATTCATAGAGGAATGTAAATACAGTATAGCTAACTTCAAAGAGTATCCATTTTGCACTACATCGTAGCATAATATAGAGTAAGACTCATTCCTATATGACTCATATATGAATCGCGTGAAATTTTCCGGTCCAATCGTTAATTCTTGAGACCATTAATGCAACCCCAACATCCCCTGTTCATGATCGAGTTCTATCTCTGGTGGTGAATTGAGCCATGAGCCTTGAAATTCATAAATATATGAATTGACATATGTAAATCGTTCCTGATTTAAGTGGGTCTTTTTCTTCGTATGCTCCATGTAAATCTTGCAATGAGGCGGCATGACTTGAACGACTCCAACTTGATTTCACATAAGAATGTAATATTCATAGAGGAATGTAAGTACATCACACCTAGCTTCAAAATGTATCCATTCTGCACTACATTGTAGCATAATACAGAGTAAAACTTATTTATATATGACTCTCACTTGAAATTTTCTGATATGATTTTTAATTCTCAAGACCATTAACGCAACCTCAGCATCCCCTGTTCATCATTGAGTTCTATCTCCTGTGGTGAACTGAGTGGTGAGCGAGTGAAGGCAGACTTGGTCCTAGAGGTGGAGGAGTAGCCAACGGTGGTCAAGCCCGAGAATGAGACCGGCACAAATGCCATGCTGGGCCGGGACTTGGGCAACTCCATCAGTGGCTCATCCGGGTTCAGGAAAATTTGGACCACCTTTCGCATCCTCGGCCTGCATGCAGAGTACGGGTGCAGGCAAGCAAGGCCCACTATCAGTGCCCTCTCCACTTGTTCCTTGTCAAATTGGCCTTCCATTTGCTCATCCACACAATTCAGGAGTGAGCCTTCTCCATAGAGACTCCACACATAATCCACCAAGTTGTCCTCTTCTGTGATCCCCTTTGACCTCTTCCCGCACACCACCTCCAGGACCACCATCCCAAAGCTGTACACGTCTGACTCTGGCGTGGCCTTCCCTAAGTATGCCACCTCAGGGGCTAGGTACCCAGGGGTGCCCGCGAGCATGGTTGTTGCTGAGGCGTCGCTCTGGATCAGCCTTGCAAGCCCAAAGTCACCCAAGTAGGCATTGTAGTTGGCGTCTAGCATGACATTGTTGGGCTTGACATCTCGATGGACCACAGGGTTCCCACATTCTTCATGGAGGTAGAGTAGTGCCGAGGCCACACCAGTCAGGATCTCGTATCGGGTCTCCCAACTGAAGGACTGCTTGCCGATAAAGCGATCAAGGCTACTGTTAGCCATGTATTGGTAGACTAGCAGAAGTTGTTCCCCCTCATGGCACCAACCTTGGAGTTGCACTATGTTCTTATGCCTCATCCTCCCAATCGTGCATATCTCTGCCAAATACTGCCTTTCACCTGTTGAATTTGACGTTGAAAAATTGCCTGAAGTTAATTAACAAATACTAGAGAACTTTTCCACAGAGGATCTTTGCAATTGTGGCAATTGTTGGAGATATTTAGGTATCTTCTAAAGATATTTAAGATATTTCCTTTGATTATATTGATTATGCATCTCCGATTTAATTCTCCTAGATTGTCATCTATTCAAGCCCATGTATAAACTCCATGTACTCTTTTCTAGATACATTGAAAATTAAACATAATTTCTCTCTCCCACTTTATTCACATAGTATTATAGTTGCCACCCGTTGTAGAAGTTCTTATAAATAAATAAATAAAAAGTCGCTAGCCTAGATCTGGTGTCGCCCAGCGTCGCCATCCAACCTAGGTCAGATTTGGTGCCGTCAAGTGTCACCTGTTCCCTCTCTTCGGCTTTTCACCACTGGAGCATAGGTTCTTGGGCTTAACTCTTACTCTTCACTGAGGTCAATTTGGTGCTTCCCTCTATTTGCTATTTTTTTGAAGTCTTCCAAGACCGCCTAGATCATGCCCTATGTCCGATGGTCGAGCTATATTGGATTAGATTGAAATTTTCTAGTAGTTTTAGCTTGCACTAATTGAGATGTTTCGTTATGCAGTGCACTAGGTGAGTGGGTGGTGAGCTATTGCATTGCACAGTTTGGTGAAGTTATTTGGCGTGGTCTCTGGAGGTAGGGATGTTTGGAATCTCGAGGGTAAATTCAAGGAAATTGGGTTGCGAAAATTGACTTTGCAAGACTTTGTGAGATTTATACGACATCTGGGAGGGTTATCTAATTTGGTCTTTGTTGCCCTTGTTCCTATGATTGGTCAGCTGGAATGACCATCAGTGCATGAACTTTCTACCTAAAGAACCTTCAAAGGCTATAGGTACTCTATACCTATATCAGGATTGTTTGTTCAATTGGTTGTTAGTGCTGTGACAACATTATTGATGGTCCATCAATGATTTTTCTCAATTGTGTTGAATTATTGAAGTTGAGTTCATTGAAGGAAAATATTGTGGTAATTTTCTTATTCTTATTAAAGAATGGGTGATTTTGGGAAGAGTAATACTATGATGACCAAGGTGATTTCCTCTTCTTCTAATCGAATTACCAATAAGAAGCTTGAGGATAGTGCTGACTTTCAACAATAAAAGAAAATTATGAAGCTAACTTCGATAGACAGAATCAACTTACACACTTGCTAAGCCTAAACTCAGTATTTATGCAACTTAAAATGTAGTTGATTCACGTATTCTTGGTTAGATGCTGAATTCTATGAAGAGTAATATCATTGATCTTGTAACTCATGTTGACACAATTAAAGAATAATGGGTGTATTTGGCTATATTGCATTATGGCCAAAATAACCTTTCATGGATTTATTAGCTATTGCAGTAGTTTTACTGATCTAATAGGAAGGGGTGTTCCATTACACAATACTTTGCTAATTTTAAGAAGATGTATGAGGAGTTGAATCATCTTCTCCATATTTCAGCCACTATTGAGCAAAAGCAACTTCAGAGAGAACAGTTGGTTGTACTGGGATTTAAGGAGGTTTCAGTCCAAACTAGAAATTGTTAGTTTCCAAATTCTTAGGAGAGAGAGACTATTGCATCACTCACAAATACCTTTGCTTGAGTTCTTTGGGTATCTCGTGAGTCTTCTGAGGACACTATGTCTATGGTAGATAGCTCTTGTGTCCCAGTCTTGAACCGGTGGTGGTAGTGGGAGTGATAGAGGAACACATAGAGGACATAACACTCGTGGTGGCCATGGTGTTGGCTAGGGCATAGGAACAAGAAGCAGCTAAGGCCAAGAATAGCTTTATGGACAATCCCACAATTCCATTGATAGCTCAAGGGCCTTCGGACTTGTCATTAATGTGGCAAAACTAGTCGCATTCGAAATTCTTGTTACAAGTTACATGGGAGACTAGGGTAGCAACTACATTTTGCAAATGCTGCATCTAGTACCGACTCTTCTTCTTTGACATAGTTTTCAAAAGGCAATAAAATTGTTTTTTTTTTTTTTTTTGTCTCTTACTCCATCATCATCCATTGTTACCCTAGGTAATGATTCATCTACACAAGTTAAGGGGTTTGATGGAATTCATCCAACTTCTTCATTGTCATTATCCTTGATGCTTTATCTCCCACAATTTCTGTTTAACCTTATGTCTATTAGAATATTAACCAAAAACTTTTAGTGTTTAGTGACATTCTACATTGATTCTTGTATTTTTCAAGATTTGGCTACAAAGATGATGATTGGTAGAGGACGTGAGGTAGGGGGTTGTATGTGCTTGAAAATGATCCATCTATTTCATGCTCTAGTGTTGATTCCTTACATCAAATCCATTGTTGTCTTGGCCACGCTTGGTTGCACAATCTTCAAAATTTAGATTCTAGTTTGCAATCTCTTTCTAGTTTAGAGTGTGAGTTATGTCAACTTGGCAAATTGCATCATATTAGTTACTTACAATGAGTCATTAAATAGCAATGCCTCCTTTTTCGTTAGTTCATTCAAATATTTGGTAGATTTTAGATACTTTGTTACTTTTGTTGATGACTATTCCAAAGTCACTTGGCTATATCTAATGGAAATTCGTTTAAATTGTTTTATATATTTTGTGCTTTTAATTCCGAAATTTATAATCAGTTTGGTAACATGTTAAAAAATTTTGTTCTGATAATGCTAAGAGTACTTTTTCACATCTCTTTTGACTTTATGACTCAACATGGTTGATCCACGAATCTTCCTGTTCCGATACACCACAACAAAATGATGTAGCTGAAAGAAAAAATAGGCATTATTAGAAGTCACCGGGTCCATGTTATTTGAGATGAAGATCTGTAAAACAGTTTTTTTTTAATGTTGCCTTGACTGCATACTATCTAATTAATCACATGCCTTCTTATGTTTTACAAGGTTGTATTTCATTTTCTTTTTTTTTTTCTCAATCAATCATTATTTTTCTTGATTTTTCTTACCACCCTGTATTTTTTGTTGTGTCTATTTTGTTCATGGTCGTTGACCTGGAGTATTAAAATTTGATCCTAGGGCCATCAAGTATACATTTCTATGTTATTCTTGTACTTAAAAGGGATACCATTGTTATTCTCCATCATTGCATAACTACTTTATAACTACTGACGTTTTCTTCTTTGAATCTACTGCATATCACGATGTTTCAATTACTATTTTTGAGGTGGATAAAATCTTACATGTGATCACCATTGGTCAATTGATCCACCAATTTCCCTAATATTTACACAAGAACCAACTTCTCTCAAGGTCTATACTCGGCATCCTCAAGTAACTACTGCTCCCCCCTTCCTCCCACCACTACTATGTCATCTTCAGCTCTAGAATTGTCATTAGCTTACCCATATTCTTCTTCACAAAGATATCGTGCTTGTACTTAATATTCTATTGCAAACTTGAGTTCATACTCTTCCGTGTCTCCTTTCTTTCAATCCTTTTTATCTACTGTTGAACAATATTTTGTCCTTAAGTTAGTAGCCGAGGCATTACATGACTTTGGCTGGAGATTAGCTATGGCAGAAGAATTAAAAGCCTTACAAGTTAATCAAACTTGAGACTTGGTACCTCTTCCTTTAGGCAAAATTGATATTGGTTGTCGATGGGTGTATGCTATCAAAGTCATTCCCGATGGTTCTCTTGCTCATTTAAAAGAAAGAATTGTTGCGAAAGGGTATGCTCAGATGTTTGGGGTTGACTAGTTAGACACCTTTTCTTCTATTGCCAAGTTCACATATGTTGGTATTTTGATCTCTCTTGTAGCCACATATAACTGGCCATTATTTTAGCTTGATGTCGAGAATGTTTTATTGAATATGAGGAGGTGTATATGGAGCAACCTCTGGGATTTGTTGCTTAGGTGACATTTGGGAGACTAGTTTACAAATTAAAAAAGTCGCACGCTTTGAAGTAGTCCCCACGAGCGTGATTTGGAAGATTTTCCGAAGTTAACATTCTTTTGGAATGTTTAGATATGGAAATGATTACTCCTTTTATAAATAATCAGGGGGAGGCAAGTTATTTTTAATTGCGTATGTTGATGATATTGTTGTCACAGGAGATGACTTGGTTAGTATAGCTTAACTAAAGCTCTATCTTTAGCAATAGTTTCAGACTAAGGACTTGGGCAAGTTGAAGTATTTCCTAAAAATTGAGGTGACACGGTCACAAAAGGGTATTGTTCTGTTATAGTGAGAGCATGCCTAGAATTTGCTCACTAAGATAGGCATGTTGGGATCAACACCTCTTGATTCACCGATGGAACAAGGAGATAATCCGGTTGCTAAGGGAAGAGAGATTCTTGATAATCCTAAGAGATAATTAAAAACCAGTAGGCAATCTAAATTATCTCACAATTGCTCAACCAGACATTGCATTTCCAATTAGTGTGGTAAGCTAATTTTGGTCTTCTCCTTGTACATTTCACTGGGATGCAATTATTTGGATTTTGAGGCACTTGAAGAAGATTCTAAGGAAATGAATTGTTTACCAAAATCATGGCCATAACAGAGTTAAAGGATTCTCTTATGTTGATTGAACAAGGTCTCCAGATAATAGGAGATTGACCACTAGCTAGTGTACCTTGGTTAAAGGAAATCTGGTATTATGGAAGAGTAAGCAATAGAATGTTGTTGTCCGCTCAAGTGCTAAGTTAGAATATAGAGTCATGATACAAGTGGCACATGAATTAGTGTGGATTCAGTAGCTATTGATTGAATTAGGCTTTAAAACTTAAGTTCATATGCCTCTGTGGTGTGACAACAAGGTTGCAGCATATATAACTTCCAATCTTGTGTTTCGTGAGAGAACAAAACACATTGAGATCGACTGTCGTTATATAAAAGAGAAGCTAGAGAGTGGAGTGATCCTTCCAAGTCACATTACGACTGGTGAACAACTTTTAGACATATTTACTAAACCTCTAGGTCATGGGAGGATAGAATATATTTATAACAAGCCGGATGTGATTAATATCTATGCTCTACCTTAAGGGGGAATATTAGAGATATTTAGGTATCTTCAAGAGATATTAAGGACAATTTCTTTAATTATTATGATTATGCATATCCCATTTGATTTCCCTAGGTTGTCGTCTATTCAAGCCTATAAATAGACTCCAAGTACTCTACTCTAGATATATTGAAAATATATAGAATTTCTCTCTCCCACTTTATTCACAGCAATTGGCGATGAATATAAATGAAAGCAAAATGTGCTAAAATTGCTTCAGCACTATGTTTTTGTAATGTTTAGGTCTTATCTAGGGGACCATGTTCAAGAAAAATGTACTAAAAGGACATAATACAATTAAAGAAACAAACCTTGTTTCGAGGTTGCCGAGATCCTTTTCACGGCTATTTCGACCGGAGGATCTGAGATCACCCCTTTGTAAACGCTTCCAAAACCGCCAGTGCCAAGCAGATTCTCCTTGCTGAAGTTGCGAGTGGCCTTTGCTAGCTCCTTGTAGGTGAACATCTTTGGAACATTCGCGGCCGCCCTCGATTGGCTCTCTATGTCGGCGTCCTTCTTGTCTCTCTTCCTCGGTGCTCTCTTAACGAGGTAGACGCATATAATGATGAACAATACCGTCATCACGCTTGGCACGACCAGAACCAGTATGGTTTTGATCCTGTTGTCTCTCTTTAGCCGCTTTTCCGCTGTAGATAAAGGAAAAGAACTGAATGCCCAGTTAATCACCTGGTGGCTTTCGGGAAGAGGACCGGTGCCTCCCGAAAAGCCCACGTACACGAGCCTAGGGACCGTTTCCGACATTTTGATCGAATAATTGAGAACGCTTGTTAGCAAATTCCCAGAATATGCTATTGAGATTTGGAATTCATTTTTATAGCCATCATAGTCAATTCTGACTCTGATGTCCCTTCCACTTCTTAGGTTCACTCCTGTGTTGTTTAGGCTCTGGGCGACGACTGAGTTAGTAGTGCTTGTCGTGTCTATGCCTACGTGGTTCCCGTCAATATCAAACTCGTTCATGTAAGTGTCCAACTCCACGGCTAGTTGTCGAACAACACCACCTAAATATTCAGTTGAAAAGAAATCATTTTTTGATCAACACTCTACAGCAAAGTACCACAGATTTCATATTCATCTAACAAAAGATATGGTGGAAGTACCTTGAGTAGACCGATCAAGAATCCCCATGTATGAGCCAGTACTGTTCGGGGGTGAGGGGCTACTGTCCTGTGCGAAAAGGAAAGCCATCCCGTCACCGGAGTCTGTGGAATTCGGCGCTGGGGTGATCTTGACGGTGAACGTGGTGGAGATCATGGCAGGCCAAGCAGCCACTGGCTGGGAATAAAGAACCCGCCCTACCTGGTTTGTCGGCATCGGCGTAAAGCTCGAATTACCTTGCTCCGGCGTGATGTTCAAATGCCCATCTTGCGAGCTTACCGAGCCCATGCAAATGAGCTCTTTACCGATGCAAGAGCCAGGGTCGAAAGAAGGGAAAAAGAAACTTGTAGGCTCAAGACTTGAAGAGGAAGTTGAGGAATAGGCTTGCTGAGAACCGAGGAAGAGTGAGACCAAGATCAGAAGCAAGAACATGGTTTGGACCCGAGAGACCCTGTAACACCAGATGAGGCATTGTTAGTGCCTAATTCTTTGTGTTGGGTGGTGACACGAGTCAAGAGATGGTGATCCAATTTAAGTTACGACTGCTGAGCTAAAGAGGCAATTCGATTTAAGTGGATGCAGCAGAAGCAGAAGCCCAAAAGAACAATTGCGATTTTTATTTTCCTAGTCAAAGCATAATGCATCCATGCACGTTGGAAAATGACATGTTTCACTTCATTGCGCAACTGACCACTTCGGCGTAATGACTACAAAGCTTAGAGAATACGCTTTGTATCCTTTGTTTTTAATATCGAAATAAGAGTTTGTACCATAAGTTTTATGTTGGATACCTAACCATACACCTCATATCGGTTGACAGACTAGACTTACAGAACTGTTTTTCATTCCTTAGCGCAAAACTGTTTTTCATTCCTTAGCGCAAATTCCAATTTCCCCAACTCCTGTCCGCCCCCATGTCTCCACGGCCTCCACCACCCTAAGACATGAGGTCTCCATGCCCTTTCACGGTCTTTGCAAGAGAGAGAGAGAGAGAGAGAGAGAGAGAGAGAGAGAGAGAGAGAGAGAGAGAGAGGAGAGGGCTTGCGCCAGAGAGCAAAGCATCGAGAGAGAGAGAGAGAGAGAGAGAGAGAGAGAGAGAAGAGCTTGCGCCGTGCAAAGCATCGGTGCTGTGATAGGTAGCCATGTTCGATGGGTGCAAGTGTTGGTGGGTGTAGGAGACTAGGCTTTGGAGATTTGTCATGAGTTTGTGGTTGGTAATATTAGAGCTAAGTTGATATTTTTGTACGGGAGATTGATTTGGTTCTTTGGATAATTTGTTTGATAAGAAGTGGAACAGTATTTTAAAAAAGAGATAAATATACTTGAAATTCTAAAATTTATCACCAAAATACAATTAAGTCTTAAAATTTTCAAAAGTACAATTAAGTTTGAAGATTTATAAATTAAAGTAATATAATCTTGTCATTAACTCTATATATCTTGACTAACGGAAAAAAAAAATGACATGACTTGTTTACTATTTTCTCTGTACTACGTGATGTTGACATCACTAAACATAAAACATAATACTAAAACAACATACTTTTGGTCCAAATCTGATTCTTTTTTACCCAAATTTTAAATAAAAGGTTACATTTTTTTTAAAAAGGACACCAAAAAAGAGAGAGAGAGAAAAGAATAGTGCCCTTCAACCCTCTCAACCTTTGGTGAGGACTAAAGACCTAGGAACTAGTGGCTATTAGCTAGATACCTAAGCGATTGGGCATCGCCCCACCATTGCCGGCCATTTTCAGTAATGGTGGTATGATAGCGAGGAGGGTCACTCTGTTTTGTGTTCTTTTTTCAAAAAAAAAAGAAAAGAAATAGCCTTTTTATTATTAATCTAATTTAACTCAAATTTGGTTTGAAAAAGAAAGATTTGGACCAAAACAATGTCATTTTAGCTTCGTGTTTCATGTTTTAGTAACATCAACGGTACATAGGAGAGAGAAAATAGTAATAAACATTTTACGTTAGCCAAGTAGGATGGAGCTTTGGACTAAAAAAAAGGAAAGAATTAATGGAACAACTTGATTGCATCAATTTGATAAGTTTTGAGGATTTAGTTGCACTTTTATAACAAGTTTTAAGATTTCTAATGCACTTATCCCTTTAAAAAAATAGGGAGAAAGTTGTAATAGGACGAAAAGGTGAAAAAATAAGGAGGATATTTGGCATGCTTCCTTTATAATATGATATCATAGTACATCTCAATTTTCATTTTGTGCATTTCCTTTGTTTACCTTTTTCCATATAAGTTAGGGATTACGACAATTATTTTCAATGGTTTATTGTACTCATGAGTTTCTAGACATTAATCATCCTTTCAATTTTTGCTTATGTGACTATTAATATATTAATAGAAGACATCACTGTCTGATTACTCAAATTGCATATAGTGTACTACTGGCTAGAGATACTAAAATTTACTAATAAGAATGATTTACCAAGTAATATCCAATCACCTGACAAGATTCTTTTTACCAATTCTACAAAGTTAGTCTAAAATACTAGCACAAACCAAAAAAGAAAAGAAGCTTATAATTCTAGCACTATCTATTGATGTCAAGGAGATGATAGGTTTGGAGGTAATGTTGAGTTTGGGACCACCGGTCGTCAATAAGCATGGATTTTCCCAAATTGTTAACTCACTCAACATTGGGAAACTACGACTGAAATTGATCCATCCATAATAGGAGTCACCATTAGTCTATAAGGTTGACTAGGAGTCAAGTGAGGTATGGGAGGATACTTTACTTCTTATACAATCAGAGATTTAAAACCAAGACCTAATTACACTAATTGTCTAACTAGTGCTCTTTTGATACTCCTAACTTGAATGGTTTGTTACCTAAATGATTCAAGCAATTTTTGACCAATTTTAATTAACCTATGCCACTAAATGCTATACATGCATGATTGCGCAATCAAAGAAAAGCAAACAATCATAATCAATACAATAAAGATAAAGCATGAGAAAGTACACTCAATGAAGCATCAATTACAAAATACACATAGCATTGTTATTAAGGCATAGGATAGCAGCCCCATGAATTAAGTTCAAATTGGGTTGAAGATGTTACTTAAAAGATTGATCTATCTACGTCTAAGCTATATCAAAAGTAACTACTAAAACTCGAAAAATTAAGAGTTATGTTATCCCCTCAAACTAAGCTAAATATATCACTAATATTTAACAACCTAATCAAGGCTTCTATTCCTAGTTCTTTTTTTCGAATATTTCCATTTTTTTTAAGATTATTACCCGCGTGTGATTAGGCATGGGCTTCGCATGGACACGGGCCGCCGCAGGCAAAAGGGCTTATTAGTTAAGCCTCTCTCCAGTAGAAATTCAAAAGCCCAATTTTCTCTAGAAGTAAACCAAGCCCCTATTTACTAGAAACAGATTAGGCCCAAATGAATTAGACCCATTTGAACCTACCAGAACGTAAGCCCATTTTCATTAAAGGGAAGCGTCAAGCCCACTCTAAGCCTGGATCCATCAAACCAATTCTCAAGCCCAAAACTCACCAACCCAATCATAACTAGAACAACTAAGCCCAAATATATCAAACGAATTTAAGCCCAAAAATCTCATTTAAGCCCACCTACACCAAACCCAGCCTCGTGTTCTTTTACAATAGGGTGATGCTAGCATGATGATGTGACCATCTGACGATTTTTTCCCGTGAAAATTGCCAAGCAAAATACAAATTTTCTCCCTCTCATGAAAAACATATGGCTGAGGGTTCGCCATCTGTTTTCCAAACTAACAGTACAACTGGCCAATCAATTCCCTTTACAATAAATCACCTTTGACCATCTATGAGTAAAAAAAGAAGGGACCCTTTACAATAAACGACAAAATGAGGTAATTGATTTGCTAATTATACCGTTAGCTTGGAAAATAGAGGGTGAACCCTCGACCAAACATTTTCCATCAGAGGGAGAAAACTCTGTTTTGCTTGGCAACTTTCACGCACTTGTTGGAGAAAGAAAGTTTTTGGATAATAAACGAGTGAACCCTCAACCATACATTTTCCATGAACGGGAGAAAGCTCTGAGTTTTACTTGGCAATTTCCACGCGCTTGCGTTGGAAAAAGAAAGTTTTTGTAATCCTCCGAAGGTGGTCCGTTAGCATCACCTCAAAAAGAAATAGGGTTCCATCCATGATTTACACCTCCAAAGCTTTAAACCGAGCATCGCCTTTGCTCACCCCGGAACCACCACCAAATTTACCGCTTACTCTCCCCTCAGACCGCCAGCCATCAATACCCACGTCTATCATCAACCCCGTTCACACATAAACGAAATGGTTATGACAAAGCAGATAAAGATACGTCGTAAGTAAAACCGGTTTAGATGCACATGATGGTCAAACACTCATCCATGGATACAACTATCATCAACTCACTGACGATCGCCATTGGTGACCTCGGGAGCATAGAACACGAGAAAAACAGATGATGGAGAAAAAAAAATGCGTTCAATCATTGGAAAGACTTTGAAAAACAATTAAGGTGACTTAATCAGGGGCAATATGCTCTCAAGTTTGACAAAAAAGACATCTATATCTTTAGTTTCGAGAATAAAAATACAAAAAATTATTTTTAAACAAAAATTATTCTTAAAATAGAAACCTTACCAAGCACACTCCATAGCCATTACGTGAGACAGGTTATGAATGTGGATTCAAGGAAAAAAGTACTTAACCGTTTCAAGACTTGAACTCCCATCCAGGCTCGAAAGAAGTCTCTCAGAAATGTTCGAAAATCAACACAACCAACCTATTCAGATCCGACACGAGCATGAACGGAAGAAACCGAGTCTTGGCGTTCCACTCATGACAGGGAAAGGCAGAGGGTTCGACATTACCTTGCCAAGGAGGAGTTCTCGGTTGTGGTTGCTGGTCAAGCTTACATGTCTGAAAAGCCTTGCCGATCAAAGAGCACGCCGGCGATGAAGCAAACACGTACGAGTTGCTTCGGATCTCGACAGCCGAAACCAGGGGCAAAACAGGGTTTACTGCGCTTGCTGGACCAACGATGACGACACGGCGATCCTGCAACGGCGAGGAACGGCAAAGAAAAGGAAAGAAATGGCTCGGAGAGAATCCTCGAGGGAGCGACTTCTGGACGCCCGAAAAAGGCCGCAATTCTCCTCAGTCCATGCCCTCTGCTTTTGTTCTTTTTTAAAAAGGAGGCTCGTCAGTGGCCGGCAATGGCGGACTGGTAGTTACTGCTGGCTAATGGAGAGCACCAAGATAAGGATGGGAAAAATTCGCCTAGGAAAAACCGTGTTCTCCTTCTCCTTCCAAGATATCTTGGAATAAAATAAGACCTATTTTCCTTGTGCTGTCCTTTTCTCCTTTCGAACGTGAAAGCTCTAGCTCTATTTTTCCAACTGCAAGGAGACATACAAGTGTGAAAGAGACGCCTTTGTCTTCTCTGGGGTTTTCCAACCTTGCGCCACTTGACCAAAAGAAATAGACGCCCAAGCGATCATTGTAAATAGTGAGAATATTGACTAATGGGCACGTGAGTCCATGTGGTAATGGGAATTTTGGCCAAAGAGAGGGGGCACGCTTTTATTGCCGGATTGGATCAAGTCCCATCGGTCGGGGCCTAATGGGCAGGGTCAATCCCATCTTTGTAATCTTTCATAATTAACAAAAATTTTCAAGCCGCCTGTTGAAAAAATTCAGGTGTCAATACTATCCATTTTTACAACGATAGCATTGTCGACAACCTTGATTGAAAAGCTCTTTCTTTACGTACTTGCGTTTATATTGATGTTATGGTTCTATTTCCACCAAAAAAGTAAAAGACAACAAAACAAATGTATTTATAAAAAGGACTCAAAAGGGTGCGATTTAAAGTAAAAAGGGGCATGAAAATAATTTCACCCGAACATCAATTCTAACACCTTTTGGGCCCTCCCATAAATTACAAAACTCGCACAAATTATCTTGATCACCAGATGTATGTAAGTGTGATTAAACTAACAATATGATCTATCTTGATCTTTGGTCGAGAAAAGAAAACTACCTCGGTCAGCTTATTGCAGGGGTGTTGTTTGCTACAACGATTGACCTTACAAAGTGTGGCAAGAAATGGGAGGATCAACGGAAGTGAAACTAGCGTTGACAACATTCTTGCAATCGGCGTAGCTCCTCTTCTTGAGTTCCAAAGAGTCGAGGTTGATCTGCTTCATCACGATGTCCATGCAACCCATCCCCTCCAACACAATGCAAGGTGATCGACAACTCATTCTCCGAAGTCTCTCTCATGTTCCGATACGTCACATTGTTTACCTCTACTGTTTCAATGCATTTTATACATAGATTTATGATTGCAGCCATATGAGCGCACGTTAGCAATTTAAAAGATCCCTAATAAGCCATGCAACCATTAACTAGAAACGTAGTTTTTCACCATACAGCAATACTTTTTATCATCACAATAGTCCTGGTCAATTATTATCGGGTTATGAGCATAGGAAATAGTAATAATTTTGAAAATCGATATTGCTAACATAACTAGATCCACTCTACATTTAATAAAATAAAGATGATGAATTCATTATAAAATATGTTAATGCAAACATGAATTTGTGTATAAGTATATTTTCTTTTGCCTAATTTTGTTATTAGTTTGTAAAATTAATGTATACTGACCATGCTCCCATGTCTTGTCCTCGTACCATTTTCAGTTGAGTTGAATACGCAAACCTAATTCCGTGGCCGGTCCCACACTGAACGCCAGTGACGTTAATGCACGGGCCCCCACCCATGGTGGCGATCGCCATCGCCCGCCCACATTTTCGTTGAATCAATGCAACGATAAAAAAGTCAACAAAATCATGGGAATTTGAGAGCTGTGACTTCATTTATTTAGCAAAAAATAAATAATCCGAACAAATATTTTTTTTTAAATAATTATCCGTATTACTTATAAAAATATATAAAATAAAAATATTTTCATCATCCACAACAATGGACATAAATTGTGTCGGTAATGAAAGTATTTTTCATTGAATGATATATCAAGTGATATAAATGATCATTTTTAGAAAAATATTTTCTGAATTATTTAATTTTCGGGAAATAAATAAAGTCTGAGGATGCGTTTATTTCGTCGAAAGTAAATGATTTAGAAAACTTTTTCTTGGAAACAAAAATGCCTTGTAAACCTAATGTGACCCCGATTTTAATCTTGATGAGTCCATCTGGGGAGAAACTCTTGCCTAAATCTGGATTGATAGTTTTGACTGAGGTTTATGTGATCAATGGTTATGATGGGTTCGGTCATGCACGACCTATAATCAATTATAGAACATCATACTCACATGCATCTGATGCACGAAGTAATAGCTTGTGAAGAAATGGAAAAGTCTTCTTCTAATTCCTTGTAACTTTTTAATTTTTCCATTTAGGTTGGTTGGTATGTTTTAGGAAGCCCTGTAAATGCAATATTTTATAATTCATCTATAATAGACCTAAAACAAAAATATATATATTTGCCAAATAAAAAGAAAATAAAAAGAGGGGTTTGACCTTTGGGCTTTTACAAAGGGTGGTGGTTGTCATCACGTGAAAAAGAGATATAACATGACTCTGCCCCACCAATTATGACCACGCTCGTCAATGACTACGCTCGCTCCCACCCGTTGTCAAATTCGTGATTTCTAGATAGCAAATCCAGCTTCTAGATTAACAGTTCTCCCATTCCTCTATTTCGGTAGGCGCTGTAATATTACCTAAAACCTGTTTTATTTTAACTTTTTAAATTTTGTAGTTCTTTAAATTTGATTAATCAATAAAACGATTAGAAAAGATTTTTGGGACTCGTAATGAGATAAAATCAATAAACTCATATTACATGGCACTCTTCTTTTCTATAATGAGCAATATTACCTTTGCAAATTGAGAGGATTTTATCAATGGGTAAGTCAAGCCTAAAATCGCTCCATACAGAGAGTATAAATTTTTTCATATAAATTTGATCAAGCTTGGGCCGGGCCAAAGTGGGTCAAATAAAGCCTGAGAACATTTTCGCTTGTCCAAGTCAACCCATCTTGCCTTTCACTCCGGTTGAGTCTAAAACGATCTAATTAAGACTTCATTCATTTCATAAAAAATAACACTTTGAAAAACTTTCTTAGGATTTTTCGGCATTTGTTTAACGGAATATGAACTAGTAAGCATTTTCTACCAACAAATGTTTTCTAAAATATGGCAAAATGTTTCACTTTTTAGAAAGTGAAAAACATTTTCCATCCTCTTTCTTTTACTTCTAAACCTAGTATTTTTTTTTTCACTCAACACCTTTTCCTTTTATTTTTATTTTTTTAATTATTTTAAATTTTTCGTTTCTTTTTTTCTTCTTCTTCGACTTGTCACCAACCGTGGTTGGTCGCAAGTCACGACAGCGACAAAGAACCAACCACAAAGGCAGCTTAAGCCTCGCCACAAGCCAATGAGGCTCGAGCCTCTCCTCACCTAGGTGAGCTCGACAACCTCAAGCAAGCTTGGGCCTTGCTAGATCCAGCGAGCTAGCAAGGCTCAAGCCTCACCTATCTTGCTAGATCTAGTGAGGCTAGAGCTTGCTGGCCTTAGGCAAGGAGCTTTGCCGACCTGTAGTGAGACTCGAGCTAACTAATGGCTAGTCATCGTGGCTGAGGAAGAAGAAGAAAAAAAGAAAGAAAAAAAGAAAAGAAAAACATAAAAATTGATTTAAAAAATAAAATAATAAAATAAATTATTGAAAAGGAATACATGAAGGAAAACATTATTGAACAACGAAAAATATTTTCCATTTCATTTTCAAATTTCAATTGAACATTGAAAAATATCGTCATTTTTCTAAAGAAACATTTTGTATAAAACATTTTCCAAAAACTTTATATTTTTCGAGAAACGAATTGAGCCTAAAATTAACTTGAAAGGCCATAGTAATTTGTCCAATAATGAAATTGCCATGAGAACAGCCTTGTAAATGTACTAAGACAATCTCGGCAATAGAAATTGTTCGTGATCTCGAAAAAGTTGAAATAACAATAAAGAAAAAAAAAAATTGACTTTTTATGGCCATCTCTAGGGTCTTCTTTTCTGTTTAATTTTTTCCAATTAGCTTTTTTTAATCTTGCAAGGGATGGAGGGGATGGACCAGGGGTGATTTCCCAGCAGGAACAACAGGTGTTGGACTTTGTCCTGCTTCGTCACATTTTCACGCTGCTTCCCACGTTTTCAATAAGTTAGGGATTTTTTGTGATTAAAGAATTATTTATGTAAATTTATCATATGTATGTCAATTTAGGGTGTTTTGTGGTGTTAATCATTTTCTTTCACTAGATTAATTTGAGCCTTGGTTTTGTTTTTAAAAAAAAAAATATGAATCGACATATGTAAATTGTTTCTAATTTAAATGGGTCTTCTTCTTTGTGTGCTCCATGTAATTCCTACTACGAGGTGTCATGACTTGAAATATTGAAGCTCGATTTCATTTTAGTCAAACAATGTACGTCCGCCATTTCCCTAGTTCATGTAAGGATGTAATATTCACATAGGAACGTAAACACACCTAGCTTTATAAGAATATTAATTTTGCACAACATGTGTAACATAACAAGTACTCAAAAAGAAAACTCAATCTTGTACAATTCGAACATGAACTGCTCGAAATTTTCCAATTCAGTCTCTAGTTCTCGATGGCATCATCACAACTCCAGCATCGTAGAGACTCCACACATTATTCACCAAGATATTCTCTTCCATGATTCCCTTTGACCTCCTCCCGCACACCACCTCCAAGACCACCATCCCGAAGCTACACACGTATGACTCCGACGTGGCCTTCCCTGTGTATGCCACCTCTAGGGCTAGGTACTCGGGGGTGCCCACAAGAATGGTCATGACTGAGGCGTCGTTCTAGAGAAGCCTTGCGAGACCAAAGTCACCTAAGTAGGCATTGTAGTTGGAGTCCATCATGACGTTGTTGGGCTTGACGTCTTGGTGGACCATGGGGTTCCCGCATTCTTCATGGAGGTAGAGCAATGCTGACGCCAAGCCAATCAGGATCTCGTATCAGGTCTCCTAGCCAAGGGACTACCTGCCAATAAAGCGGTCAAGGCTACCGTTAGCCATGTATTGGTAGACTAGTAGAAGTTGTTCCCCCTCATGGCACCAACGCTGGAGCTATACTATGTTCTTGTGCCTCATCCTTCCAATGGTGCATATCTCTGCCAAATACTATCTTTCAGTTGTCGAATTTGAGGTTGAAAAATTGCCCTAAAGTTAATTGGCAGATAGTGAAATCGAGAACTTCTTCACAGAGGATCTTTGCAGTTGCGGTGACTAGTGATGAATATGAACAAAAGCAAAATACAGAATTGCTCCAGCACTATATTTCCGTAATGTTTATGTTGGGATATAATATGCGGAATTACCAGGATCTTACAATTTACGTTAACGCGAAATCACCTGGAAAATAAACGAGAAAAATAAGAACACCGAAATTTACGTGGTTCGGTCAGAAGATCGTGCATCTACGTCCACTTTTGAGAAAAGAAGAAATAATCCACTAAAATCGGAGAATCGAGTTTATAATCGCTCAATCGCTCAAGTGTTTCCCACACCTAGATTTAACCTCAAACCCTAAGTGTTTATAAATAAACAACTCACTTGGGTATAAACTCACGGCGCAAAATTATCACGCCACTCCAAGATTCGTGCGGCTTCAAGGGCTTGCGACTCTTGTCAAGCGGTGGACGTGCAAAGGCTTCTCGAACGTACGCGTGAATGCGGCTTCTCTGTGAGTGGCTTCGCGCGGCTCCTTTACGTTCAGCGGCTTCCTCGGCTTCGTAGGGTTTTTTTCCGCCGCAGAGCTCCTTTCCTTTTTATACATGCAGAGTCTTCAGCAACTTTTCCTCTCTTGGCGTGGAACGTGTGCCCAAAGTCAAATATTTGACTTTGGGCCCCACGTAACTAATTATATTCCGTCTCCTCCTTGCAGATAAAGATGAAGAACTTTGCTCGCCTTATTTTTAAATTCTATTTTGTATTTCCTCTTTTGTGTAAGAATCGCAAATTGTAAATACTCAAACTCAAGTCATAATTTAACAATTCTCCACCTCGCCTGACGTTTGAAAACCAAGCTTATAGTCTTCATCATCCACGCCTTCTCTCCCAAAGCTCGACTCGCGCTCACTCTCCACAAATGCCAATGTTCTCAAGCAGCCAGCCTTCGCCAAAGGAATAGACTTAGTCATCATGTCTCCGGGTTATTTGTTTGTAGAATCTTTTTTACAAGAACAATACCCTTAGCTAAGACATCTCGGATGAAGTGGTACCTAATGTTGATATGCTTCGTTCGCTCGTGATAAACTAGATTATACGCCAAATATATCGCACCTTGGTTATCACAGTGTATATCCACACTTTTCTGTTCTAACCCAAAGTTCGTGAGCAAGCTTTGTAACCATATCGCCTCCTTTGCTACAAAAGTTAGTGCCATGTACTCTGCCTCAGTCGAAGACAAGGCAATGTGATCCTGTAAGGATGCTTTCCAACTAACTACACCACCCGCTAGCGTAAATATGTACCTTGCTAAAGATCTGCAATCATCCAAGTCATCGGCGTGATCCGAATCCACAAAACCAGTGGTCTCACTGCCATTATTGTCCCTCCGGTATACTATACCCACGTTTGTTGTCCCCTTCAAATATCTGAGGATCCACTTCACAGCTTCCCAATGAGTTTTACCAGGACGCTTCATATAGTGACTAACCACGCTCACAGCTTGTGAAATATCAGGCCTAGTGCACACCATAGCATACATAATACTACCCACGGCATTAGAATAAGGAACACGGGACATATGCTCTGTGGCATCCTAGGAATTAAGGGCAACCCTAAGGTGCCCTAAAGCCCTTAAATAGGTAATGAATTTACCTATTGGTTTGTGTTTTAGCCTTAGTTCTTTCTTAAGACTTTGTGGTCAGTGTGCCTTGTGTTTTTAATTTAAAACTTAAGGTAATTAATAAGGATAAATTCATGTTTTGCCATGCTTGTTATAGATTAAATTCTCATAAAACGTTATAGGAGTTTCAATTAGGTGTAATTAATAAATTAATTTCAATTATAGTAGAAAAGAAAGTTGGATTGGGCCTTGGGCCCAAGGGTGGACCCTAATGGGCCAAGTGGCCGGCCCATTAAGGCCCACAAGAGGGCTGTCGCCGGCCCAAGGGAAGGGAAGAAGTGACCGGCCCACTTCTTCCAAATAGGCCCAAGAGGGCCCAAGCCCAAGCCCAAAAGCCCATTTGAGTTGGTTCTTGCCAAGTGGCAAGGAAGCCTTGCCATGCATTGGCTCTTGGTGAGGCAAGGCAATGATTGCCTTTGGGAAATCAAAAAGGGAAGAGTGGCCGGATGGGGGGGGGGGGCTTGTCGCGAGAGAGAGAGAGAGAGAGAGAGAGAGAGGGAGAGAGGAAGGCTTGCGCGAAGGAGGAGGAGGAGAAGCCCGTCCGTCCGCCGCACGCCGCCCGTCCGTCCGCCGCTTGCCGTCATTCCTCTTTGCGTTTAAGGCAAGTTTAGGGTCCATCACCTCTCTTTGCATGTGTGTTTTGCATGTTGGTTGGATTTTTGGTTGTTTAAAGGTAAGAAAATGGAGTTGGGATGGTTTGTTCTTGAAGTGGCTTGCTGTTTTCGCACTAATCCCTGGAGCCAGAATCTTGTAGGAGCTTGCATGCATGTTTGGAGTCTGATTTTGACTTGGATCTCTTCATGAAAGTTGTAGCTAACACCTTGAACTATGACATACTAAAATTTCGTGCGAAATGATGAAGATTTAAGGGGTCAAAACCTCATTTTTCGGAGACTCTAGATCTTGAACTAACTTACTGACCTTGTGATAGATTTGTGGCTGCATGTTGGTTTTTACCACGAATCTCTCTTCTACTTCTTCATGAAACTTGTAGAGCACATCTTAAGGATCAACATACTCAAATTTGAAGCAAAATGAACAAGTATAGCTTAGGAAACCAACCTGATCTTGAAGATGATGAATCTGGAGTCGCGGTATGGGACACCCGAGACTTCATGGACCGATATGGAGGTTATCCTTTGGAAGTTTGGCTTAAGTTCCTTCATAAAAGTTGTAGGGGATCCTTAGAAGTAAAACATATCCAAATTTCAGAGAAAAAGAAGAAGGATAGGTAGGTCAAACCTCAATATTTCGGACATAGGTCCCTGGACGTTTCGGTAATCTGACCAGTAGCTTCGTGGGACTATAGAAATTTATCTAAAACGAATTTGGCCTAGATTCCTTCATGAAAAATATAATATAGTGTCTTAACTATAACCTGGTAAAATTTCATAATTTTCTGAGGTCGTTTGGGCATTTTAATTGAATTACTTAGAAAACTGCATATTCTGCCCTTGTCCGAGATTCTATGCGGGAATTTTAGTAATATTGCCTTTTGTGTAGAAATTGATTGGCTATGCATTTTCTGTGGAAAATCACCATTTTATTGCATTAAATTATTATATGCTTTAATTTCATGAATTTGGGATTTGTGTGATTATTTAATTTAATTAATTGCAAAGTAGAATAAATTGGAATTTAAATAAATTCTAAACACATTTGGTAAGTACATTGCTTTTAGTGGCATATGTTCTATGAGAATTTAACTACTATGGGTGATTGCATTTACTGTATGTATGTAAATGCTTGATGATGCATGTATAAGAACGAAGGTGATCTTATCTTACCATTACATCATGTGCATGGTATATTGAAACCTAAATTGGCAAACATGAGTAATGGTAAATGAGGAAACTGTTTGTGGCGGATGATAATGCCCTGAGAGTATCAGGATGCCCGGGATGGGGGGTGCCGGATGCCCGGAATGTATAGAGATACATGACCGGATGGCCCTGGGAGTATCAGGATGCCCGGAATGGTTGGGTGCCGGAAGCCTCGGAGGTCTTTGCCCGAGGGGGATGCCTCGTGATGCCGCGGTTGGGGTGCGAGATGCCCGGAACGGTGGGGTGCCGGATGCCCGGTGGCCATGAATGGCATAATTCCGGAGGATCTTCTCGCAACGCCTGGATAGGGTGCGAGTGTAAAGTATGGGATGGATGATCCCGAGAAAGGGTGATGTGATGATCAATGGAGAATTAAAAGTGAAAATTAAATCATGCATATGCGACATGGCATGATGATGACTACCTATGGCATGATGATATGCATATGTGGCATGATATGATGATAATCACCTATGATATAACGACATGATGACATGATGACATGATGACATGATGGCATGATGGCATGTATATAAGGTATGATGAGGTCATGCATGGGTAACATAATGTGATGATGATGGTTAATTGTGGCCTATGATATGTACGTATTTTAATTGTGATGATGATGTATGATGGCATGTACATGGCTTCGAGGTAAGTACGCTGGAATGCATGAATGACATGTATAATGTAATTGTTTGTATTGTTTAAATGCATTGAGTGGTGATTGGATTCCTTTACCTGCTGAGTGGTTGTACTCACCCCTTCGGGGACCAACATTTCAGATTAGCACGATGCCACTCCCTACCGTCACGCGGGGAGTATTTTACGGCCTTTCGTCTGATGTGGAGGTCGAGCTGTTGGAGATTGATTGTCCAGCCGTTCCTGGTCTGACGTTTATACGGATCCGTACGTTTGTGTCTTATGACGTGGGTCTGTCTGGGGGCCCGGTCATTCAGGAGTACGTGTCTGTCCACATCCGCCGTGATGGAGTGATGATGGGGATGCTGCCACCCCCACCGCCTGACGCACCGGGATGGGTGTGACGGCTCGTACGCGTGGAGTAGGAGTTGGCAACTTTTTGGGATGTGGCCGACACTAGTAGTCCGAGGGGAGGTTTTTACACGCTGTTTTTAATGGGTCGTGTGTTCCTTTTTGAGGTTGAAGGCCGAGCGTATGGAAGAGTCTTGGCCTACCTTTTGTAGTACCGACCCGTGGGAAACCCTTCGTAAATATATACATATATGTAAATAAAAGTGGTTCGGCCTTGTGTTTTCTTTCAATCAATAGTTGGTGTGCATTGTGCTGTCGTGAGGGAAGCGGAGTGATGGTGAGACTCGCCTCTTATTCTCGCTGTGAGCTGCGCAAATCCTTAAAGCCTTTAAAAAAAAAAAAAAAAAATTTTTACGCCTAAGCCTCGGCCTGAATTACATTTCTTTCTTCTATCGTCGTGTAAGTTGTTTTCGCCTTAGATTCTTAACGCGTAGTATCTGTGGCGACCCTATCGGGTTTTTGGGGTGCCACATGCTCCTCCTCCTCAGACTGCGGTGATAGTTTATCTGAAAGTTTAAAGTGCTTCGCTAAAGGTGTAGTTACAGATTTTGCTGACTGCATATTAAAACGTGCTACGATCTTCTCAATATATTTCTTTTGAGATAGACGTAAAACTCCTACAGCCTTGTCACGCAAAATTTCCATACCCAAAATTTTCTTTGCAGCACCTAAATCTATCATCTCAAATTCAGCATTTAACTGCCTCTTTAGCACATCAATATCAGACATATTCTTAGCTGCTATCAGCATATCATCAACATATAAGAGTAGATAAATCAAAGAACCATTCTCCAATCTCCTATAGTAAACGCAACTATCCATCTGACTTTTTGAATAGTCTTGACTAGCCATGAAAGTATCAAAACGTTTATACCACTGTCTAGGAGATTGTTTCGGCCCATACAAAGATTTCTTTAACAAGCAAACATGATCTTCCTTACCCGGAATTGCAAATCCCTCTGGTTGCCTCATGTAAATCTGCTCCTCTAACTCACCATGAAGAAACGTAGTTTTTACATCTAGCTGATCTAACTCGAGATCCTGTGAAGTAACTAAGGCAAGTAAAACACGAATAGAAGTATGTCTTACCACAGGAGAGAACACCTCATTGTAGTCAATGCCCTCACGCTGTGTATACCCCTTCGACACAAGTCTTGCCTTATACCTTGCTGCCTCGACACCGGGAATGCCCTCTTTCCGTTTAAAGACCCATTTACTTCCGACAATCTTTTGGCTCTTGGGTACTTTGACCAGCTCCCATGTTTGATTTCGATGGAGAGATTTCATCTCTTCACTTATAGCCCCTAGCCACTGCGATGACTCCGAACTAGCTATCGCCTCAGAATAAGACGAAGGCTCATCTGTCTCCACCTCATCACCTACAGTCAATGCATAAGCAATATCTATATAACCATAACATACCGGTGATTTAATTTGCCTTCTTTGTCTATCTGTGGCTATAGTCTGCTGCGGCTTTGCTGGTTGTTCACTATCACCGACTTCAGGAACTGCGGCTTCATCTGCGGTCTCAACTTCGTTACCTTCGAGGTCTCCTGAGTCTCCACCAAGCTCCACCTCACTAATGACACCATGATCTGTCTTCTCTGCTGGTTGTGTCACGTAACTCCTCTCGTTGAAGCATTGCGCCTCATCGAAGATCACATCTCTCGCGATTAGAAAACCGGGTGATCTAGGATCAGTGCACCACAGCCGGTAGCCTTTCACCCCATGTGCATAACCTAGAAATATGCACTTCTTCGACCTCGGCTCAAGCTTACCATCACTCGCATGAGCATACGCAAGACATCCGAATATACGTAATCCGTAGTAATCAACAGGTTTCCTCGACCATACTTCCTCAGGAGTCTTCCACTCGATAGCAGACGATGGAGATCGATTTACCAGGTAACATGCCATGTTCACTGCTTCGGCCCAAAATTCCTTACCAAGTTCTGCATGCGAAAGCATGCATCGAGCTCGCTCAAGTAGAGTTCTGTTCTTCCGTTCTGCTACGCCATTCTGTTGTGGTGTCCCAGGTACTGTGTGGTGTCTTACAGTACATTCTTTCTCGCAGAACTCGGTAAAATCTTTACCACAGAATTCCATGCCATTATCGGTTCTCAGGCACTTGATCTGTTTATCTGACTGCTTCTCAATCAATGCCTTAAATTTCTTGAACCGATCAAACACATCATATTTGTGCTTCAGAAAGTAAACACATACTTTCCTCGAATAATCGTCGATAAATGTCAGCATATATCGGGCACCTCCTTTCGAAGGAACCGAAGACGGGCCCCAAACGTTTGAGTGAATATATTCAACTGGTCATTTGGTCGAATGAATAGCTGTAGTAAACTTAACACGATGCTGCTTCCCATAGATGCAGTGCTCACATAAGTCCAGCTTCCCTGTCTTCTGACCCTTCAACAACCCCCTTTCACTCAGCATCGTCATACCTGCCTCGCTCATGTGCCCTAAACGCATATGCCATAATTGAGTCAAGTCAGAATCTGACTCACCTGATGAAATTGCAGCGGTTCCGGTCACGGTCTCTCCCAATAGATGATAGAGAGTATTTACTTTCTTCCCCTTCATCACTGTCATGGCACCTCGAGAGATTTTTAGTACTCCACCTTCAGCAGTGTACCTACACTCGATGTTATCGAGTGTCCCCAGAGAAATAAGGTTCTTCTTGAGCTCCGGTACATGCCTCACATCTGTCAATGTGCGCACCACCCCATCGTGCATCCGAATCCGGATTGTCCCTATCCCCACAGCCTTACAGACTGCATTATTCCCCAAAAGAACCCTATCACCATCTGCAGCATGGTAAGTAGTAAACCAGTTCTTATGAGGCATCATGTGATAAGAACACCCCGAATCTAGCACCCATTCGTCTCCTGACGAAATAGCAGTCACACATAAGACAGCTTCGCATCACTAGTGCTCCCCTCAACAACGTTTGCCACACTTTTGCTTGTGGCATTCTCGCTATCAACTTTATTCCTCCGCTTTGGACAATCTCTCCCGATGTGCCCCTCCTCGTGGCACTCAAAGCACTTCACGCGTCCCTTGGACTTTCTATGGCGTGATTTTGATCTGCTTTTACCTCTGTTGCTACTAGGCTCTCGATGTTGTTCTCTACCTCGAATCGTCAGTGCTTGCGCTACTGCTTTGGCCAGACCGTCATCTCGCAACTTTCTCTGCCACTCCTTAGAGAATAAGGCGAACTTTACCTCTTCGAGGTAATTGTAGTACGCCCGCAACAAAGGAATCGAAAGTGCTCCCATGACTCGGTAAAGAGGCTAACAACATCATGCCCTGTTCTTCATCATCAAGTATCTTACCAACGTTCTTCAAATCCAACACGAGTTTATTAAATTCATCTAGATGGGTTCTGATAGACGTACCTTCAGTATATCTAAATTGAAACATCTTCTTCAACATGTATAAGCGATTGTTCAAACCTTTCTTCACATAGAGTGCTTGGAGTTTTGCCCATAATGCCGCGGCATCCTTCTCCTCGAACCTCTATTAAGACCTCATCCGTCAAATTTAACAGGATTATGCTCTTTGCTTTTTCAATCAGCTCTACCCTCTCAAAGGTTTTCATTATAATCGGCAACTTATCTTCACCATCCAGTGCCTTGGCCAAACCTTGTGTTGTCAATAAAGCTCGCATCTTGATGCTCCATAACACAAAGTTGTCGCTCCCATCATACTTCTCAATCTTAGATTTCCTCTCAGACATAATTGCAATAACATAATTTCCAGATAATAATCAGACAAGCAAAAGCCCCAAATCACAATCAAGAAATCCAACCCCAAGCTCTGATACCAATTGTTGGGATATAATATGCGGAATTACCAGGATCTTACAATTTACGTCAACGCGAAATCACCGGAGAAAATAAACGAGAAAAATAAGAACACCAGAAATTTACGTGGTTCGGTCCGAGTATCGGTACCTACGTCCATAGGGAGCCAGAAGAAATAATCCACTAAAATCGGAGAATCGAGTTTACAATCGCTCAAGTGTTTCCCACACTTAGATTTAACCCCAAACCCTAAGTGTTTATAAATAAACAACTCACTTGGGTATAAACTCACGACGCAAAATTATCACGCCACTCCAAGATTCACGCGGCTTCAAGGGCTTGCGACTCTTGTCAAGCGGTGGACGTGCGAAGGCTTCTCGAACATATGCGTGAACGCGGCTTCTCTGTGAGTGGCTTCGCGTGGCTCCTTTACGTTCAGCGGCTTCCTCGGCTTCGTAGGGTTTTTTTTCCGCCGCGGAGCTCCTTTCCTTTTTATACATGCAAAGTCTTTAGCAACTTTTCCTCTCTTGGTGTGGAATGTGTGCCCAAAGTCAAATATTTGACTTTGGGCCCCACGTAACTAATTATATTTCGTCTCCTCCTTGCAGATAAAGATGAAGAACTTTGCTCGCCTTATTTTTAAATTCTATTTTGTATTTCCTCTTTTGTGCAAGAATCGCAAATTGTAAATACTCAAACTCGAGTCATAATTTAACAGTTTAGATCTTATCAACAGGACCATGTTCAAGAAAATGTGTTAAAAGGATGTGATACAAGTACGGAAGCAAACCTTGTTTTGAGGTTGCCGAGATCTTTTTCACGGCTACTTCAACCGGAGGATCTGAGATCAAACCTCTGTAAACTCTTCCGAAACCATCAGTAGCAGGCATGTTCTCCTTTTTGAAGTTGTGAGTGGCCTTCGCTAGCTCCTTGTAGGTGAACATCTTTGGAACGTTCGCAGCCTGCCTCGATTGGCTCTCCATGTCGGCGTCCTTCTTGTTTCTCTTCCTGGGCGCTTTCTCAACGAGTAGGTAGACGCATATCACGATGAACAATACTGTCATCAGGCGTGGCACAACCAAAATCAGTGTGGTTTTGATCCTGTCGTCTCTCTTGAGCTGCTTCTCCAAAGATAAGGGAAAATAGCTGAATACCCAATTAATGACCTGGTGGCTTTCGGGTAGAGGCCCAGTAGATCCCGAAAAACCCACGTACACAAGACTGGGGACTGTTTCCGACATTCTGATTGAATGATTGAGAACGCTTATTAGCGAATTCCCAGAATATGCCACCGAGATTTGGAGTTTATATTTATAGCCATCATAGTTAATTCTGACTCTGATGTCCCTTCCACTTTTTAGGTTCACTCTTGTTCTGTTTAGGCTCTCGGCGTAGACCGGATTAATAACGCTTGTCGTGTCTATGCCACGTGGTTCCCGTTGGGATCAAACTCGTTCATGAAAGTATCCATTTCCACGGCTAGTTGTCGGACAACGCCGCCTAAGTTGGTTCAATTTCATTCAGGAACTAGGAACCGAGAAGCGGATCATCTGGTCCTGGGACTAGACCAAATCGGTTTGTTTTCCAAGCAATCCAATAGAATCGGTGGATTCCATATCTTGGTTAAAAGTTTTTACTCGTCACCCCGATTAGACCTAACCACTTTGATCCTATGTATATAAAAAAAGGTTTTATACCTCTACCTGAGGAACCTTCAGATATGTCAAATGGAATTGGAACTCCAACAAGTCAAACTCACTCTATTTTAATTAATTGAATTCTCAAGCCATGTTGCAATTCAAATTTGGGATTTCATCCAAAATTTGTGAAGAAGATTGAGAGATGATGGGGGCATGCCCGAAAAACGAGGAGGATTTGGTGGGTTCTTTTTTTTTTATAAATGATGGACTCACAAAGTACAAGTAAGCGAGGGAGGTAAAATCAGTGAATTTTTGCAGGAAAAGAAGAAAAGGTAAAATAAAGAAAGAATCAAGAAACAAAAGGAGCAACTTGGATGAACCAATGCAGTAATATGAAAGAAACAAAGATTTACTTCATCATTTAGAATAAGCAAGGTGTGAGAGGATATTAGAGTTTGGGTTTACACTTTACTTTTTAAAAAATGAAAAAAAAAAATTTAAATTGGTCCAATTTGTTTAGTCTAGTTCTCTCCTTAGAACCGAGAACCGGACCGAAAATCACCAATTTCAATTTTATGGAATCAAGAACCGAATCGGCGTCCTCTAGAACTGCCCAAAATTGGCCGGTTTGATTCGGTTCAGGCGGTTCCAATTCGAGCTGTTCTATATGCTCACCCCAAAGGGGGATTTTTTTCCCCTCTATAAGGGACAGTAATTTGGTTCTTTAGATAATGTGGTTTGTCTTAAGATTCAGAAAGTATTTCAAAAACTAAAGGAGAGAAAAGTGGTAATAGAATGAAAAAATGAGGGTATGCAATATTTTTATTTCTTAATATAATATCACATAGTTCATCTCAATTATCATTTTGTGCATTTCTCCTTTTTATCTTTTTTTTTTTTTTTAAAGTTAAGAATTCCAATTATTATTTCACTGGCTGCTCGTAATCATGCTCTTTTTAGACTTTAATCGTCCTTACTATCTTTGCTTATATGAATAGAAGTACCACATCACTATCTAATTACTCAAATCGCATATAGCGCACCGCTGGCTAAAGATATTAAAACTTACTAATAAGAAGGGTTTACTTAGTAATATCCAATCACCTAACAACATTCTTTTTAATAATACTGCGAACTAAGTCTTTAATTCTAGCACTCTCCATTTTTACAGTAGTAGCATTGCCGACAACCTTGCTTGGAAAGCTCTTTCTTCATGTACTTATGTTTATATCGATGTTATGATTCTATTTCTACCAAAAAAGTAGAAGTCAACAACACGAATATATTTATAAAAAGACCAAAAAAGGTGTGTTTTCAAGTAAAAAGGGACGTGAGATAGTATGGCCCGAACATCAACTTTAATACCATTCGGGATGTGAAATATATCTATTTCTCTTGAACGTTGGTGATGCGTAAAGTTCATGATATGATTCAAGATTGGGCGTGCTCCATTTGATCCTTGGAGTCGAAACTCGCACTCCACAATAGGGTTAGGTGCGAGCCGAGGCCCATCCACTTAGGGCGCGTTTGGTAACGTTTCGTTCCAAAGAACAATTTTTGAACATAAATATATATATATATATATATATATATATATATATATTTTTTCTGTTCCAGGGAACGATTTCGAATATAAAAACACGCTTTGATAACTGCAAAAAATTTCTACCCAGGGAATAGAAATGCGTTTGGTAAACTTGTATAATTTTTTTGTTTCTTTTAATTTTTCAATATTTTTATTATATTTTCCTTTTTTTTCTTTCTTTTTTCTTTCTTCTTTCTCCCTTTTGGTCGGCGACCGCGCCCGGCCACCGAGGCCACCGGCCACCAAGGCCACCGAGGCTTGGCCTCGCCTTGGCGGGCGAGCTCAAGCTCGCCTAGATCCGGCAAGGCTAAGCTCTCCTAGCCACCTGTGAGGCTTGGCCTCGCCAGATCTGGGCGAGCTCAAGCTCACCCAACCAAGGTGAGGCCGAGCCTCGCCGAGGGCCGGCAACGCTCCGGCGAGGTCGCCAGCCCTCGATGGCTCATGGCCGAGGCCGGCGACCGGCCAAAAGGAAAAAGAAGGAAAGAAAAAATAAGTGTTTCTCGGAATTGTTCCCGGGAACAAGAAATAAGTTTTTTCTACTTTTTGTTTCTGTTCCAAATTTATTCCCGAGAACAAAAAAAAAATAGATTTTTTGTTTCCGAAAATAAAAGTATAAACAAAAGTGTTTCTGTTCTTTTTTTGTTCTTCGGAACAAAAGAATAGAAATTCTTGTTCTGAAAAACAAAAACAAAAATAAACAAACAGGGTTTAATAAGCCCTCCAATGACTGATTCAAATGTAGAGTTGGAGAACTACTAATGCGGTCGTGAAAGGAGTGTTCGCCGCTTGTCACCCAGCAATCCAGTGTGGAGTACCCAAGGCCTGACCTAAGATGCTTTTCCACTTGTTCTTGATTGGGCGAAGACGGAACAACCCATTCATGTGATGTGCTAGTTGGCACAGGTGTGGCCCTAAATGCTCACCTGCATTTATTAGATGTTTGCTGCTGCTTTTATCTCAACCACGATGCTTGAGCCTAATCTGCCCAATGGTTCATTGGCCGTGCAGCGACTGTGGAAAGGAGAGATTTCGACTCCCGGTAAACGCACGTCAATCTGCCTTTTATTTTTTTGTGGGACTTCCCTGTAACTACAAAACCAAGCTCTCTCTCTCGCTAGAAACGCTTCTCTTTCATTTTACACATTATTTTTCTTTCATTAGATTAATTTGAGTCTTGAAATTCATAAATATACGAATCAACATATGTAACTTCCCTGTAGCTGCAAAATCTAGCTCTCTCTCTCGCCAGAAACTCTTCTCTTTCATTTTACACATTATTTTTCTTTCATTAAATTAATTTGAGCCTTGAAATTCATAAGTATACAAATCCACATATGTAAATCATTCCTGATTTAAGTGGGTCTTCTTCTTCGTATGCTTCATGTAACTCTTGCAATGAGACGTTATGACTTGAATCACTCTAGCTTGATTTCACAAAAGAACATAATATTCACAGAGGAATGTAAATACAACAAGCTAGCTTCAAAGAGTGTCCATTCTACACCACATCATAGCATAATATAGAGTAAAACTCATTCCTATATAAATTAGATGTGAATCATGTGGAATTTTCCGATATGATCTTTAATTCTCAAGACCATTAACGCAACCCTGACATCCCCTGTTCATGATCGAGTTCTATCTCCTATGGTGAACTGAGCCGTGAGCGAGTGAAACGCTTCTCTTTCATTTCATAAATATACAAATCGACATATTTAAATCATTCCTGATTTAAGTGGGTCTTTTCTTCATATGCTCCATGTAACTCCTACAATGAGGCGGCAAGCATGACTTGAACCACTCCAGCTCAATTTCACATAAGAACATAATATTCACAGAGGAATGTATATACAACACAACTAGCTTCAAATAGTATCCATTTTGCACTACATCATAGCATAATACTGAGTAAAACTCATTTCTGTATGACTCGGATATGAATCACGTGAAATTTTCTCATATATTCTTTAATTCTCAAGACCATTAACGCAACCCCAGCATCCCCTGTTCATGATCAAGTTCTATCTTTGGTGGTGAACTGAGCCGTGAGCCTTGAAATTCATAAATATACAAATCCACATATGTAAATCGTTCCTAATTTAAGCGGGTCTTCTTCTTTGTATGCTCCATGTAACTCCTGCAATGAGGCGGCATGACTTGAACCACTCCAACTCGATTTCACATAAGAACATAACATTCATAGAGGTATGTAAATACAGCACAGCTACCTTCAAAGAGTATCCATTATGCACTACATCTTAACATAATAAAGAGTAAAACTTATTCCTGTATGACTCGGATATGAATCACGTGAAATTTTCTGATACGACCTTCAATTCTCAAGACCATTAACGCAACCCCGGCATCCCTTGTTCATGATCAAGTTCTATCTTCGGGGGTGAACCGAGCCGTGAGCGAGTTAAGGCAGAATTGGTCTTGGAGGTGGAGGAGTAGCCGATAGTGGTCAAGCCCGAGAATGAGACAGGCACAAAGGCCATGTTGGGCCGGGACTTGGGCAACTCCATCATCGGCTCATCCGGATTCAGGAAAATCTGGACCACCTTTCGCATCCTCGGCCTGCACGCAGAGTAGGGGTGCAAGCAAGCAAGGGCCACTATCAGTGCCCTCTCCACTTGCTCCTCGTCAAATTGGCCTTCCATTTGCTCATCTACACACTCCGGGAGTGAGCCTTCTCCATAGAGACTCCACACATAATCCACCAAGTTGTCCTCTTCTGTGATCCCCTTTGACCTCTTCCCACACACCACCTCTAGGACCACCATCCCAAAGCTGTACGCGTCCGACTCTGGCGTGGCTTTCCCTAAGTATGCCACCTCGGGGGCTAGATACCCAGGGGTGCCCGCGAGCATGGTTGTTGCTTGAGGCATCGCTTTGGATCAGCCTCGCGAGCCCAAAGTCACCCAAGTAGGCATTGTAGTTGGCGTCTAGCATGACATTGTTGGGCTTGATGTCTCGGTGGACCACAGGGTTCCCGCATTCTTCATGGAGGTAGAGTAGTGCCGAGGCCACGCCAGTCAGGATCTTGTATCGGGTCTCCCAGCTAAGGGACTGCTTGCCGATAAAGTGATCAAGGCTACCGTTGGCCATGTATTGGTAGACTAGCAAAGTTGTTCCCCCTCATTGCACCAACCTTGGAGTTGCACTATGTTCTTATGCCTCATCCTCCCAATCGTGCATATCTCTGCCAAGTACTGTCTTTCACCTGTTGAATTTGAGGTCGAAAAATTGCTTGAAATTAATTAACAAATACTTGAGAACTTTTTCACAAGGGATCTTCGCAGTTATGGCGGTTGTTATATATATTTAGGTATTTTCTAGAGATATTTAAGATATTTCCTTCGGTTATTTTGATTATGCATATTCAATTCGATTTCCCTAAATCGTCATGTATTCAAGACCATGAATAAGCTCCATATACTCTTTTCTAGATACACTGAAATTAAACAGAATTTCTCTCCCACTTTATTCACATGGTATTAGAGCCGTCACTTGTTGCAGAAATTCTTATTAGAAAAAAAAGTTGCTAGCTTAGATCTGGCATCACCATCCAACTTAGGTTAGATTTGGCATTGTCAAATGTCGCCTACTCTGTCTCTTTGGCTTTTCGCCACTCGAATATAGGTTGTTGGGCTTAACTCTCGCTTCATTAAGGTCAATTTGGTGTTTCCCTCTATTTGCTATTTTTACAAAGTCTCCCAAGGCCGCCTAGATCATGCCTTTTGTCCGATGGTCGAGCTATATTGTATTGGATTGGAATTTTATGGCAATTTTAGCTTGCACTGATTGAGATGTTTCATTATGCAATGCACTAGGTGAGTGAGCAATAAGCTATTGCGCAGTTTGGTGAAGTTAATCGGCATGGTCTTTGGAGATGGAGATGTTTAGAATCTCAAGGGTAAATTCAAGGAAATTAGGTTGCGAGAACTAATTTTGCAAGGATCAACTCTGTGTGATTTATACGAAATCTGTGAAGGTTATCTAATTTGGTCTTTGTTGCTCTTGTTCTCTATGATTGGTCAGTTGGAAGGACATCGATGCATGAACTTTCTACCTAAAGAACCTTCGAACGCTATAACTACTCTATTACTATGTCTGCATTGTTGGTTCAATTGGTTGTTAGTGTTGTGACAACATTGTTAATAGTCCATTGATGATATTTTTCAATTGTGTTGAATTATTGAACTATTGAGTTGAGTTGCATGAAGGAAAATATTGTGGTAGTTTTCTTATTTTTATTAAAGAATGGGTGATTTTGAGAAGAGCAACATTGTGATGATTGAGGTGATTTCCTCTACTTCTAATCGAATTACCAATAAAAAGCTTGAGGATAGTGCCAACTTTCGATAATAGAAAAAAATTGCGAAGCTAACTTTAATAGGCGGAAATCAACCTATACACTTGACTAAGCCTAAACCTAGTATTGATGCAACTTGGAATGTAGTTGGTTCACATATTCTTGGTTAGATGTTGAACTCCATAAAGAGTGATATAGTTGATCTCACTCACATTGACATAATTAGAGAATTGTGGGAGTATTTGGCAATATTGTACTCTAGCCAAAATAACCTTTCACGGATTTATGAGCTATCATAAGAGTTTTACCGATCTAATAGGAAGGGGTGTTCCATTACACAATATTTTGCTGATTTTAAGAGGGTGTATAAGAGCTGAATCATCTTCTCTCGATTTTAGCCAATGTTCACCAAAAGCATCTTCAGAGAGAATAATTGGTTGTATTGGGATTCGAAGGAGGTTTCAGTTCAAACAATGAAACTATCATATCTCTAATTCCTAGGAGAGAGACCATCACTCACTCATAGATACATTTGCTTGAGTTTTTTGGGTATCTCGTGAGTCTTCTCAAGGACACCATGTTTGTGGTAGATAGTCAGCTCTTGTGTCCTAGTCTTGAACCAATAGTGGTAGTGGAAGTGAAAGGGGAACTCATGGACGACATAATGGTTGTGGTGGCCATGGTGGTGGCTGCGGGATAAGAATAGGAAGAGGCCAAGGCCAAGAACAACATTATGGATAGTCCCATAATTCCATTTATAGCTCGGGGGCCATTTGGACTTATCATTAATATGGCAAACTTGGTCGCATTTGAAAATCTTGTTACAAGTTACATGGGAGACTAGGATAACAACAACAGTTTGCAAATGCTATATCGAGTACTTACTCTTCTTCTTTGCCACAGTTTTCTGAAGGCAACATAGTGGTTATGTTTGATGAGGAATTTGTTCGATACAACTAGTTTCAGATCTCACAACCTAATTTTTTCACTACTATTCCGATACAAACAGGTAATGTTACTGCATGCCTTTTAGCTATATCTCGTCCTTTGTCAAGTCTTTCAAGTATTTTTTTTTTTTTTTTGGTCTCTTACTCCATCATCATCCACTATTACCTTAGTTAATGGTTCATCTACACAAGGTAATGGGGTTTATGTAGTTCATCCAACTTCTTCATTGCCATTATTCTCGATGATTTATCTCCCACAATTTCCATTTAACCTTATGTCTGTTGGTATATTAACCAAAAACTTTCGATGTTTGGTGACATTCGACTCTGATTCTTGTATTTGCAAAGATTTGGCTACAAAGATGACGATTGGTAGAGGACATGAGGTAGGGAGCTGTATGTGTTTGAAAATGATCCATCTATTCCATGCTCTAGTGTTGCTTCCTTACATCAAATCCATTGTCGTCTTGGCCATCCTTAGTTGCACAATCTACAAAATTTAGATTCTACTTTTCAATCTCTTTTTAGTTTAGAGTGCGAGTCCTGTCAACTTGGCAAATTGCATCGTGTTAGTTACCTGCGTTAAGTCACTAAGCGAGCGATACCTCCTTTTTCGTTAGGTCATTCAAATATTTGGTAGGTTTTAGATACTTTGTTACTTTTATTGGTGACTATTCTAGAGTCACTTGGCTATATCTAATGGAAAGTCATTCAAAATTGTTTTCTATATTTTGTGCTTTTAATTCTAAAATTCATATTCACTTTGGTGTGCATGTTAAAATTTTGCATTCTGATAATACTAAAAGCACTTTTTCGCACCTTTTCTGACTTTATGACTCAACATAGTTTGATCCATGAATCTTCCTATTTCGATACACCACAATAAAATGATGTAGCTGAAAGGAAGAATAGGCACTATCGGAAGTCACCGGGTCCATGTTATCTAAGATGAAGGTCCCCAAAATCATTTTTTGATGTTGTCCTAATTGCATGCTATCTCATTAATCACACGCCTTCTTCTGTTTTACAAGGTGGTATTCATTTATTATGAAAAAAAAAATGGAAAAGGAAAGAAGAGAGGGACGGTGGGCTTTATGTCTCTGTTTGATTTTACAATGTGGTATTCCATTTTCTAATTTGTTTCTCAATCAATCATTATTTTTCTTACCACCCTATATTTTTTATTGTGTATGTTCTGTTTTTGGTCATTAACCTGGAGTATCAAAATTTGATCCTAGAGCCATCAAGTATACATTTCTATGTTATTCTCGTACTTAAAAGGGTACCATTATTATTCTCCATCATTGCAAAATTACTTTATAACTACTTATGTTTCCTTCTTTGAATCTATTGTATATCATGATGTTCCAGTTACTGTTTATGAGGTGGATGAAATTTTACATGTGATCACCATTTGGTCAATTGATCCACCTATTTCCTTGATATTTGCACAAGAACCAACTTCTCTCAAGGTCTATGCTCGGCATCCTTGAGTAGATACTGCTCCCCCCTTCCTACTACCACTACTAGGTCATCTTCAACTCCAGATCCGTCATTAGCCAACCCATATTGTTCATCCCAAAGGTATCGTGCTTGTACTCAACATTCCATTGTAGACTTTAGTTCATACTCTTCTATGTCTCCTTTCTTTCGGTCCTTTATATCTACTATTGAACAATATTTTATCCTCAAGTTTGTAGCCGAGGCATTACATAACTCTAGCTGGAGAATACTTATGAAAGAAGAATTAAAGGCCTTACAGGTTAATCAAGCTTGAGACTTGGTACCTCTTCCTTCGGGCAAAATTGCTATTAGTTGCCAATGGGTGTATGCTATCAAAGTCATTCCCAATGGTTCTCTTGCTTGCTTAAAAAAAAAAAGATTTGTTGCGAAAGGGTATGCTCAAGTGTATGGGGTTGACTCTTTATACACTTTTTCTCCTGTTGCAAAGTTCACATTTGTTGGTATTTTGATCTCTCTTGTAGCCACATATAACCGGCCATCATTGCAGCTTGATGTCAAGAATGCTTTCTTGCATATGAGGAGGTGTATATTGAGCAACCTCTTGGGGTTGTTGCTTAAGGGAAGTCTGGGGGACTAGTTTGCAAGTTAAAAAAGTCGTATGGTTTGAAGCAGTCCCCATAGGTGTGGTTTGGAAGATTTTCTAAAGTTGTCCTCTCTTTTGGAATGTCTAGACGTGGAAATGATCATTCCTTTCATAAACAATCAAGGGGAGGCAAGTTGTTCTTAATTGTGTATGTTGATGACATTATTGTCATGAGAGATGACTTGGTTAGCATAGTTGAACTAAAGCTCTATTTTCAGCAATAATTTCAGACTAAGGATTTGGGCAAATTGAAGAATCTCCTAGAAATTGAGATGGCATAGTCACAAAAAGGTATTATTCTGTTACAACGAAAGTTTGTCCGGAATTTGCTCATTGAGACAAGCATGTTGGGAGCAAAGCCTCTTGATTCACCAATGGAATAAGGAGATAATCCAGTTGCTGAGGGAGGAGAGACTCTTGATAATCCTAGGAGATATTAAAAATCTGGTTGGCAAGCTAAATTATCTCACAATTGCTCAACTAGACATTGCATTTCCAATTAGTGTGGTATGCTAATTTTTATCTGCTCGTTGTACATTTCATTGGGATGCAATTATTCGGATTTTGAGGTACTTGAAGAAGGTTCCAAGAAAAGAAATTGTTTACCAAAATTATGGCCATAGTAGAGTTGAAGGATTCTCTGACTCTGATTGGACAAGGTCTCCAAAGAAGAGGAGATTGAGTACTAGCTATTGTACCTTGGTTAGAGGAAATTGAGTACCATGGAAGAGTAAGCAATAGAGTGTTGTTGTCCGCTCAAGTGTTGAGTCAATATATAGAGTCATGACGCAAGTAACATGTGAATTAGTGTGGATTTAGCAGCTATTGACTAAATTAGGCTTTAAAACTTCAATTCTATGCCTCTATGTTGTGATGATAAGGCTGCAGTACATATAGCTTCCAATCCTGTATTTCATGAGAGAACACAACACATTTAGACTGTCATTATATACAAGAGAAGCTATAGAGTGGAGTGATCCTTCCAAATCACATTACGATCGGTGAACGACTTGCAAACATATTTACTAAAAACTCCAGATCGTGGGAGGATAGAATATACTTGTAACAAGTCGGATTTGATTAATATCTATGCTCTTGTTTGAGGGGGGAGTATTAGAGATATTTAGGTATTTTCTAGAGATATTTAGGACATTTTCTTTAATTATTATAATTATACATATCCGATCTGATTTTCTTAGGTTGTCGTCTACACGTACTCTTTTTCTAGATACATTATAAATATATGTAATTTCTCTCTTCTACTTTATTCTCAGCAATTATAAAATAGCTCCAACGCACTATGTTTCTGTGATGTTTAGATCTTATCTACGAGACCATGTTAGAAAAAAGAGTGCTAAAGGACGTGATACAAGTAAAGAAACAGACCTTGTTTCGAGGTTGCGGAGATCTTTTTCACGGCTATTTCGACTAGAGGATCTGAGATGACCCCTTTGTAAACGCTTCCAAAACCACCGGTGCCGAGTAGGTTCTCCTTGCTGAAGTTGCGAGTGGCCTTTGCTAGCTCCTTGTAGGTGAACATCTTTGGAACGTTTGCGGCCTGCCTCGATTGGCTCTCTATGTCGGTGTCCTTCTTGTCTCTCTTCCTCGGTGCTCTCTTAACGAGGTAGACGCATATCATGATGAAAAATACCGTCATCACGCTTGGCACGACCAGAACCAGTATGGTTTTGATCTTGTTGTCTCTCTTGAGCCGCTTATCCGCCATAGATAAAGGAAAAGAGCTGAATGCCCAGTTAATCACCTGGTGGCTTTCGGGAAGGGGACCAGTGCCTCCGGAAAAGCCCACGTACACAAGCCTGGGGACCGTTTCCGACATTTTGATCGAACGATTGAGAACGCTTATTAGTGAATTCCCATAATATGCTATTGAGATTTGGAATTCATTTTTATAGCCATCATATTCAATTCCGACTGTGATGTCCCTTCCACTTCTTAGGTTCACTCCTGTGCTTTTTAGGCTCTGGGCGACGACTGAGTCAGTAGTGCTCATCGTGTCTATGCCTACGTGGTTCCCATCAATATCAAACTCGTTCATGTAAGTGTCCATCTCCACGGCTAGTTGTCGAACAACGCCACCTAAATATTCAGTTGAAAAGAAATTGTTTTTTCATCAAAACTCTACAGCAAAGTACCACAGATTTCGTATTCATCTAACGAAAGATTGGGTGGAAGTACCTTGAGTAGACCGATCAAGAATCCCCATGTATGAGCCAGTATCGCCGGCGGTGAGGGGCTATTGTCCTGTGCGAAAAGGAAAGCCATCCCGTCACCAGAGACGGTGGAATTCGACGGTGGGGTGATCCTGACGGTGAACGTGGTGGAGATCATGGCAGGCCAAGCAACCACTGGCTGGGAATAAAGAACCCGCCCTACCTGGTTTGTCGGCATCGGCACAAGGCTCGAATTACCCCGCTCCGGCGTGATGTTCAAATACCCATCTCGTGAGCTTACCGAGCCTGTGCAAATGAGCTCTTTACCAGTGCAAGAGCCAGGGTCAAAAGAAGGGAAAACGAAACTTGTAGGCTCAAGACTTGAAGAGGAAGTTGAGGAATAAGCTTGCTGAGAACCGAGGAAGAGTGAGACCAGGATCAGAAGCAAGAACATGGTTTGGACACGAGAGACCCTGCAACACCAGAGGAGGCATTGTTAGTGCCTAATTTTTTGTGTTGGGTGGTGACATGAGTCAAGAGATGGTGATGCAATTTATGTTACGAGTGCTGTGCTAAAGAGGCAACTCAATTCAAGTGGATGCAGCAGAAGCATAAGCCCAAAAGAACAATTGCGATTTTTATTTTCCTAGTCAAAGCATAATGCTTCCATGCATGTTGGAAATTGACATGTTTCACTCCATTGCGCAATTGACCACTTGGGCGTAATGACTACAAAGCTTAAAGAATACGCTTTGTATCCTTTGTTTTTAATATCGAAATAAGAGTTTGTACTTATGTTGGATACCTAACCATACACCTCATATCGGTTGACAGACTAGACTTACATAACTGCTTTTCATTCCTTAGCACAAATTCCAATTTCCCCAACTCCTGTCCGCCCCCAACAACCTCCGACCGTCGTCTGTCTCCACAGCCTCTACCACCCTAAGACATGAGGTCGCCATGCCCTTTCACGGTCCTTGGGAGAGAGCGAGAGAGAGAGAGAGAGAGAGAGAGGAGAGAGAGAGAGAGGGCTTGCGCCAGAGAGCAAAGCATCGGTGCCTGTGATAGGTAGCCATGTTCGATGGGTGCAAGTGTTGGTGGGTGCAGGAGACTGGGCTTTGGAGATTTGTCATGAGTTTGTGGTTGGTAATATTAGATCTAGGTTGATATTTTTTGTACGGGAGATTGATTTGGTTCTTTAGATGATTTGTTTAATAAGAAGCGGAACAGTATTTTAAAAAAGAGATAAATATACTTGAAATTCTAAAATTTATCACCAAAATGCAATTAAGTCTTAAAATTTTCAAAAGTGCAATTAAGTTTGAAGATTTATAAATTAAAGTAATATAATCTTGTCATTAACTCTATATATCTTGACTAATGGAAAAAAAAAAAAAAAAAAAAAAAAAGAAAAAAGAATGACATGACTTGTTTACTATTTTCTCTGTACTACGTGATGTTGACATCACTAAACATAAAACATAATACTAAAACAACATACTTTTGGTCCAAATCTAATTCTTTTTTACCCAAATTTTAAATAAAAGGTTACATTTTTTTAAAAAGGACACACAAAAAAAAAAGGAGAAAAAGAATGGTGCCCTTCAACCCTCTCCTAACTTGATTGGTTTGTTACCTAAATGATTCAAGCAATCTTTGACCAATTTTAATTAACCTATGCCACTAAATGCTATACATGCATGATTGTGCAATCAAAGAAAAGCAAATAATCATAATCAATGCAGTAAAGATAAAGCATGAGAAAGTACACTCAGTGAAGCATCAATTACAAAATACACATAGCATTGTTATTAAGGCATGGGATAGTAGCCCATGAGTTAAGTTCAAATTGGGTTGAAGATGTTACTTAAAAGATTGATTTATCTAAGTCTAAGCTATACCAAAAGTAACTACTAAAACTCAAAAATTAAGAGTTATGTTATCCCACTCAAACTAAGCTAAATATATCACTAAGATTTAACAACCTAATCAAGGCTTCTATTCCTAGCCATTTTCTTTTTCTTTTCTTTTTTCGAAATTTTCCCTTTTTTTTAAGATTATTACCCGCGTGTGGGATTAGGCATGGGCTTCACAAGGACACGGGCCACCGCAGGCAAAAGGGCTTATTAGTTAAGCCTCTCTCCAGTAGAAATTCAAAAGCCCAATTTTCTCTAGAAGTAAACCAAGCCCCTATTTACTAGAAACAGATTAGGCCCAAATCAACTAGACCCATTTGAACCTACCAGAACTTAAGCCCATTTTCATTAAAGGGAAGCGTCAAGCCCACTCTAAGCCTGGATCCATCAAGCCAATTCTCAAGCCCAAAACTCACCAACCCAATCATAACTAGAACAACTAAGCCCAAATATATCAAACGAATCTAAGCCCAAAAATCACACTTAAGCCCACCTACACTAAACCCAGTCTCCTCTTCCTTGTGTTCTCGTCGTCTTCCACGCTCACTTCCCATTCCCAGAACTCAACCCCGTGTTCTTTTACAATAGGGTGATGCTAGCATGATGTCGTGACCATCTGACGATATTTTCCTGTGGAAATTGCCAAGCAAAATACAAATTTTTCTCCCTCTCATGAAAAATATATGGCCGAGGGTTTGCCATCTGTTTTCCAAACTAACAGTACAACTGACCAATTAATTCCCTTTACAATAAATCACCTTTGAGCATTTATGAGTACAAAAAGAAGGGACCCCTTTGCAATAAAGGACGGAAGGAGGGAATTGATTTGCCAATAATACCCTTAGCTTGAAAAATAGAGGGTGAATTCTCAACCGTACATTTTCCATGAGAGGGAGAAAGCTCTGTGTTTTACTTGGCAACTTTCACGTGCTTGTTGGAGAAAGAAAGTTTTTCGAAGATAGATGGTGAACCCTCAACCATATATTTTCCATGAGAGGGAGAAAGCTCTGAGTTTTACTTGGCAATTTCCACACGCTTGTGTTGGAGAAAGAAAGTTCTTGTTGCAATCCTCCGAAGGTGGTCCGTTAGCATCACCTCAAAAAGAAATAGGGTTCCATCCATGATTTACACCTCCAAAGCTTTAAACCGAGCATCGCCTTTGCTCACCCCGGAACCACCACCGGACTTACCCACATCTATCCATCAACCCCGTCCACACATAAACGACATAGTTAGGACGAGGCAGATAAAAGTACGTCCTGAGCAAAACTGGTTTAGATGCACAAGATGGTCAAACACTCAGTCCGCGGATACAACATCATCAACTCACCAACAATTGCCATTGGTGACCTCGGAAGCATAGAACACGAGGAAAACGGATGATGGAGAAAAAAAAACGCGTTCAATCATTAGAAAGACTTTGAAAAACAATTAAGGTGACTTGATCCGGGGAATATGCTCTCGATTTAGACAAAAGAGGAAAATAACTTGCACTGGATTGTTGGATTGTTAGGACATGTTTGGTAATATCCTGTTTTTCTATTTTTTTTGTTCTTTTGTTCTTCAAAATAACATCAATTAATTTCTTTTAACTTTCCGGAATAAAAAAAATTATAAAATTTGGAACAAAAGAAGTAAAAAACATCTACATCTTTATTTTCGAGAATAGAAATAAAAAAAAAATATTTCTAAGTAAAAATTATTCCTAGAATAGAAATTATTTCGTCGGACAAGTTATGAACGCGGATTCAGGAAAAAAGTACTTAACCGTTTCAGGACTTGAACTCCCATCCAGGCTCGAAAGAAGTCTCTCACAAATGTTCGAAAATCAACACAACCAACCTATTCAAATCCGACACGAGCATGAACGGAAGAAACCGAGTCTCGGCGTTCCACTCATGACAGAGAAAGGCAGAGGGTTCAACATTACCTTGCCAAGGAGGAGTTCTCGGTTGCGGTTGCTGGTCAAGTTTACACGTTCGAAAAGTATTGCCGATGAGAGTGCACGCCGGCGATGAAGCTTCAAACACGTACGAGTTGCTTCGGATCTTGACAGCTGAAAAACAGGGGCAAAACAGGGTTTACTGCGCTTGCTGGACCAAGAAAAGGCAAGAAATGGCTCGGAGAGAATACTCGAGGGAGCGACTTCCGGACGCCCGAAAAAGGCCGCAATTCTCCTCAGTCCATGCTCCCTGTTCTTGGTCTCTTTTAAAAAGGAGGCTCGTCGGTGCCCGGTGAAGGCGGGCTGGTGGTTGCTGCTGGCTAATGGAGAGTGACCAGGACAAGGATAGGGATGATTCGCCTAGGGAAAACCGTGTTCTCCTTCTCCTTCTAAGATATGTTGGAATAAAGTAAGACCTATTTTCCTTGACGCTGTCCTTTTCTCCTTTCGAACGTGAAAGCTTTTTAATTCCGAAGACAGCTCTGTTTTTCCAACTGCCCCCACAGTGAATGGGAGAAGACGATCGAGACGATCGAGTGTGAAAGAGACGCCTTTGTCTTCTCTGGGGTTTTCCAACCTTGCGCCACTTGACCAAAAGAAATAGACGCCCAAGCGATCATTGTGAATAGTGAGAATATTGACTAATGGGAGCGTGAGTCCATGTGGTATGGGAATTTTGGCCAAAGAGAGAGGGGCACGCTTTTCTTGCCGGATTGGATCAAGTCCCATCGGTCCGGGCCCTAATGGGCAGGGTCAATCCCGAGTCAATTTGAGTTGACCTGAGTCTTTGTAATCTTTCATAATTAACAAAAAAATTTCAGGCCACCGGTCGAAAAAATTCAGGTGTCAATACTATCCATTTTAACAACGATAGCATTGCCGACAACCTTGCTTGGAGAGCTCTTTCTTTACGTACTTGCATTAATATTGATGTTATGGTTCTATTTCCACCAAAAAGTAGCTGGCAACAAAACGAATGTACTTATAAAAAGGACTCGAAAGGGTGCGATTTAAAATAAAAAGGGGGCATGAAAATAATTTCACCCGAACATCAATTCTAACACCCTTTGGGCCCTCGCATGAATTACAAAACTCGCACAAATTATCTTGACCACTAGACATATGTAAGTGTGATTAAACTAACGATATCATCTATCTTGATCTTTGGTTGAGAAAAGAAAACTACCTCGGTCAGCTTATTGCATGGGTGTTGTTGGCTATGACGATTAACCTTACAAAGTGTGGCAAGAAGGGGGAGGATCGACGGAAGTGAAACTAGCGTTGACAACATTCTTGCAATCGGCATAGCTCCTCTTCTCAATTTCGAAGAGTTGAGGTTGATGTGATTCATCATGATGTCCATGTAATCCACCCCTCCAGCAATGCAACGTGATTGACAGCTCATTCCCCAAAGTCTCTCTCATGTTTCGATACGTTACGTTGTTTGCCTCTACTGCTTCAATGCATTTTATACATAGATTTATGATTGCATTCATATGAGCACACATTATTAGTATAAAAGATTCCTAATAAGCCATGCAAGCATTAACTAGAAACATAGTTTTTCACCTTACAGCAGTACTTTTGATCATCACAATAGTCCTAATCGATTATTATCAGGTTATGAGCATAGGAAATAGTAATAATTTTGAAAATCGATACTGCTAACATAACCGGATCCACTCTACATGCAATAAAATAAAGATGATTAACTCACTATAAAATATATTAATGCGAACATGAATTTGGGTATAAGTATATTTTCTTTTGACTAATTTTAAATTAATGTAGACCGACCAACCTCCCATGTCATGATCCTCGTACCATTTTCAGTTGAGTTGAATACGCAAACCTAATTCCATGGCCGGTCCCACACTGAACCCCAGTGACGTTGATGCACGGGCACCCACCCATGGTGGCGATCGCTATCGCCTGCCCACATTTTCGTTGGATCAATACAACAATAAAAAAGTCAACAAAATCATGGGAATTTGAGAGCTGAGACTCCATTTATTTAGCAAAAAATAAATAATCCGAAGAAATATTTTTCTAAAAAATAATTTTCCGTATCACTTATAAAAATATATGAAATAAAAATATTTTCATCATCCACAACAATCTACGGAGATAAATTGTGTTGGTAATGAAAGTATTTTTCATTGAATGATTATATCAAGTGATAAAAATGATCATTTTTAAAAAAATATTTTCTAAATTATTTAATTTTCGAGAAATAAATAAAGTCTAAGGATACGTTTATTTCACCGAAAGTGAATGATTTAGAAAACTTTTTCCTAGAAACAAAAATGCCCATGAGGCCAATGTGGCACCAATTTTAATCTCGACTTGCCCATTTGGGGAGAAATTCTTGCCTAAATATGGATCGATAGCTTCAACTAACGGTCATGCTGGGTTCGGTCATGCATGACCTATCGTCAATTATAGAACATCGGACTCACATGCATTTGGTGCACGGAGTAATAGCTCGTGAGGAAATGGAAAAGTCTTCTTCTAGTTTCTTGTAACTTTTTAAATTTTTCCATTTTGGTTGGTTGGTATGTTTTAGGAAGCCCTGTAAATGCAATATTTTTTAATTTATCTATAATAGACCTAAAACAAAACAAAAATAAATATTTGCCAAATACAAATAAAATAAAAAGAGGGGTTTGACCTTAGGGCTTTTACAAAGGGTGGTGGTTGTTTTTTTTTGTTTTGGCCACTAAAGGGTGGTGGTTGTTATCGTGTGGAAAGAGATATGACTTGACTCTGCTCCGCCAATTATGACCACGCTCGTCAATGACTCGACGCTCGCTCCCGCCCGCTGTCAAATTCGTGATCTGTAGAAAGCAAATCCAGCTTCTAGATTAACAGTTCTCCCATTCCTCTATTTCGGTAGGCGCTGTGATATTCCCTAAAACCTGTTTTATTTTAACTTTTTGAATTTTGTAGTTCTCAAAATTTGATTAATCAATAAAACAATTAAAAAATATTTTTGGGACTCGTAATATTACATGGTAGATAAAATCAATAAACTCATATTACATATCTTGGCACTCTTCTTTTCTATAATGAGCAATATTACCTTTGCAAATTGAGGGGATTTTATCAATGGGTATGCCAAGCCTAAAATCGCTCCATACAAAGAGCATAAATTTTTTTACATAAATTTGATCAAACTTGGGCAGGCCAAAGTGGGTCAAATAAAGCCCAAGAACATTTTCGCTTGTCCAAGTCAGCCCATCTTGCCTTTCACTCCGGTTGGGTCTAAAATAGTCTAATTAAGACTCCATTCATTTCGTAAAAAATAACCTTTTGAAAAATGTTTTCAGGATTTTTCGACATTTGTTTAACGGAATATGAATTGGTAAACATTTTCCATCAACAAATTTTTTCTAAAATATGGGAAAATGTTTTTCACTTCTTAGAAAGTGGAAACATTTTCCCTCCTCTTTCTTTTACTTCTAAACCTAGTATCTTTTTTATCACCCAAATCTTTTCCTTTTATTTTTATTATTTTAATTTTTTTAAAAAAAATAAATTTAAAATTATTTAAAATTCTTTTCTTTTCTTTTTTTCTTCTTCTTTGACTAGTCACCCGCCATGGCTGGTCGCAAGCCACGATGGCCAGCAACTAGCCACAGGCGAGCTCAAGCCTTGTCACAAGCCGACGAGGCTCAAGCTCGCTAGATTCCAAAAAGGTTGAGCCTCGCCTCACCCAAGTGAGCCTAACAACCTCGAGCAAGCTTGGGCCTTGCTAGATCCAACGAGTTAGCAAGGCTCAAGCCTCGCCTATCTTGTTGGATTTGGCGAGGCTAGAGCTTGCCGGCCTCGAGCAAGGAGCTTTGCCAACCTATAGTGAGACTTGAGCTAGCTTGTGGTCGATCGTCGTGGCCGAGGAAGAAGAAGAAAAAAAGAAAGAAAGAAAAGAAAAAAAACTGAAAAATTGATTTAAAAAATAAAATAATAAAAAAATTATTGAAAAGGAATACATGAAGGAAAACATTTTTTTATTGAATAGTAGAAAATATTTTCCACTTCATTTTCATATTTCAATTAAATACCGGAAAATATTGTCATTTTTCTGAAAGAAATATTTCATAGAAAACATTTTCCAGAAACGCTATACTTTTTGTGAAATAAACGGAGCCTAAAATTAACTTGAAAGGCCATTGTAATTTGCCCAGTATTGAAATTTCCATGGAAACAGCCTTGTAAATGTGCAAAGGCAATCTCAGCAACGAAAAAATTGAAATAACAATAAAGAATAAAAAAAAAGAATTGACTTTTTATGGCCATCTCTAGTGTCTTCTTTTCTTTTTAATTTTTTCCAATCAGCCTTTTTTTAATCTTTTTAGTACCTGAAAATCGACGGGGGGAACTTGCAAGGGCCTTTGAAAATGGAGGGGATGGACTAAGGGTGATTTCCCGGAAGGAACAACAGGTGTTGGACTTTGTCCTGCTTCGTCACATTTACACGCTGCTTCCCACGTTTTCAATAAGTTAGGGACTTTTTGTGATTAAAGAATTATTTTATGTAAATTTATTATATGTATATGAGTTTAGGGTGTTTCGTGATGTTAATCATTTTCTTTCACTAGATTAATTTGAGCCTTGATTTAAAAAAAAAAATTGAATTGACATATGTAAATTGTTCCTAATTCAAATGGGTCTTCTTCTTTGTGTTCTCCATGTAACTCCTGCCATGAGGCATCATGACTGGAAATACTGAAGCTCAATTTCATTTTGGTCAAACAATGTACGTTTGTCGTTTCCCTAGTTCTTGTAAGGATGTAATATTCACAGAGGAACGTAAACACACCTAGCTTTATAAGAATATTCATTATGCACAACATGTGTAACATAATAAGTACTCAAAAAGAAAACTCTATCCCGTACAATTTAGACATGAACTACTCGAAATTTTCCAGTTTAGTCTCTAGTTCTCGATGGCATCGTCACAACTCTAACGTCCCCAATTCATGCTCAAGCTCAATCTCATGCAACGAATCGAGCTATGAGGGATGGAAGGCAGACCTGGTCTTAGAGGAGAAGCCGGTGATGGTCAAGCCTGAGAATGAGACCGACACATAGACCCCTCTAGGTCGGGACTCAGGCAACTCCATCAGTGGCTTGTTCGAGTTAAGGAAAATCTAGACCACCTTTTGCATCCTTGGTCTAAACGCAGAGTTCAAGTGCAGGCAAGCAAGACCTACTATCAATGCCTTCTTCACTTGCTCCTCCTCAAATTGGCCTTCCATTTTCCCATCCACGCACTCCAAGAGTGAGCCCTTCATAGAGACTCCACATATTATCCACCAAGCTGTTCTCTCCCATGATTCCCTTTGACCTCATCCCGGACACCACCTCTAGGACCACCATCCCGAAGCTATACATGTCCGACTTCGGCGGGGCCTTCCCTCTGTATGCCACCTCTGGGACCAGGTACCTGGGGGTGCTTGCAAAAGTGGTTGTGACTGGAGCAGCCTTGCGAGACCAAAGTCACCCAAGTAGGCATTGTAGTTGGAGTCTAGCATGACGTTGTTGGGCTTGACGTCTTGGTGGACCACGGTTCCCGCATTCTTCGTGGAGGTAGAGCAACGCCGACGCAAGACCAGTTAGGATCTCGTACCGGGTCTCCCAACCGAGGGACTGCTTGCCAATAAAGTGGTCAAGGCTACCGTTGGCCATGTATTGGTAGACTAGTAGAAGTTGTTTCCCCTCGTGGCACCAACCTTGGAGCTGTACTATGTTCCTGTGCCTCATCCTTTCAATGGTGCATATCTCTGCCAAATTTTGTCTTTCACCTGTTGAATTTGAGGTTGAAAAATTGCCCTAAAGTTAATTGGCAGATAGTGAAATCGAGAACTTCTTCACAGAGGATCTTCGCAGTTGTGGTGATTAGTGATGAATATGAACAAAACCGAAATACAGAATTGCTCCAGCACTATGCTTCCGTAATGTTTAGATCTTATCGACGGGACCATGTTCAAGAAAATGTGCTAAAAGGATGTGATGCAAGAACGGAAGTAGACCAAGTTTTGAGGTTGCTGAGATCTTTTTCACGGCTACTTTGACCGGAGGAACTGAGATCAAACCTTTGTAAACGCTTCCGAAACCATCAGTACCAAGTAGGTTCTCCTTTCTGAAGTTGTGAGTGGCCTTGGCTAGCTCCTTGTAGGTGAACATCTTTGGAACGTTCGCAGCCTACCTCGATTGGCTCTCTATGTCAGCATCCTTCTTGTTTCTCTTCCATGGCGCTTTCTCAACGAGTAGGTAGACGCATATCACGATGAACAATACTAGCATCACGCTTGGCATGACCAGAATCAGTGTGGTTTTGATCCGTCGTCTCTCTTGAGCCGCTCCTCCATAGATAAAGGAAAAGAGCTGAATACCTAGTTAATGACCCGGCGGCTTTCGGGTAGATGCCCAGTAGATCCCGAAAAGTCCACGTACACGAGACTGGGGACCGTTTCCGACATTCTGATCGAATGATTGAGAACGCTTATTAGCGAATTCCCAGAATATGCCACTGAGATTTGGAGTTTATGTTTATAGCCATCACAGTCAATTCTGACTCTGATGTGCCTTCCACTTTTTAGGTTCACTCCTGTGTTGTTTAGGCTCTCGGCATAGACTGGATTAATAACGCTTGTCGTGTCTATGCCTACGTGGTTCCCGTCGGGATCAAACTCGTTCATGAAAGTATCTAGCTCCACGGCTAGTTGTCGGACAACGCCGCCTATATATATTCATTCGAAGAGAGATTGTCTTTCAATCAACACTCTGGCAAAGTACCCCAGATTTCATATTCATTTAACGAAGGATTAGGTGAAGGTACCTTGACTGGACGGATCAAGAATCCAGATATACGAGCCGTAACTGTCCGGTGGTGAGGAGCTATTATCCTGTGCAAAAGGAAAAGCCACCCCGTCGCCAGAGGCTGTGGAATTCGGCAATGTGGTGATCCTAACGGCAAATGTGGTGGAGATCATGGCAGGCCAAGCCACGACCAGCCGGGAATAAAGAGCCCGCCCTACCCAGTTCGTCGGCATGGGCACAAGGCTCAAATTACCCTGCTCCTTCAGCTCTGGTGTGACGTTCACATACCCACCTCGCGAGCTCGCCGAACCCGTGCAAATGAGTTCCTCGCAGGTGCAAGAGCCAGGGTCAAAAGAAGGGAAAAAGAAATTTGTAGGCTCAAGACTAGAAGAAGAAGTCGAAGAATAAGCTTCCTGAGAACCGAGGAAGACCGAGACCAGGATCAGAAGCAAGAACATGGTTTGTACGCGAGAGACCCTGCAAAACAGATTAGGCATTGTTGGCGGATATATAGAACGGTTCGCAGGTTTGCTTCCTAATTTGTCCTCTTGGGTCGTGACATGAGTCGAGATGGGGATCCAGTCGAAGTTACGAGGGCTGTGGATTGGCGGGATGGGAAAGAAGTGAATTCTTGTTCTTGGCTGTATTCGGATTTCAGGGTTTGTTTCTTTCTTGCCCCGAAGACTTGACTACCAATGATTGGAAGGAGATGCAGTCTCTTGTTTCGCCAAAACATGGAGATATAGGGACAGAAATCTATTCAATGACAAGCTAAGGAGGCCTTTTGATTTAATTGGATGCGGGTAATGCATATGAGCCCAAAGAACACAATGTGGAAATTTTTTTCCTAGTCAAAGCATAATGCGTGGGCGTCCTTGCACGTTTGAAAATGAAATGTTTCATCGCATTGCGCAATTGACCACTTCAGCGTGGGGCAAGTACTTTTCCTCTCTTCTCTTGCGAGCCTTCTTTACAGCATATTAGTTGTTTACTTGGTCGTAACTCTCTCCTCTAGAACTGTCAATTGAAAGTTCTAAAGATATATAATGAATCTTTGAGCGCCAGTTCTTAGTAGTTTGCGGTTTTTGAAGTAGTCCAATAAGGCGCAGATTTTCTTAATGATAAATAGAGATAAGTTCACTTAAAGTTTATATATATATATATAAATGCAGTCAAGTCATTTTATTCATTCCATCTAATTTGACTATCGAAAAACACTAAGGTGATTTTTTTTTTTTCATATTTTCTCTCTCACGTGATGCTGACATAGCTAAAACATAAAACATAACAATGTCATTTTGCTTCAAATCTTATTTTAATTTTAAAAAATAAACTAAATAAAAAATGAACACAAAAAAGAAAAACATAAACAAAAACCAAGCGGCTGCCTCACTATCATCGAAAAGGGTATGTGATGTCTGGTGAGGGTCGTTGGATCTAAGCCAATGGGCTAGCCACATCCAAAACGACATTATCTTCATTTTATATTTCATATTTTAGCCACATCAGTGCTACATGTGAGAGAGAAAATAATAAATAAATAAATAAAAGGTCACACTAATCTTTTTCGTTAATCATGTTCGACGAAGTTAACGAAAGACTTATTACACTTAGTTGATAAGTTTTAGAACTTAATTACACTTTTTGAAAATTTTAAGATTCGATTGTACTTTCTTAACAAGATCTTTCAACGCACTTAGGCTATATTTGATTGTCTAGATTTTTAACCAAAATAAGACTTGATAGGATAAGGCATGAAATTTGGGGATTTTACTATATCTTGTCAATTATTTGGTAAATCGCAATAATAAAGTCGAATATATTCATATTATATCATATATATTTTTGATATAAATAGCATATTAGTGTAAATGAATGTAAAAGTTCACAAATGGAGATACTAAAAATCTCTTGTGAGATTTTTACCTACTTTATTTTTATTTTATTTTTGTTATTTTTCCTATCTTTTTTTTTAATTATTTTCATTTATATTTCTTTTTCCCCTTCCATCATTCTCTAATAAAATTTGATTGAAAATTAAATTGTAATAATATACCTAAAATACTAAAATACCTAAAGTTACATCTATACATTGGATTTATACTATAAGATAGAATTAAATTCGAATTTATAAATAATAATAAGATTAATTTAAAAAATATATTTTTTGTTATTTTGAATTTTTATATTAGAATTCAAATATTATTTATATTTACATATTTTCTAATTTTATTAATTTAAAAATTTTGTTATACGAGAAAACTAATTTTCCTTTACGAATATTAGAAAATCCTATCCATTTTTATCCTATAATTATTATTAGGGCTATATCCTTCCTAAATCTGACTTTATCTTTTCATAAGCAAACACCAAACACAAGATATGATATTATCCTATTATGAATTTTATCATAACCGCCAAACATAGCCTTATCTTTAAGAAAAATAACAAATATTGTGCTACTTTTCAAGTCATTATCACTTTGTATTAATAGTTTCTTGAAATGCGAGTTTGCATCATAGAGTTAGGGGGATTAGGGATGGTCGGTTCATGATCTAATTTAATTTCATTCAAGAACTAGCAAACGAGAAGCAAATGATCCGGTCTTGGGACTAGACCAAACTAGTCTCATTCCCGAGCAATTTAATAGAACCGATGGATTCCATATCTTGTCAAAAGTTTTTAATTAATTGAATTCTCAAGCCATGTCGCAGTTCAAATCTGAAATTTCATTCAAAATTTGCAAAGAATATTGAGAGATGATGGGGCCATGCTTATTTGGGGGGGGGCTCGAAAAAGGTGGAGGATTCGGTGGATTCTTTTTCATAAATGATGGACTCACAAAGTACAAGTAAGCAAGGGAGGTAAAATCGTTGAATCTTTGCGGGAAAAGAAGAAAAGGTAAGACAAAGAAAGAAGCAAGAAACAAAAGGAGCAACTTGGATGAACCAATGCAGTAATATGAAAGAAACAAAGATTTACTTTATCATTTGGAATAAGCGAGGTGTAGAGGATATTAGAGTTTGGGTTTACACTTTACTTTTTTGAAAATGAAAAAATATATTAAAATTGGTCCGGTGTGGTCAATCCGGTTCTCTCCTCAGAACCGAGAATTGGATCGAAAATCACTAGTTTCAATTTTATGGAATCAAAAACCGAATCGGCACCCTGTAGAACTACCAAAATTAACCGGTTTGGTTCGGTTTAGCAGTTCCAATTCAGGCTGTTGTATATGCACACCCCTAAGGGGATTTTTTTTTTCTCTCTATAAGGGGTGGTAATATGGTTCTTTAGATAATCTGGTTTGTCTTAAGAAGCAGAACATATTTTAAAAACTAAAGGAGAGGATAGTGGTAATAGAATGAAAAAATAAAGAGGGTATGCAATATTTTTACTTTTTAATATAGTATCACATAGTTCATCTCAATTATCATTTTGTGCATTTCTCCTTTTTTCTTTTTTTTTTCTTACGTAAATTAAGAATTCCAATTATTATTTCACTAGTTGCTCGTAATCATGCACTTTTTAGACTTTAATTGTCCTTACTATCTTTGCTTATGTGACTATTAATATATGAATAGAAGTACCACATCACTATCTAATTACTCAAATCGCATATAGTGCATTGCTAGCTAAAGATATTAAAACTTACTAATAAGAATGGTTTACTTAGTAATATCCAATCACCTAACAACATTCTTTTTAATAATTCTGCGAACTAAGTCTATAATTCTAGCACTCTCCATTTTACAACAGTAGCATTGCCGACAACCTTGCTTGGAGAGCTCTTTCTTCATGTACTTATGTTTATATAGATGTTATTGGTTCTATTTCTACCAAAAAAGTTAAAGTCAACAACACAAATACATTTATAAAAAGACCCAAAAAGGTGTGTTTTCAAGTAAAAAGGGACGTGAGATAGTATGGCCCGAACATCAACTTTAATACCATTCGGGATGTGAAAAATATCTATTTCTCTTGAACGTTAGTGATGCGTAAAGTTCATGATATGATTGGGCGTGCTCCATTTGATCCTTGGAGTCAAAATTCCTACTCGACAAAAGGTTAGGCGCGAGGCAAGGCCCGTCCACTGAATAAGCCCTCCAATGCCTGATTTAAATGTAGAGTTGGAGAAGTACTTATGTGGTCGCGAAAGGAGTAGTCGCCGCTTGTCACCGGCAATCCAGTGTGGAGTACCCGAGGCTGACCTAAGAATCTCGGGTTTTCGACTTGTTCTTGATTGAGCGAAGAGGGACCAACCCATTCATGTGATGTCAGTTGGCACGGGTGTGGCCCTAAATGCTCACCTGCATTCATTAGATGTTTGCTACTGCTTTTATCTCAACCACGATGCTCAAGCCTAATCTACCCAATGGTTCGTTAGCTGTGCAGTGACTGTGGAAAGCAGAGATTTCGACTCCCAGCAAATGCACGTCAATTTGCCTTTTATTTTTTTGTGGGACTTCCCTGTAGCTGCAAAACCAAGCTCTCTCGCTCGCCAGAAAAGCTTCTCTTTCATTTTACACCTTATTTTTCTTTCATTAGATTAATTTGAGCCTTGAAATTCATAAATATACGAATCGACATATGTAACTTCCCTGTAGCTGCAAAACCAAGCTCTCTCTCTCGCCAAAAACGCTTCTCTTTCATTTTACACATTACTTTTCTTTCATTAGATTAATTTGAGCCTTGATATTCATAAATATACGAATCGATATATGTAAATCGTTCATGATTTAAGTGGGTCTTCTTCTTCGTATGCTTCATGTAACTCTTGCAATGAGACGTTATGACTTGAGCCACTCTAGCTTGATTTCATGTAAGAACGTAATATTCACATAGGAATGTAAATATAGCACAACTAGCTTCAAAGAGTATCCATTCTGCACCACATCGTAGCATAATATAGAGTAATACTCATTCCTATATGACTTTGATTTGAATCACGTGGAATTTTTCGATATGTGAAAGAAGATGAAGGAGACGAGAGGAAAGGAAGCGAGAGGGGAATTTTCTCTTCTATTTCAATATATTCAAACACAATGTACAGAGTGTGTATTATAGTACATGTTGTATGCAAAGAAAATGAAACAATATGATATACAAAATTAGATCCGATAAAGGAAGCAATATGATATACAAAATCAGATCCGATATTAATTGATCTGGACTTATGCAATGATATTTGAATGATTCCTGTCAATATCCTTGCGTATCTTCAACACTCCCCCTCAAGCTGGTGGCTTGTAGATATCCAAGAGGCCTAGCTTGCTCAAAAGATACGCATGATGTCTTTGACATAAGGGCTTGGTGAAGACATCTGCTGGTTGTTCTTCTGTTCCAATCCCTTATGTCTCGATCATCCATTGTTGGATCTTTTCTCGAGTGAAGTGACAATCCACTTCTATGTGCTTGGTTCTCTCATGCACAATAGGGTTCGACGCAAGTTTGAGGGCTGCATCATTGTCACAAAATAGTCTAGTCGGTCCTCTAACTTGTACTCCAAGATCTCGAAGCAATCCCCGTAACCATACTATTTCACAAGTGGTTTTGGCCATGGCACGATATTCTGCCTCTGCCGAAGATAGTGAAACGGTCGGTTGCTTTTTTGTCTTCCATGAAAGTAAAGAATCCCCAAATTTGACACAAAAACCGGTTATGGATCTTCTACTCATCGGACAAGTCACATAATCTGCATCACAGTATGCAATCATCCTCATGTCGCATTTCCTAGAAAGGAGAATTCCAAGTCCTGGACAACTCTTCAAGTACTTCACCACTTTAAGTGCTGCATTCATATGAGATTCCTTCGGTTGGTGCATAAACTGACTAAGTGTCTAGACTGCATAACTTATGTCTAGCCTGATCATAGTCAAATATATGAGCTTCCCAACAAGTTTTTAGTATCCCAATGGATCCTTGAGTATAGGATTAGTCTATTGAGATAAACCAGCATCATAATCTGCCGTAGTCAGTTTAATGTTTTGCTCGATTGGAATTACAGCTGGCTTACATCCCGATAAACCTGCTTCTGATGTAATCTCCAGTGCAAATTTCCTCTGGCTGAGGGGAATTCCTTAATCCGAACGTGCAATTTCAATTCCAAGGAAATACTTTGGTGATCCTAGATCCTTAATATGGAATGTAGAATGCAAATAGTCTTTGAATCCTTTGATAGCTATTTCATCATTGCCCATAATAAGTATATCATCTACATATATCATTAAGTAGATAGATGACATACCTCTAGTCCATGTGAAAACAGCATAATCAAACTTGGACTGTTGAAAACCGGCAGCTATCAATGACTCAGCAAACTTTGCATACCACTGTCTTGAGGCTTGTTTAAGTCCATATAAGGATTTGCGGAGATGACATACTTTATTCTCCCCCTGTCTCCATAAACCTTGTGGCACTTCCATATAAATTTCCTCATCTAAATCGCCATGCAGGAAGGCATTGTGGACATCCATCTGATGCAATGACCAGTCCTGAAATACCGCTACGGAAAGAAATGAGCGGACGGTAACGTCTTTGGCGACGGGAGAGAAAGTTTCGTGATAGTCAAAACCTTCCCGTTGTGTGAAACCCTTAGCCACTAATCAAGCTTTGCATCTATCAACATATCCATCTGCACGATATTTGATCTTGTAGACCCATTTGCATCCAATGGCCTTGCGATGTGCAAGTAGTGTAACAAGATCCCATGTCTGATTATCCATTAAGGCCTTTAATTCTGCTTCCATGGCCTTCTGCCAGTGTGGATCAGTGCTTGCCTCATCAGAACTCGATGGTTCTCGCCCATCGGAAATGCGAGTAATACAAACCCTATGTTCTGGAGAAAGTCTATCAAAGGAAACATAGGAGGCAATTGGGAATAGAATACCTGGGGAATTTCGGACTCCACATATGTAGTCTTTGGTCTAGGTTGGTGGACGTGTGCTACATCCGGATCGCCTTGGCACATTGTCCTCTGGTGGTGAATTATTATCTGAATTGCCAACAGTACTCGAACCTGGGGAAGCGACTTCCTCCTGGTGTTGTTCTGTCACTTCCAGTGGGGATGTTGTGTCCATAGTTGACGTAGGAGATGGCCTGATATTTGCTGATGAGTGAAGGAGAACATAGTCTGGATCTTCCATAGTCTCCTCCGTGTGAATAGTATGGAAATGATCGTCTTGATCTGTCCCTGATGCAGAGGCGGCAAAAGGAAAAAAATTCTCCTGGAACGAAACATCCCGGCTAACCGTGAATTCTCCTGTGGAAGGATCAAATACCCTGTATCCCTTCTGTAGGCTGGGATATCCCATAAAGATGCAGCAATGAGCACGAGGTCCCATTTTATCTCTAGGGCCTACTATGGTGGCATAGCAAAGACATCCAAAAATCTTCAAATGTGCCAGATCTGGTTTCTTTCCATAAAGCAGCTCGAAAGGTGTTCGCCCGCCAAGAAGCTTACTTGGCATATGATTTATCAAATAAGCTGCAGTTAAAACACAACTCCCCAAAAAGTGTCTGGAATAGAAGCTTGAAATTTTAAAGCCCGTGCCACTTCTAACAGATGGCGATGTTTCCACTCCACCACCCCATTTTGTTGTGGTGTATAGACACATGTGCTCTCATGTAGTATCCCATGTGACGAAAAAAAAAACATTACATTCATGATTGAAGAATTCACTTCCATTGTCTGTCCGTATTTTTTGAACATTTTTTCCAAATTGGGTTTTTGACAAGGAAAGAAAAGTCTTTAGATGAGACAGAACTTGACCTTAGTTTGCATGAGAAAGAGCCATGTGGCCCTGGAGTAATCATCGACAATGGTGAGAAAGAATCGAGAGCCATCATGATTTAATGTATGGTATGGCCCCCAGACATTGACATGCAATAAAGAAAGAATATCACTTGAACAATTGTGACTTAGTGGAAAGGGTCTTCATGATTGTTTCACAAGTGGGCAAATGGGACATTGAGTATAAGGAAGGGAAGAACTGTGACCCAATCTTGAATGCAAAAGGAAATGCTTATCATTTGCAGTCAAATTACACAATGATTTATTGCAAGAGAGTAAATCAAGATTCTTGAGTGAATTTTTCCAGAAAAACAATCCTTCAGAGAGATTACTCCAGCCCATCAATTTCCCAGTCAAAAGGGCCTAAAATAGACAGATATCAGCATTGAAAAATACTTGGCACGAATTTTCTTGACAGGCTTTGGACACAGAGATAAGATTAAATTGGAAGTCCGGAATATAAATAATATTTTTTAGAGTAATTTGTGGGCTAAGAGTGACAGTCCCAGTTAGGGTGACACGAGTGATATTGTCATTTGGCAGTTGCACAGTAATAGGATTAGCTGAATCTTCATGAATATCAGTAAATAATCCCTTATTGCATGCAATATGATCACTTGCTCCCGAGTCAATAATCTAGGCATTTCTTGATATACTATTTGTCAGACAATGAGAAATACCTATAAAGTTGCTCCCCCTTTTTGGAACCTCCAATTTTTGCAAAGCCTACATCAATTGTTGATATTCTCCATGTGTGATGGATTGATTGACATATGTGGATGTTGTGGACTGGTAAGCTGCTGCTGAAATTTCCTTTCCCTTCCTTTCAGGCCTCCCATGTAATTTCCAACAATTGTCAATTGTGTGGTGGGGCCTTTTGCAATAATCACAAAATAACTTCCCTTTATTTTTAAAATTTGACCCATAATTTCTCGAGTAATTTGGACCGTTGGATCCCTTTAACCCGAGCGCATCCCCACCGTCGAGATCGGCCGAGTACCGTGCCCCTTTCTGACTATCGATCGCTATATTCGATCTTGGCCGTCTACGAGAGCCCTTAAAAGGGCCCTTCGTCTCCGCGAACCCTAGCGCCCCCTTTGGCTCCCCGAACCCTAGCAAGATCGCCTCTCTCCCTTTGGCTAGGGGTTTTCTGCCCCTTCTCAATTCTCGCCGCCAGTGCTAGGGTTTCGGAGGTCTTGCCGTCGGTTGCAGTGAGCCTCTGGTTTTCCTCCTGCACCGTGAGTTGAAAAATTCAGCCAAGGGGAGGAGCTAGTTCCATGGTCAGGATCTGTGATTTGAAATGAAGGTAAGAGTCGTTGAGAATCAATAAGAAACGGGTTGCTTTCTCTTGGTCTTTCATTGCTTTGTATTGTTGGAGCGTTGCCTCCGATCCTTCGAGTCTCTCCTCTGCCGCTTCTAACTCATTCCAGAGGGTAGAGAGCTTGTTGAAGCATGTCGTTACTGACATGTTTCCCTGCTTCAGCTCGCTGAGGGCTTGGTGCAGCGAGAAAATTTTCGCCCTATCGAGTTTCTCGTACATTTCTTTAATATTCTCCCAAATTGTTTTTAAATCCTCTGTGGGAGGTAACCCTGTTGCGATTTCTGGGCTGATGCAATTATCTATCCACGTTCTCACCAATTGGTTGCATTTTTTCCACTATCACCCCATCTTCTCATCGGTCGGAATCGGGATAGTTCCGTCAATGAATCCTTCTTTATCCTTTGTGATGAGCGCTCTACGGAACTCTCATGCCCAGCTTTAGTAGTTTTCGGGTCTTGTGAGAGGGTGGCTGATGAGCCGCAACTTTGACCCATCGGAATTAGAGACATACAAGGCGTCGCCGGGTTCTAGGCGACCCATGGCGGCCGCCAAGGAGATTGGCAAGAAACCGGGTGGAAATCCCGAGTAAGGGTTTGCTTGCTAACCCTGATTGAAAGTGCCCCGAGTCCCCGCATTCGAATCGCCTGACCCGTTAGGGTTTTCGCTCGCATTAGACGACCCGATTGCTTCTGAGTGGTCCGCCCCGCTTGCGGCTAGTGGACCATTTTGAATCTGGCCTCCGGAGAATGACATATTTGGATTTCCTCCACACTATATTGGCATTGGTACCCACTGGTAGGAAGTCCCCGAATGGGGGTGCCCCAGAGTGGGTTGCCATGGGAAAAATTGCCACATTGTGGGCTGATCAGTCCGACCTATGATGTTATGCACTTGATCTTGTGCTTCTGAGGTCGCTGTATCCACAGGTAATTGAGGTTGATTGTCAGCCATGACAGTATGGAGATCTACCTCTTTTCTTTTCCTTCGTCTGTTTCAATATGATTTCTTCAAAGTGCCGATTCTTGCGTCGGAGTGCTAATGCGTTTTGCAGGTTAGCTTGATTCCTCCGGCAAGCAATCAGAAGACCAGAAGAGAATGAATCAAGGCGGAAGAGGCGGATTACAAATGCGTGACCCACTCTGATACCATGAAAAAAGATGAAGGAGACGAGAGGAAAGGAAGCGAGAGGGGAATTTTCTCTTCTATTTCAGTATATTCAAACACAATGTACAGAGTGTGTATTATAGCACATGTTGTATGTAAAGAAAAGGAAACAATATGATATACAAAATCAGATCCGATATTAATTGATCTGCACTTATGCAATGATATTTGAATGATTCCTGTCAATATCTTTGCGTATCTTCAACAATATGATCTTTAATTCTCAAGACCATTAACACAACCCTAACATCCCCTGTTCATGATCGAGTTCTATCTCCTATGGTGAACTGAGCCGCGAGCGAGTGAAACGCTTCTCTTTCATTTTACACATTATACAAATCAACATATGTAAATCATTCCTGATTTAAGTGGGCCTTCTTCTTCATATGCTCCATGTAACTCCTGCAATGAGGCAACAAGCATGACTTGGACCACTCTAGCTCGATTTCACATAAGTAATATTCACAGAGGAATGTATATATAGCACAGCTAGCTTCAAATAACATCCATTTTGCACTACATCATAGCATAATACTGAGTAAAACTCATTTATGTATGACTCGGATATGAATCACGTGAAATTTTCTGATACATTCTTTAATTCTCAAGACCATTAACGCAACCCTAGCATCCCCTGTTCATGATCGAGTTCTATCTCTAGTGGTAAACTGAGTCGTGAGCCTTTAAGTTCATAAATATATGAATCGACATATGTAAATCGTTCTTGATTTAAGTGGGTCTTCTTCTTCATATGCTCCATGTAACTCCTGCAATGAGGTGGCATGACTTGAACCACTCCAACTCGATTTCACATAAGTACATAACATTCATAGAGGTATGTAAATACAATACAGCTAGCTTCAAAGAGTATCCATTCTGCACTACATCACAACATAATACAAAGTAAAACTTATTTCTATATGACTCGGATATGAATTGCGTGAAATTTTCTGATACGATCTTTAATTCTCGAGACCATTAACGCAACCCGGCATCCCTTGTTCATGATCGAGTTCTATCTCTAGGGGTGAACTGAGCCGTGAGCGAGTGAAGGCGGAATTGGTCTTGGAGGTGGAGCAATAGCTGACAGTGGTCAAGCCTGAGAAAGAGACCGGCACAAAAGCCATGCTAGGTCGAGACTTGGGCAACTCCATCAACGACTCGTCCGGGTTCAAGAAAATTTGGACCACCTTTCGCATCCTCGGCCTGCACGCAGAGTAGGGATGCAAGCAAGCAAGGGCCACTATCAGTGCCCTCTCCACTTGCTCCTTGTCAAATTGGCCTTCCATTTGCTCATCCACACACTCCAGGATTGATCCTTCACCATAGAGACTCCACACATAATCCACCAAGTTGTCCTCTTCTGTGATCCCCTTTGATCTCTTCCCACACACCACCTCCAGGACCACCGTCCCAAAGCTATACACATCCGACTCTGGCGTGGCCTTCCCTGAGTATGCTACCTCTGGGGCTAGGTACCCAGGGGTGCCCGCGAGCATGGTTGTCGCTGAGGCATCGCTCTGGATCAACCTCGCGAGCCCAAAGTCACCCAAGTAGGCATTGTAGTTAGCGTCCAGCATGACGTTGTTGGGCTTGACGTCTCGATGGACCACAGGGTTCCCGCATTCTTCGTGGAGGTAAAGTAGTGCCGAGGCCACACCAATCAAGATCTCATATCGAGTCTCCCAGCTGAGAGACTGCTTGCCAATAAAGCGATCAAGGCTACCGTTGGCCATGTATTGATAGACTAGCAAAAGTTGTTCCCCCTCATGGCACCAACCTTGGAGCTGCACTATGTTCTTGTGCCTCATCCTCCCGATCGTGCATATCTCTGCCAAGTACTGTCTTTCACCTGTTGAATTTGAGGTTGAAAAATTGCCTGAAATTAATTAACAAATACTCGAGAACTTTTTCACAAAGGATCTTCGCAATTATGGCAGTTGTTAGATATATCTAGGTATTTTCTAAATATATTTAAGATATTTCCTTCGGTTATTTTGATTATATGCATATTCAATTCGATTTCCCTAAATTGTCATGTATTCAAGCCCATGAATAAGCTCCATATACTCTTTTCTAGATACATTGAAATTAACATAATTTCTCTCTCCCGCTTTATTCACATGGTATTAGAGCCGTCACCCGTTGCGGAAATTCTTATAAAAAAAAAAAAGTCTATCGGCTTAGATTTTGCGTCGCCATCCAACCTGGTATCGTCAAATGTCGCCTACTTCGTCTCTTTGGCTTTTCGCCACTCAAGTATAGGTTCTTGGGCTTAACTCTCGCTTTGCTGAGGTCAATTTGGTGTTTCCTTCTATTTGCTATTTTTTCTAAGTCTTCCAAGGCCACCTAGATCATGCCTTTTGTCCGGTGGTCAAGCTATATTGGATTAGATTGGAACTTTATGGCAGTTTTAGCTTGCACTGATTGAGATGTTTCGTTATGCAGTGCAATGGGTGAGTGAGCAATGAGTGTTGTGCAGTTTGGTGAAGTTAATCAAGGTGGTCTCTAGAGGTGGAGATGTTTGGAATCTCAAGGAAATTGGGTTGCGAGAACTGATTTTGCAATGATCAACTTTGTGAGATTTGTACGAAATCTGGGAGGGTTATCTAATTTGGTCTTTGTTGCTCTTGTTCTCTATGATTGGTCAGTTGGAATGACCATCGATGCATGAACTTTCTACCTAAAGAACCTTCGAAGGCTACAGGTACTCTTTCACTATGTATGCATTGTTGGTTCGATTGGTTGCTAGTGTTGTGACAACATTGTTAATGGTCCATTGATGATATTTTTCAATTGTGTTGAATTATTGAACTATTGAAGTTGAGTTACATGAAGGAATATATTGTGGTAGTTTTTTTATTTTTATTAAAGAATGGGTGATTTTGAGAAGAGTAAAACTGTGATGATTGAGGTGATTTCCTCTACTTCTAATCGAATTACCAATAAAAAGGTTGAGGATAGTGCCAACTTTCAACAATAGAAGAAAATTGTGAAGCCAACTTTAATAGGCGGAAATCAACTTATACACTTGACTAAGCCTAAACCTCCTAGTATCGATGCAACTTGGAATGTAGTCGGTTCACATATTCTTGGTTAGATGTTGAACTCCATAAAGAGTAATATAGTTGATCTCATAACTCACGTTGACATAATTAAAGAATTGTGGGAGTATTGGGCTATATTATACTCTGGCCAAAATAACCTTTCACGGATTCATGAGCTATCGCATCAATTTTACCGATCTAATAGGAAGGGGTGTTCCATTACACAATATTTTGCTGATTTTAGGAGGGTGTATAGGAGTTGAATCATCTTCTATGTTCAGCAAAAGCAACTTAAGAGAGAATAATTGGTTGCATTGGGATTCGAAGGAGGTTTCAGTTCGAACAATGAAATTGTTAGATCTCAAATTCCTAGGAGAGAGAGTATCGCATCACTCATAGATACATTTACTTGAGTTTTTTGGGTATCTCGTGCGTCTTCTCAAGGACATCATGTTTGTGGTAGATAGTCGGCTCTTGTGTCCTAGTCTTGAACCGATAGCGGTAGTAGGAGTGAAAAGGGGAACTCATGGACGACATAATGGTCGTGGTGGCCATGGTGGTGGCCAAGGCATAGGAATAGAAAGAGGCCAAGGCCAAGAACGGTTTTATGTATAGTCCCACAATTCCACTGATAGCTCAAGGGCCGTTTGGACATATCATTAATGTGGCAAACCTAGTCACATTTGAAAATCTTGTTACAAGTTACATGGGAGACTAGGATAGTAACAATTGTTTGCAAATGCTACATCTAGTATTGACTCTTCTTCTTTGCCACAGTTTTCTAAAGGCAACGTAGTGGTTATGTTTGATGAGGAATTTGTTCAATACAACTAGTTTCAGATCTCACGGCCTAATTCTTTCACTACTATTCCGGTACAAACAGGTAATGCTATTGCATACCTTTCAGCTATATCTCGTCCTTTGTCAGGTCTTTCAAGTATTTTTTTTCGTTTCTTACTCCATCATTATCCACTATTACCTTGGCTAATGGTTCATCTACACGTGTTAATAGGGTTGATGCAATTCATCCAACTTCTTCATTGCCATTATTCTCGATGATTTATCTCCCACAATTTCCATTTAACCTTATGTCTGTTGGTATATTAACCAAAAACTTTCGATGGTCGGTGACATTCTACTCTGATTCTTATATATGTCAAGATTTGGCTACAAAGACGACAATCGGTAGAGGACATGAGGTAGGGGGCTCTACGTGCTTGAAAATGATCCATCTATTCCATGCTCTAGTGTTGCTTCCTTACATCAAATCCATTGTCGTCTTGGCCATCCTTAGTTGCAAAATCTTCAAAATTTAGATTCTAGTTTTCAATCTCTTTCTAGTTTAGAGTGCGAGTCATGTCAACTTGGTAAATTGCATCGTGTTAGTTACCTGCCTTAAGTCATTAAGCGAGCGACACCTCATTTTTCGTTAGTTCATTAAGATATTTCATAGGTTTTAGATACTTTGTTACTTTTGTCGGTGACTATTCCAGAGTCACTTGGCTCTAATGGAAAGTCATTCAAAATTGTTTTCTATGTTTTGTGCTTTTAATTCTGAAATTCATACTCACTTTGGTTTGTGCATGTTAAAATTTTGCGTTATGATAATGCTAAGAGCACTTTTCCGCACCTTTTCTGACTTTATGACTCAACATGGTTTGATCCATGAATCCTCCTATTTCGATACAACACAATAAAATGATGCAGCTGAAAAGAAGAATAGGCATCGAAAGTCACCAGGTCCATGTTATCTAAGATGAAGGTCCCCAAAAACTTTTTTTTGATGTTGTCCTGATTACTTGCTATCTTGTTAATCACATGCTTTCTTCTAGGCTTTATGTCTCTGTTTGATTTTACATGGTGGTATTCCATTTTCTAATTTGTTTCTCAATCAATCATTATTTTTCTTACCACCCTGTATTTTTTATTGTGTCTGCTCTATTCGTGGTCATTAACCTGGAGTATCAAAATTTGATCCTAGGGCCATCAAGTATACGTTTTATGTTATTCTCGTACTTAAAAGGGATACCATTGTCATTCTCCATCATTGCAAAATTACTTAATAACTACTGATGTTTCATTCCTTGAATCTACTGTATATCACGATGTTCCAATTACGGTTTCTAAGGTGGATGAAATTTTACATGTGATCACCATTTGGTCAATTGATCCACCTATTTCCTTGATATTTGCACAAGAACGAACTTCTCTCAAGGTCTATACTTGGCATCCTTGAGTAGATACTGCTCCCCCCTTCCTATTGCCACTACTAGGTCATCTTCAACTCCAGATTCATCATTAGCCGACCCATGTTATTCATCCCAAAGGTATTGTGCTTGTACTCAACATTCCATTGTAGACTTTTAGTTTGTACTCTTCTATGTCTCCTTTCTTTCGATCTTTTTTATCTACTGTTGAACAATATTCTATCCTCAAGTTTGTAGCCGAGGCATTACATAACTCTAGCTGGAGAATAGTTATGAAAGAAGAATTAAAGGCCTTACAGGTTAATCAAGCTTGAGACTTGGTACATCTTCCTTCAGGCAAAATTGCTATTGGTTGTCAATGGGTGTATGCTATCAAAGTCATTTCCGATGGCTCTCTTGCTTGCTTAAAAGAAAGACTTATTGCGAAAGGGTATGCTCAAATGTATGGGGTTGACTCTTTATACACTTTTTCTCCCGTTGCCAATTTCACATTTGTTGGTAGTTTGATCTCTCTTGTAGCCACTTATAACAGGCCATTATTGCAACTTGATGTCAAGAATGCTTCCTTGCATATGAAAAGGTGTATATTGAGCAACCTCTTGGGGTTGTTGCTTAAGGGAAGTCTAGGCAACTAGTTTTCCAGTTAAAAAAGTCGTATGGTTTGAAGCAGTCCCCATAGGTGTGGTTTGGAAGATTTTTTAAAGTTGTCATCTCTTTTGGAATGTCTAGATGTGGAAATGATCACTCCTTTTATAAACAGTTAAGGGGAGGCAAGTTGTTCTTAATTGGGTATGTTGATGACATTATTCTCACGAGAGATGACTTGGTCAGTATAGTTGAACTAAAGCTCTATTTTCAGCAATAATTTCATACTAAGGATTTGGGCAAGTTGAAGTATTTCCTAGAAATTAAGGTGGCACAGTCACAAAAAGGTATTGTTCTATTACAATGAAAGTTTGTCCAAAATTTACTAACTGAGATAGGCATGTTGGGATCAAAGCCTCTTGATTCACCAATGGAAAAAGGAGATAATCCAATTGCTGAGGGAGGAGAGATTCTTGATAATCCTCGGAGATATTAAATACTGGTAGGCAAGCTAAACTATCTCACGGTTGCTCAACCAAACATTGCATTTCCAATTAGTGTGGTAAGCTAATTTCTATCTTCTCATTGTACATTTCATTAGGAGGCAATTATTCAAATTTTGAGGTAATTGAAGAAGGTTCCAATGAAAGAAATTTTTTACCAAAATTATGGCCATAATAGAGTTGAAGGATTCTCTAACGCTGATTGGACAAGGTCTCCAAATAATAGGAGATTGAGTACTAGCTATCGTACCTTGGTTAGAGGAAATCTAGTACCATGGAAGAGTAAGCAATAGAGTGTTGTTGTCCGCTCAAGTGTTGAGTCAAAATATAGAGTCATGACACAAATAACATGTGACTTAGTGTGGATTTAGCAGCTATTGACTAAATTAGGCTTTAAAACTTCAATTCCTATGCCTCTGTGTTGTGATAATAAGGCTGCAGATACATATAGCTTCCAATCATGTATTTCATGAGAGAACACAACACATTGGGGTCGACTGTCATTATATACAAAAGAAGCTATAGAGTGGAGTGATCCTTCAAATCACATTACAATCGGTGAACGACTTGCAGACATATTTACTAAACCTCCGGATCATGGGAGGATAGAATATATTTATAACAAGCCAGATTTGATTAATATCTATGCTCTAGTTTGAGGGGGGAGTATTAGAGACATTTAGGTATTTCTAGAGATATTTAGGGTATTTTCTTTAATTATTATAATTATGCATATCCAATCCGATTTCCCTAGGTTGTCATCTATTCAAGCCTATAAAGAAACTCCATGTACTATTTTTCTAGATACATTATAAATATATGGAATTTCTCTCTTCTACTTTATTCACAGCAATTATAAAATTGCTCCAGCACTATGTTTCTGTGATATTTAGATCTTATCTACGGGACCATGTTCAAAAAAAGAGTGCTAAAGGACATGATACAAGTAAAGAAATAAACCTTGTTTCGAGGTGGCGGAGATCTTTTTCACGGCTATTTCGACCGGAGGATCTGAGATGACCCCTTTGTAAACGCTTCCAAAACCACCAGTGCCGAGCAAGTTCTCCTTGCTGAAGTTGCGAGTGGCCTTTGCTAGCTCCTTGCAGGTGAACATCCTTGGAACGTTCGCGGCCTCCCTCGATTGGCTCTCTATGTCGGCGTCCTTCTTGTCTCTCTTCCTCGGTGCTCTCTTAACGAGGTAGACGCATATCATGATGTACAATACCGTCATCACGCTTGGCACGACCAGAACCAGTATGGTTTCGATCCTGTTGTCTCTCCTAAGCCGATGCTCCGCCGAAGATAAAGGAAAAGAGCTAAATGCCCAGTTAATCACCTCGTGGCTTTCGGGAATAGGACCAGTGCCTCCCGAAAAGCCCACGTACACGCGACTAGGGACAGTTTCCGACATTTTGATCGAATGATTGAGAACGCTTATTAGCGAATTCCCAGAATATGCCACTGAGATTTGGAGTTCATGATTATAGCCATCATAGTCAATTCTGACTCTGATGTCCTTTCCACTTTTTAGGTTCACTCCTGTGTTGTTTAGGCTCTGGGCATCGACTGGGTTCATAGTGCTCGTCGTGTCTATGCCTACGTGGTTCCCGTCAATATCAAACTCGTTCATGAAAGGGTCCAGCTCCACGGCTAGTTGACGGACAACGCCGCCTATATATTCAATTGAAGAGAAATCGTATTTTTATCAACACTCTACAGCGAAGTACCATAGATTTCATATTCATCTAACAAAAGATTGGGTGGAGTTACCTTGAGTGGACCGATCAAGAATCCCCATGTATGAGCCGTAACTGTTCGGCGGAGAGGGTTTATTGTCCTGTGCGAAAAGAAAAGCCATCCCGTCACCAGTGACATTGAAATCTGGCCATGGCGTAATCCTGAAGGTGAACGTGGTGGAGATCATGGCAGGCCAAGCAACCACTGGCCGGGAATAAAGAACCCGCCCTATCTGGTTTTTCGGCGTTGATGCAAGGCTTGAATTACCCCGCTCCGGCGTGATGTTCAAATACCCATCTTGCGAGCTTACCGAGCCCATGCAAATGAGCTCTTTACTGGTGCAAGAGCCAGGGTTGAAAGAAGGGAAAAAGAAACTTGTAGACTCCAGACTTGAAGAGGAAGTTGAAGAATAAGCTTGCTGAGAACCGAGGAAGAGTGAGACTAGGATCAGAAGCAAGAACATGGTTTGGACACGAGATACCCTGCAACACCAGATGAGGCATTGTTAGTGCCTAATTTTTTTATGTTGGGTTGTGACACGAGTCAAGAGATAAAGATGTAATTTAAGTTACAAGTGTTGTGGATTGATGGGATGGGAAAGAACTGAATTCTTGTTCTTGGCTGCATTCGGATCTAGGGTTCTTTCTTCCCCAAGAATTGACTGTCAATGATAAGAAGAGATGCTATCTCTTGACTCGTTAAGAAATGGAGATATAGGGACAGAGACCTATACAATGACACGCTAAAGAGGCAATTCGATTTAGTTGGATGCAACAACCAACAGGAGCAGAAGCCAAAAAGAACACATTGCTGTTTTTTCTCTTCCTAATCAAAGCATAATGCGTCCATGCACGTTGGAAAATGACATGTTTCACTGCATTGCGCAATTGACCACTTCGGCGTAATGACTACAAAGCTTAGAGAATAGACTTTGTATCCTTTTTTTTTTTTTTTTTAATTGAAATACAGTTTGTACCATAAGTTTTATGTTGGATACCTAACTATATACCTCATATCAGTTGACAGACTAAACTTACTTATAGAACCGTTTTTCATCCTTTAGTACAAATTCCCATCTCCCCAACTCCTGTCCACCCCCAACAACCTCCGACCGTTGTCCGTCTCCACGGCCTCCACCGCCCTAAGACGTGAGTCATGATTTGGTTCTTTGGATAATTTGTTTGATAAGAAGCGGAAGGGTCTTCTAAAAAAGGGATAAATATACTTGAATTTCTAAAATTTATCACAAAATATAATTGAATCTTAAAACTTTTAAAAGTATAATTAAGTTTGAAGATTTATAAATTAGAGTAATCTAGTCTTGTTGTTGACTTCATCCAACTTGACTAATGAAAAAAAAATAATAATAACATGACTTGTTTATTATTTTCTCTATGCCATGTGACGGCGACATCACTAAACATAAAACATAAGACTAAAACAAAATTGTTTTGGTCCAAGTCTAAGTCTTTTTACCCAAATTTTAAATAAAAAAAGTTACATTTTTCAAAAAAGGACACAAAAAAGAGAGAGAAAAAAGAAAAGAATGATACCCTACAACCTTCTCAACCCCAAGATCTGGCGGTTGTTAGCTAAAGACCAAAGCGATCCTGCATCACCCCACCATCACCGGCCAATTTCAGTAATGGTGGGGCGACAACGACAAGGGCTGATTTGTTTTGTGTTCTTTTATTTTAAAAAAATTAAACCTTCTATTATTGATCTAATTTACCTCAAATTTTGGCTTAAAAAGAAAGATTCGGATCAAAACAATGTCATTTTATCTTTATCCTTCATGTTTTAGTGACGTTACATAGGAGAGAGAATATATTAATAAACATTTTATGCTAGCCAAGTAGGATGGAGCTTTTGACTAAAAAAAAATAGGATGGAATTAATGGAATGACCCGATTGCATCAATTAGACAAGTTTTAAAACTTGATTACACTTTTTGAAATTTTTAAGAATTTAATTGCACTTTCTAAAAAGGAGAACAAGTTGTAATAGAGTGAAAAGTGAAAAAAAAAATGAGGAGGGTATTTGGTATGCGTCCTTTATAATATGATATCATAGTACATCTCAATTTTCGTTTTGTGCATTTCTATTATTTATCTTTTTCTATATAAGTTAGGTAATCCAACAATTATTTTCACTGGTTTATTGTACTCATTTGTTTTTAGACTTTAAACGTCCTTTCAATTTTGCTTATGTGACTATTAATATATGAGTGGAAGTACCACATCAGCCTGATTACTCAAATTGTATATAGTGTATTGCTGGCTAGAGATACTAAAACTTACTAGTAAGAATGATTTATCAAGTAATATCCAATCACCTAATAAGATTCTTTCTAATAATTCTACAAACTAACTCTAAAATACTAACACGGACCCACCCCCCCAAAAAAAAAAAAAAATAGGCTCATAATCTAGCACTATCTAATGCGACCCTCCCTACAAGCATGTTAAGGAGATGATAGGTTTGGAGGTATTGTTGAATTTGGGACCAACAGTCTTCAATCAATGCGGATTTCCCAAACTATTATCTTGCTCGACATTAGGAAACTATGATTGAAATTGATCTATCCATGAAGTCCAATCTAAATAGGAGTCACTACTAGCCTATGAGATCGACTAAGAGTCAAGTGAGGCATGGAAGGATACTTCATTTCCCATGCAATTAGAGATTAAAGAAAAAAACTTGATTAAACTAATTAATCAACTAGTGCTCTTTTGGTACCCTAACTTGATTGGTTTGTTACCTAAATGATTCAAGCAATCTTTGACCATTTTTAAATTATCTATGCCACTAAATGCTATCCATGCATGAGTGCACAATCAAAAAAAAAAAAAGTAGACAATCATAATCAATGCAATAAAAGTAAAGTGTAGGAAAGTAGACTCAAGGAAGCAACAAGTACAAAATATACATGGCATTATTATTAAACCCCAGGATAGCAACCCCATGAGTTCGAATTGGGTTGAATTTGTTACTTAAAAGATTGATCAATCTAAGTCTAAGCTATATCAAAAGTATCTACTAAAACTTGAAAAATTAAAAGTTATGCTATACAACTGAAACTAAGCTAAATATATCACTAAGATTTAACAACCTAATCAAGGCTTCTATTCCTAGCCATTTTCTGATTATTATTTTTTTCGAATTTTTTCCCTTTTCTTTTTAAAATTATTACCCGCTTGTGGGATTAGGCATGGGCTTCACATGGACACGGGCCGCCGCAGGCAAAAGGGCTTACTAGTCAAGCCTCTCTCCATTAGAAAGCCCAGTCTCCTCTAGAAATAAACCAAGCCCCTATTTACTAGAAACAGATTAGGCCCAAATCAACTAGACCCAGTTGAACCTACCAGAACGTAAGCCCATGAAGCATCAAAGCCCACACTAAGGCTGGATCCATCAAGCCAATTCTCAAGCCCGAAAATCACCAACCCAATCAGAACTAGAACAACCAAGCGCAAATATATCAAACCAATTTAAGCCCAAAAATTATCAATACCGAATTGGGCCTAAACTCCGCAAATTTGTCAAAAAAATCTCACTTAAGCCCACCTAGACTAAACCCATTTTCCTCTTCCTTGTGCTCCCATCGCCTTCCACGCTCACTTCCTATTCCCCGAACTCCAACCCCCGTTCTTTTACAATAGGGTGATGCTAGCATGCTGATGTCCCCATCCGACGATTCTTTCCCGTCGAAATTGCCAAGCAAAACACAAATTTTTCTCCCTCACATGAAAAATGTATGGCTGAGGGTTCGCAATCTGCTCTCCATGCTAACCGTACAGTTAACCAATCAATTCCCTTTACAATAAACCTCCTTTGAGCATTTGTGAGTACAAAAAGAAGGGTGCCTGTACAGTAAACGACAAAAGAAGGGAATTGATTTGCTAACAGTACCGTTAGCTTGGAAAATGGACGGTAAACTCTCAATCATACATTTTCCATGAGAGGGAGAAAGCTATGTATTTTGCTTGGCAATTTCCACGTGCTTGTGTTGGAGAAGGAAAATTTTTATGGCTATCCTCTGATCCTTAGACGGTCGTCATGCTAGGATCGCCCCAAAAAAAGGAAACAGGGTTTTGTCCATGGTTTACACCTCCGAACCTTTAAAGGGACATCGCCTTCACTCACCCCTGAACCACCGCCGGATTCACCGGTCACCCAAACCTGGGACCGCCAGCCATCAAAACCCCCCTCGATCATCAACCCCGTTCACACATACACGGCATGGTTAGGACGAAGCAGATAAAGGGACACCGTAAGCAAAACCAATTTAGATGCACAAGATGGTCAAACACTCAGGCCACGGATACAACATCATCAACTCACCGACAATCGCCATTGGTGACCTCAGGAGCTTAATCCGAGAGAAAATGGATGATGGAGAAAAAAAAAAAGCACGCTCAATCGTTGGAAAGATTTTGAAAATCCATTAAGGTGACTTAATCCGAGGCAATATGCTCTTGAGTTAGACAAAAAGGGAAACTAACTTTCACTGAATTATGGTCTATTTGGTAACATCCTATTTTTCAATTTTCCGTTCTTTTGTTTTTCGAAACATAAATAAATTTGATAATATCAATTAGTTCTTTTATTTTTCAAAATTAAAAAAAAAAGTTGGAAAATAGATTTGTAACAAAAATAAAAAGTTACAAAAAAAAGTGCTTGACCGTTTCAGGACTTGAACTCACATCAAGACTCGAAAAAATCGCTCAGAAATGTTCGAAATCAACACAACCAACCTATTCAGATCCAACACGAGCATGAACGGAAGAAACCAAGCTTCGGCGCTTCACTTTTAACAGGGAAATGCAGGGGGTTCAGGTTCAACAATACCTTGTCGAGGAGGCGTTGTCGGTTGCGGTTGCTGGTCAAACTCACGTGTCTGAAAAGTGTTGCCGATGAGGGTGCACGCCAGCGATGAAGCTTCAAACACGCACGAGTTGCTTCGGATCTTGACAGCCGAAAAACAGGGGCAAAACAGGGTTTACGGCGCTTGCTGGACCAACGATAACTACACGGCGTTCCTGTGACGGCGAGGCCCGGCAACGAAAAGGAAAGAAATGGCCCAGAGAGAATCCTCGAGGAAGACTTCTGAACGCCCAAAGAGGCCGCAATTCTTGCTCTGTTCTTAAAAAGAAGACTCGTCAGTGGCCGGCAATGGCGGACTAGGGGCTATTGCTAGCTAATGAAAGTGACCGAGATAAGGCTAGGAAGAATTGGCCTATGGAAAAACCGTGCTGTCCTTCTTCTAAGATATTTTGGAATAGAATAAGACCTATTTTCCTCGTGACTGTCCTTTTCTCCTTTTGAACGTGCAAAGCTCTTTAATTCCAAAGACAGCTCTGTTTTTCCCACTGTCCCCACGGTGAGCGCAAGAAGACATTCGAGGGGGAAAGAGACGCCTTTGTCTTCGCTAGGGTTTTTGTATCCTTGCGCCACATGACCAAAAGAAATAGACACCCGAGTGATAATTGTGAATGGTGAGAACATTGACTAATGGGACGTGAGTCATGTGGTATGGGAATTGTGGCTATAGAGAGGGGGGGCACGGTTTTATGGCCTGATTGCTTCAAGTTCTATCGGTCTGGGCCTAATGAGCCAGGGTCCATCTTGGGTCAAACTGAGTTGACCTAAGTCTTTGCAATCTTTCATATTTAACAAAATTTTCTCAAGTCGAAAAAATTCAGATGTCAACACTATCAATTTTTACAATAATGATATCACTGACAACATTGCTTGGAGAGCTTTTTTATGCACCGCCGTTTATATTGATGTTATAGTTCTATTTCTACCAGAAATGTAGAAGTGGACAAAACAAATGTACTTATAGAAGGACTCAAAAGGATGCGTTTTAAAATCAAAAGGGACGTGAAAATAATTTCACCCGAACATCAATTCTAACACCCATTGGGCCCTTCCATGAATTACAAAACTCGCACAAATTATCTTGACCACCGAACGTATTAATGCGCACCAACCAACCCCCCATGTGTTGATCCTCGTACCATTTTCATTTGAGTTGAATACGCAAACCTTATCACATGGCCGGTCCCACACTGAACGCCTGTGATGTTGATGCACGAGGACCCACTGATGGTGACATTCACCATTGCTCGCCCACATTTTCGTTAGATCAACAGAACTATAAAAAAAAAAGTCAACAAAATAATGAGAATTTGAGGATTGAGACTCCATTTATTTAGTGAAAAATAAATAATTTAAAAAATATTTTTTTAGAAAGTAATTATTCGTATTACTTATAAAAATACATGAAATAAAAATATATTTATCGTTCACAACAATCTTCAAGCATAAATTATGTCGATAATAAAAATATATTTCATTGAATGATTATATCAAGTTATATAAACAATCAGCTTTAGAAAAATATTTTTTAAATTATTTAATTTTTGGGAAATAAATAAAATCTAAGGGTGAACTTATTTCACATAGAGTGAATGATTTAGAAAACTTTTTCCTAGAAACAAAAATACCTCATGAACCCTATCCGGCACATATTTTAATCTCGGTGGGTCCATCTAAGGAGAAACTCTTGCGTGAATCTAGATCGATAGCTCCAACTAAGGCTTATGTAATCAACAATTGTGATAGATCCAATCATACACAGCCAATCATCCATTATAGAACACCGAACTCACATGCATCTAGTGTACAGAGTAATAGCTAGTAAGGAAATGGAAAAATCTTCTTCTAATTCCTTGTAACTTTTTTTTTTTTTTTCCATTTTGGTTGGTTGGTATGTTTTAGGAAGCCATGTAAATGCAATCTTTTATAATTTATCCTGTAGACCCAAAACAAAACAAAAATAAATATTTGCCAAATAAAAAGAAAATAAAAAGAGGGTTTTGACCTTAGGGCTTCGGCAAGTGTGGTTGTTATCACGTGAAAAGAGATTGGACTTGACTCTGCTCCCCCAATTATGACCGCGATCGTCGATGACTCCACGCTCGCTCCCACCGTCAGATTAACAGTTTTCCCATTCCTCTGTTTCGGTGGGGGCTGTGATGTCCCCAAAACCTGTTTTATTTTAACTTTTTAAATTTTTAAGTTCTCACCGACCAAAAAAAAAAATTAGTTCTCAAAATTTGATAAATCAATAAAATAATTAGAAAAGATTGTTGGGACTCATAATAGTACACAATACATAAAATCAATAAACTTGTATTACATATTTTGGTACTCTTCTTTTCTATAATGAGCAATATTACCTTCATAAATTGAGGGGATTTGATCAATAGATAAGTCGAGCCTAAAATCACTCCATATAGAGAGTATTAATTTTTTTCTTTCACATAAATTTGATCAGGCTTGGGTGGGCCAAAGTGGGTCAAATAAAGCTCGAGAACATTTTTGCTTGTCCAAGTCAACCCATCTTGCCCTTCACTTTGGTCAGGTCTAAAATTGTTTAACTAAGATTTTGTTTATTTCCTGATTTTTCAGCATTCGTTTAACAGAATATGAATTGGTAAATATTTTTCATCGATAGAAAAAGTTTTCTAAAATAGAGAAAATGTTTTCACTTTTTAGAAAGCGAGAAAATATTTTCCATCCTCTTTCTTTCACTTCTAAACCTAGCACTTTTTTTCACCCAACATCATTTCCTTTTATTTTTATTTTATACATTTTTGAAAATTCAAATTTTTCAAATTTATTTTATTTTCTTTTCTTTCTATCTTCTTTTCTTTTTTTTCCTTCTTCTTCAGCCGGTGGCCAGCCACAACGACGGTCGGCGACCAACCATAGGTGAGCTTAAGCCTCACCACAAGCCGGCAAAGTTGAACCTCACCTCGCCCAAGCTTGGCCGACAACCTCAAGTGAGCTCAAGACTTGCTAAATCCGATGAGCCGGGGGGCGGGCCTTGAGCCTCACCTAGCTCACTGGATCTGGCGAGGCTCAACCTCACTTGTATCCAGCAAGTTGGGTCTTCGTCGGCTTATGGCAAGGTTCGAGCTCACTTGTGATTGGTCGTCATGGCTAAAAAAGAAGAAGAAGAAAAAAAAAAAAAAAATCAATTAAAAATAATAAAAAATTATTGAAAAATAATTCTTGAAGGAAAAGATTTTTCTCATCAAACAATGGAATATATTTTCCACATTATTTTCATATTTAAGTAGAATACTAAAAAATATTGTCATTTTTCTAGAAGAAATGTTTCCTAAAAATATTTTTAGAAACACTATATTTTCTGCTAAACAAATGAAGTCTAAAATTAACTTGAAAGGCTATTGTAATTTGCCTGGTACTGAAATTTCCATGAGAACATCCTTAAAAATGTAAAGACAATCTCGACAGCAGAAATTGTTCGTGATCGTGAAACAGTTGAAATAACAATAAAGAGGGAAAAAAAACTTTTTATGGCCATCTCTTGGGTCTTCTTGGCTTTTTAATTTTTTTTCCGATTATTTTTTTTATTATCTTTTTAGTACCTGAAAATCGACGGTGGGGCCCTTGCAAGGGCCTTTTAAAATGGAGGGGATGGACTGAGGGTGATTTCCCAGCAGGAACATCCTGCTTTGTCACATTCACACGCTGCTTCCAACGTTTTCAATAAGCCAGGGAATTTTATGATTAAAGAATTATTTTAGATAAATTTATCATGAATATATCATTTTAGAGATTTTCATGATATTAACCAGTTTACTTTCACTAGATTAGTTTGACCCTTGAATTTAAAAAAAAAAATGCAAATCAACATATCTAAACTATTCCTGATTCAAGTGGGTCTTCTTCTTTGTATGCTCCATGTAGCTCCTGCCACGAGGTGTCATGCCTTGAAATACTCCAGCTCAATTTAGTTTTGGTCAAACAATGTACGTATGTTGTTTCCCTTAAGGAATGTAAAAACACCTAGCTTTATGAGAATATTCATTTTACACAACATGTGTAACATAATAAGTACTCAAAAAGAAAATCCTATACAATTCGGACATGAACCGCTCAAAATTTTCCAATAGTCTCTAGATGGCATCATCACAACTCTAGTGTCCCCAATTCATGTTCGAGTTCAATCTCGTGCAGCGAATCGAGTTGCAAGGGACGGAAGGCGGACTTGGTCCTAGAGGAGAAGCCAGTGGAGGTCAAGCCTGAGAACGAGACTAGCACGTAGACCCTGCTGGGCTGGGACTCGGGCAACTCCATCAATGGCTCGTTTGGATTCAGGAAAATCTAGACCACCTTTCGCATCCTTGGCTTAAATGCAGAGTTCGGGTGTAGGCAAGCAAGACCAACTATCAGTGCCCTCTTCACTTGCTCCTCCTCAAATTGGCCTCCCATTTTCCCATCCACGCACTCTAAGAGTGAGCCTCCTTTGTAGAGACTGTTGATCTTTGCGGAAACGTGGTACAAATATAATTCACAAAATAGGAATTTAACTATTACAATATTTCCTTACACCACATACAACACTCTTACAACTCTACACAACTCCTCACTCTCACATGCACGCACAGGCTCCACACAAGAAACTCACTCTTTTCACCACACTACACCTCTCACGCCACACACAGCACACTCTACACAAGATCCCCTACCATTCTACCTCTATGCGCTCAACAAACGAGCCTATTTATAGGGTGTAAGGTCGGTCAATGAACTGCCTTCCACACCAAAGTATCTCCTCCTATTATTATGCTATTACAAGTTGCTAACCATTTGTCAACAATTGTGGCTTCTCGTTGGACAGGGAAATTGATTGTAGAGTGCAGCCAAGGAATTATCTAGAGAGAGAAGAATCTGGAGGAGTAGAAAGAGAGATCTGGAGAACTCCAGAAGAGAGAGAGGTGGTGATTTTCTCAACACTCCCCCTCACCGACTGCTCTCTCTTAATTTGGATGTAACACTATGTCAAGTTGTTTTTTGGCATCTGCTTTTGTCTTCTTCCATTCAGCACATTGCAAAGCTTCCTCGTATGTGGATGGCTTTATGGCTCCATCTTCAGTTGCTTCTCCTACTAATACTTTCCATCGAGTTTTGTGAACCTTGGATTTTTGCAATGCCAATTCATTTTGCCCTTTAGTCTCTTTTTCTTTATTCTCACTCAATTCGGTCTTTGTATTCAACATATCTCCTATAGAATTTTGAGATTGGAACTCATTCGATCAAGCCTCTCATTTGTGACTTTCATTTTGTGCTTCAACTGATTTAGTCCCATCCGAAGCACTTTTGTGGAGATATCTTGATCCTTTTTCTCATAAAATTTCTTCTCCTCGATCTTTTTCCACCGATCCTTGCACCACAGGATGTAGGGTGTAGATGGCCTCCTTTTCTCAAAGAAACCTTTCTTTTTCTCCTTCATGTGTTTGATGTCTCTCTCAGTATGACCAATTGAGAACATCATAGTGGACTTGAGGTCCTGAAGCTTTTGCAACTTCTTAAACTCATATCGGAACTTCTCTAACTCCCTTTCTTTTGCCTTGAGCTCTCAATCCTTGTGCCTTATCATCTCATCCCTCTTTTTCAACATATTCTCCATCTTTGCCTTCTCAACTTTCAGTTTCTTTATCATCTCTTGCATCTCTTGTAGTTTCTTTTCACGACTACTTGTTGGCATTGTTAGTCGCTTCTTCGAGTTCTTCCTTGGCTTGCTCTTATTAATTTGGTTGACTTTATTTTTCTTTATATACTTCTTTATTTCGAGAATAAAAAGGAAATGGCCTTGTATGTTACTAAAAAAGGTACTGAACTAATTACACTTTTACCAGTCAGTTATAAATCTTTTAATTGTGTTAATTAAATTATAAACATTTTTCACATTTTGCTAATTGAGTCCATTTAATCAATTTTAATCAGAAATTGTTGACATGAACGTCGGCTATCCTACGTTATATGATTGGTGCAGACATGAATATCTTTTAAAATTAATTTTGAACTTTTTATAAATTGTATGGTTTTTTTTCTTTTTCTTTACTTTGTTTTTTTTTCTTCTTTGCAATGAGGGCCACAAGCCAGCGAGGGCTTGGCTACCCTCGCCCTAGCCCTCGAGTGGAGGCCACGACACCCTCATCGGCCAACGCATGGGTGTGCCAGCCCTTGCTAGATCCCTAGCAAGGATTGCTAGTGAGGGTGTCGCAACCCTTGCTTGTAGCCGGTGACCCTTGCCAACCCTCACAACAAAGAATAACTAAAGAAATGGGGGAAAAAAGAAGTTAACAAAAAACCAAAAATATTATTAAAAAATTCAACGAATATTTTAAAAATTAAAAATGTCCACATCACTAATGACTATATACATAGGATGGCAAGCATTTACATTAGTAATTTTAGGCCAAAATAGGCTCAATTGACAAAACATGAAAAAATTTAGAACTCAATTAGTACATTTAAAAGGTTTTGAACATAATTAGTAAGAGTACAATAGAATTATTACTTTTTTGGTAGTTTTACCCTTTTTGACAAAGTCCACTTATCAATCTACGCAGTAATTACTTCACATTAACTCCATATAATCCCATTTTTTTTGTGTGATGATTTTTAATTCGTGTAGTTCTTTGTATATGAAAATAGAGCTACCTTGAGGACAAGAGGAAAATTACCAAAATAGACATAAACTTATTGCAATTTTTCCAATTTAATCATAAACCTTTGGCATTTATGTCAATTCAATTCATCTTACCAATTTTGGCCGATCAACACTAATGCGGATGCCAATCATCTAATCGATGCTGACATGTCAATTTTTAAAATTTTACCAACCACAAAGGAGGCTCGCCCTCCCGTAGCCTCGAGAGAGAGAGAGAGAGGAGAGAGATGGTAGAGAGAGAGAGAGAGAGAGAGAGAGAGAGAGAGAGAGAGACCATGGTTGAGAGAGAGAGAGAGAGAGAGAGATAGATAGATAGATAGATAGATAGATAGATATTGACATGTTAGTGTCAGTTGGACGGCTAGCGCGATCAACCAAAATTGGTCAGATGGACTAAATTAGCATAAATGCAAAACGTATAGGACTAAATTGGCAAAAAGTAAAAGGTTTATGATTGAATTGAAAAAAATGCACTATGTTTAAGACTACTTTGGTAATTTTCCTTGAGAACGAATGTCAACAAACTAAAATGACTTAAACTCCCCGTTATTCTTTTACTTGAAAGATATAAAATCTAATTATTAATCGATTCCACTAAACGAAATGATTTGAGTCCGTTTTTCTTCTTTTAGCAAAGAGCACAATCATATATTACCAAATTTTTTTCATCAATTACTTTCCATGAACTCCACTTTCTGCAAGTTTGAATGCATTTCAATTGCAGCTCAAATTTGTTTCTTTTTACTATCCAGTGGAATTATAATAACGCACGCTATACAATCTTTGTATAATCAACCTTTTATAGGTACATGTTGGACTTCTTCCTGACAGATTTTACATCTTCAGTTTACATCTTTAACCATGGATTGACTTGGTCATTGTTTGAGGGACACACTTGACAACCGAGACGTAAGGTCGCCACGCCCTTTCACGATCCCACAGTGGGCTTGCGCCGGAGAGCAACGCTGCGGTGCCTGTGATAGGTAATCACGTTCGGCGGTGGCGAGTGGTGGTGGGGGGTGCGGGAGACTGGGGTTTGGAGATTTGTTATGGGTTTGTGGTTAGTCATTTTAGAGTTAGGGTGAGACAATTTAATAAGGGAGGGTAATTTTATTTTTTGGATAATGTGGTTTGTCTTAATATGCAGAACGGTATTTTAAAAAATAGAGAAGAGAAAAGTTGTAATCGAGTGAAGAAAATGAGGAGGGTATCTGGTATTTTTTCCTCTTTTTATTAGGGTATCATAGTAATCTCAATTTTAATGTTGAGCATTTGATTTTTTTATCTTTTTCTATATAAGTTAAGAATTCTCGACTTGGACAAGTCCTTGAAAGGCTCAAGGCAGAAATGATGAGAGAAAAATACCTTCAAAAGGTGGGACTCCCTGCTGCACACTCCAGTATTCCCTTCTTTCCGAGAAGAAAAATATATGGGGAATTGGGAAGGTGCATCTCATCCTTTTTATCTTTTTCCTATATAAGTTATGAATTCCAACTACTATTTCACCCATGTCTCATAATCATGTGATTTTTACACTCTAATTGTCCTTGAAATCTTTGCTTATGTGATTATTAATATATGAAAGAAGTATCACATCACTATTTGAATACTCAAATTGCATATAGTGCACTGCTGGCTAAAGATATTAAAACTCATTAATAAAAATGATTTACCAAGTAATATCCAATCACCTAACAAGATTCTTTTAATAATTCTGCAAACTAAGTCTATAATTCTAGCACTATCTTTTTAGCATTGCCGACAATCTTGCTTGGAGGTGCTCTTTCTTCGTGTACTTATAATTATATTGATGTAATGGGTCTATTCCTACCAAAAAGTAGAAGTCAACAAAACAAATGTACTTATACAAAGACAAAAATAGGCATGTGTTATTCAAATATAAATGAAAATAGTTTCACCCGAACATCAACTCTAGTACCTCCATTCCCTGAATTACAGAAATTGCATAAGTCATCTCGACCACCAGACACATATAAGACTGATTAAATTAACCATATAACCCATCTTGATTTTTGGACCGGAAAATAAAAACCACCTCGGTCAACTTATTGCATGGATGCCATCAGCTACAACAATTAACCCTTTGAAGTGCGGCAAGACACTTTAGGATCAACGTCGTTGAAATTACCATTGACCACGTTCTCACAATCGGCGTGGCTCTTCTCCCCAGGTTCCAGAGGGTTGAGTTTGACGTGGTCTAGCACGATGTTCTTGCAACCTACGCCTCCCGCACACTGCAGTTTGATCGACGGCTGGTTCCCCGAAGTTCCTCGCACATTTCGAAACGTCACATCGCTCACCTTCACTACCGACGACCTTATCTGCAATCGTGGTTCGAATGAGACACAACACGGATCACAAATTCTGCTGTTTTAGTGCATTCTATATAAATAGACTTATGATGGCAACTATTTGATAAAGTTCCCTAAAGAGCCATGCAAGCATTACTGGAAACATGGTGTTTACCTTGCACTTCTGCTTTTCATCGTCGCAATAGTTCTGGTCGATTATGATTGGGTTACGAGCGTTAGAAATAATAATATTTTCGAAATGGATACCTCTAACATAGCCAGATCCACCCTACACAACACAAAATAAAGATGATTAATTCAATAGAAAATAATTAATACAAATTAACACAGACGTCAATTTGGGTATTATGATTAAAATTTGTGTTATGCCTAATTTTGTTATGGATTACTGAAAATTAATGTATCCCAACCGACCTCCCATGTCTTGATCCTCGCGCCATTATCAGATGATTTGAATACGCTGTTTCGAACATTGACTTCTTCCACCGTGTCGTATGCTCCTTCGTACCCTAGGCTTCCCACACTGCGATTGATTTGTATGCACTCAACTCAGCAGGAAAAGGACTTCAATAATGTCATTGGAAAAGGGTATCAAATAACATTTTTGGAAGGTTGAAATCATAATACTAAACTACCATTTATACTTCATTTTCGTTGTTTGGCAATCTCTGTTTTCGATACATTCAAACATGGCATGTTTACGAGATTTATCCTCACTTTATACACGGTATGCCAAACGACAGGCTGAGAATTCTGGGTCGAAGTAAATGAGATACAAAGAATTTGTGGGGATCTATGATATGAGGAGGAAGAATGGCAAACCTAATTCCATGGCCAGGCCCGCATTTAACGCGGTTGACGTCGATGAACGAGGTCCCACCCTTGATGGCAATGCAGTCATCACCTGCTCACATTCTCATTAGCTCACCAGGGTAGTCAAAAAGTCAACAAAATGATGGAAATTTAAGTCAAAAGGCCCAACTTATTTCGTGAAAAATAAATGATCTGGAAAAATATTTTTTTTTAAATTAATTCGTCCGTATCACTTAAAAAAATAAACGAATGAAAAATATTTACATTGTCCCACGAAAATATTTAGATAGAAATTGGCGTCAATCATGAAAACGTCAGTCATTAACTAATTATTTCAAATGAAATGAGTGATTATATTTACAAAAATATTTTTAAAATTATTTATTTTTTTGCAAAATAGACGGGCATGGCGGGCTTACCAGTTCTGATGGTGGAGTCATGGATTTTGATGTGGCTTGAGTGACCAATGGCGATCCCATCGGTGTTGGGGCTGTCTTCAGGGGCCTGGATTAGAAGGGAAGTGAGCTTTGCAGCAGTGCAGTTCTGAAGTCTTATGTGGGCCCTTGGGCTGTCCAAATGGGTGAGCCCACTGAGTTTAAGGTTCTCCATTTGGAAAAAGGTTAATCCCTGCAAAATTCCACCCATGATCAAGCCAAGAAAGGAAGGAGAGAGAGAGAAGAAAAGAAAACCCTTTCGGTTTTCATTCCGGCCAACCCTTTCGGTTTTCATTCCGGCAGGTCCGTCCATTTGGCAAAAGACTCTTGTTTGGACCCAGATCAACGGGCCTTAAGTGAGGTTTCACATAATCAACCATCACGATAAATCTGTCATGAACAAAATGCTGAACTTGTGTGTGTTTGATGCTATATATAAAGAATCAATGTAAATATAATTTTTTATATAAAACTAATTTATTGTAGACTTAAATGATAAATGGTGTACTAGTGTTTTTTTCTTGTTCTTTTTCTTTTTTCAAGGGAACAAAACCCAAAAAAAAAAAAAAAAACCATATTTGCTAATTAAATAGGAAATAAAAAGAGGGGACTGACCTTAGGTCTTTGGCAACCGTTGTCGTTGTCATTATGTGGAAGGATGTGGGACTTGGCTCTGTTCCACCAAATGTGACCACGACCGTCGATGACTCCTCCCCCTTTCCCACTCACCGTCAGATCGGTGATCTTCGAAAAGAGAATCCAGCTCTGAGATTCACAATTTTTCCACTCCTCTATTTTGGCGGGCGCTGTGATATTCCCCAAAACCTGTTTTTTTTTTTTTTTTTTTTAATTTATATTCAAATCCCCAGAAGAATTGATAATTCAACGAAACGATTAGCCAAGATTGCTGGGAAATTAAAATTCATTTTTATTTTTTTATTTTTTTTTTTTGAACAGTCTGAGAGGATTTGATGGATGGCGAATTGAGCCAAAAATCTCTCTCATGATTAAGAAAATACTAATTTTCTCATGTAAATTATACTGGGCCAGGCCGGGTGAAGTGGGCCAGTTGAGCCAAAGAAATTTGCTTGTCCAAGTTGGCCCATTTTTCTGTTCACTCCAGTCTAAAACGGTGCCGTGGCTCCGCCCATCCAATTACCCAATCTAAAGTTGACTATCTCGTATTGATTAAGGAACAATTTAACTAAAATTAACCTAAGAGGTGATTGTGATTTCCATGATATTGAGAATGACTGTGAGAACAGCCCCATAAAATGTATAAAGACAACTTGAATAAATTGAAACCTCATGAAAGAAAAATGTTCATACTATATAATTATAAAATAAAAAAAAAAACAAACAATTGGCTTTTTATGGCCATCTCTAGCGTTTTCTTTTCTATTTATTTATTTATTTTTCCCCAAATACCTTAAAATTGATGGCGGCGGATTTGCAAGGGCCTTGAAAATGGAGGGGATGGACTAAGAATGATTTCCCAGCAGGAGCCACAACTGTTGGAGTTTTTCCTGCTTGGTCACCTGTACATGCTGCTTCCCACGTTTTCAAGAAGGCCTTTCAATACATACACAAAAAAATTAGTTCGTCATTAATGTAATATAAGTAAATAAAACCTTCATAGAGGGTTTAAGTTTCTTTTCTGAAAAAAAAAAAAAAAAAGAAATAAAACAAATAATGTAGCTTTCATTTAGTGTCTTTTCAGGGTTTGATAGGTATCACAAGGGAAAAGAGATGATGGGGATTGAACTTACCACCTTTCGAATCTTAATAGGGTATATGAGTATTAGGTCAATCCTTTGATTAATTTTAGCTAAATAAAAAGAGAATTATACATATGGTGTTTTGATTGAGTATGTTATGTCACATCCCCTAATCTTGAATTCTCTTCGTCGAAGTAATTTCATATTGACATTAGAGTTTAGCTTAAACCTACATTTTCTCTCAACTTCTTTTGGCGAGCTCTTCAAAAAATATGATCTCGTAAATTCTAATTTGGGCATCTTAGAGGCTAATGCATGGAGTCACGATTAGAAAAGATTATACTTCCATAGAACTCATGAGCACAGAAATTTAAAGGGAAAATTACCAAAAAGGATGGATTATAAAAAGTAAAATGGTGAAAACTTGAAGAGTTAATTATTGCATTGGGTCAAGTCGAAAATGATCCAACACAAATTGACAAATTTCCATACAATGTAAATCTAGTGATTTACAATCAACCCATACTCGACCCAATCGATCTATATTGCTAAAACGTTCTTATATTTACCGAATCTTGATTAAATGCGAGATCTAACAAGCAAGAGAAATTGAAGAGAGAGTCATAGGAGTACATTAGATCTAAGTAAGTTGAGAACTCATTTTTTACCTATAATTTTTTAGACTTCATCAGTTTAAATATATTTATGACTCATTTATTGAATATAAATGACATTTATAAGAACTCAGCTCATCAAATATGGGTTAAAAATGGGTTATAGACCCATTTTTGACAGGTCTAATCACATTCTATAAGAACTGGATGTGTGGTTACTTTTCACACTTCGATTCACTCTAGTAACAGATTATTTCTTTTCGAGAACATACCCAAAAGTCTCGCAACTTTAGTATCGACACACCTATTCGCGCATCTCCTCGTATCTTAAACAGGTAAATGCTTAACGATCAAAGACCAATTAAAATAAAAAACAATAAAAATTCTATGAGATCCATGCATGTACGAGAATTGAAAATATCTTAGAGGACTTACCTTGGAATCATCGTGGTTGCCATCTCCTTTGGCGCCGTGATCCAAAACATTGAAGACGCTGCGGCCACCTCCATATGGACCACGAGCTCCAAACGCTGTCGAAGCTACACATAAAATCACGATACCAACCAAAAATCCCTGCCAAAATAAAAAGAAAAAGAAAAATCATTTAGCAAAATGCAAGAAAAGTAGAGACGAGTGGAGATGGGGTTGAGGATAGAGATAGGAGACAGAGAGATGGGAGACATATAGAAACATGTCTCACCATTATCGTATCGAGAAGAAACTGAGAAATTTTTACGTGCTTCTTCTTCGTCCTTCCTCTATAGATTTATTGGGGACTCGTCCTAGAGAGTAACCAGGAAAATGAAACATGGAAGGCAAGAATTACAACTTTCCTTTTACGAGGTTAGATCCTATTTTCTAATATGATCTGATGCTTACCAAATCTTTTATGCCCTTTTTATTAATTCGTGGATGCCTTATCTTATTTCCAATATATCTTATTTTCACTGATTAGTTTCCTTCTTCATTTTGGATATTTTCTCAAAAGTGAGATGTAATCCAATTTTGGCAACATTCTCCTTTCCTTAATTGGGAAAACGTTAGAGTATTCCCAAAATAGGTCGAAATCTTTCATACTTTAAGGGGCAGATTAACCAGCAAATTTGGATACTTCGATCATATGATCATATGATGATATGATTTAAATGACACTTGGGCATTAGATGGCTCACTGGGAGATTTACTTCATTTGTTGAATCGGGATCAAGTTTTGTTAAGAGAGTGGGCAACCATATCTCCACTCTATTTATATGACTACATCCACCCTTATTTACACTAAAAAAAAAAAAAAAAAAATTGCCTTCAATCATTTAAATGCAATTCGATACGGTGACCCCATCTAATCTATTTATTTATTTATTTATTTATTTCTATTTCTGTTTAGGATTTGGTTATTCTAATTAAGCATTTCACATGTTTCATTTTTGTTTATTGTGGTATCCCACATATATTAAAGGGCAGTATGTTTTCTTTTCTCTTTTTAAATCTTACTTCCATTGAAATAAGTTTTATCGAAAAGAGATATTTCCAAGAAAATGTATATCAACTCTCTTAATTTACTAAATCAAATAATTTATCTTTTTTCCTTACTATTAGTAGATATCTTTACACATAACATGTAAAGACAATATTGGAGTATATAGGATTACACTAAAAACATTGACGTGAAAAAGTTATGTATAATGAGACATTTTGATATTTTTTTAAACGGCTCATCGATGATATCACTTTCTATTCATCTAATGATTTTAAAAATCTAGTTTTGTGCAATTGATTTAATTAAATTTTAACTTTTAAAGTCTCACATTTGAAAAAGTAACTATAATTATAATTTGGAAAATTTTTCTAGACGGTCTCTTTTTTGTTTCATCCTATGATCTCATTATGTGTATGTATATAAATAACAATTGATAAGGAAATATTTGATGGTGAAATGCCCAATAAAAGTGTAAGTTTATAAACAAGTGATTGTGTTAAGAAATTGTCTATGTCAAAATTTGTATACATTCTACTTGACGATTGACCCATTCATATGGGAAAAGAATAGTACAAGTGCCAAAATTTGGCATAGAATGACACTTAAGTACTAAAAGTTACAAAAAGTGTGCCACTTTTTTTTAAAATTGGGACAGTTGAATGTTAAGTCCGGTGACATCCTATGTGGCAATTTTTTAATAATATAATTTGCCTATATGGCTTGCTAAAGAGCTAAGTCAAAAAAGAAGAGCCAAAACAACATTGCTTTCCATCTTTTTTGAATTTTAATATAAATATAAATATTAATTAAATTATTTATTTTTATTATTTAATTGAGAGAGAGAGAGAGAGAGAGAGAGAGAGAGAGAGAGAGAGAGAGAGATGAAGATTGCAGAAGCTGAGGGCTCAACCCTCGCCAGCGCCTCCCCACTATCACTGGGAAAGGTCGGCATCGCCTGGCCAACCGACAGCGAGGGCCTACAAACCCTCACCCAACCTGGCCAAGGGATACCGTTTGCCGAGGCGACCCTTGCCCCAAATTTGGGCGAGGGACTACAACCCTCACTAGGGGTGAGCATGGTTCCCGGTAGAACCCGGAACTTGAGAATCGGACTAGTAGGAACCTATAAGTTCCAGGTTCCAAGATATGCAGAGTAGGTTCCAAATTCAAAAAAAATGAGGAACCTATTTCAATGAGTAGGTTCAAGTTCAAGTTCTTAGTTGGAGGAACTTGGAACCTAGAACCTGAAACTCGTAACCTAGAACTTGGAACAAGTTTTAAAATTTTTCTTGATCCATGTCTCCATGCAATTTTCCGATATTCCATGATATTCAATGATGAGTGTATAATATGGAAGCACTATCCGAGTTTTCCATTTTATGACTAAGATTTTTACTTTATTAATGTACATTTTTCGTGTATTTAAATATAAGTTATAATTAATGAATTGTAATTGTTCAAATAATAATATAAATGGGACCTATGTAGACCTTGGAACCTATGATAGGATAGGTTCCAAGTTCTAAGATATTCAAAGTAGGTTTCAAGTTCCAAAAAATGATAAACTTGTTCTAACGGATAGGTTCCAAGTTTCATATGAAACCTATACGGAACTTGGAACCGTTCATCCCTACTTTTATTTAGTTGAATTCCTTGCCAACTATTCATTTTCTTTTGTTGATAGTTTTGTTCATTTTATAGTCTCTTTGATGAATGACAAGCTTGTTTATTATTATTATGTTCGTTTTTTTTTTGTTTAACTAAAAATGAAAAAATAAAAAATAAAAAATCTGTTGGACCTTGGAACCAACCCTGGAACTTATGACAAGGTAGGTTCCGGGTTCCAAGTTCCGACGGATAAATTCTAAGTTCCAAAAAATGAGGAACCTAAACCTAAGGATAGGTTCCAAGTTCTAGGCAAAACCTATAAAGAACCTGAAACCACTCACCCCTAACCCTCACCCCAAATCAAGGTCGCCAAGCCCTAACCGACCCTTCCCTATTGTCATTAGCCCTTCTCGGCAATGGTGGGGAGGCAACGGCAAGGGCTAAGCCCTCGCATTCTACAATCTTCATCTTCTGTCTTTTTTTATATAAATAATTCAGTTTTAATTTAATTTAATTTAATTAATATTTATATTAAAATTCAAATCGAAAGCAAAACGACATCGTTTTGGCTTATCTAGCCACGTTAGCATGCAAAACGATATCGTTTTGCACCTGTCTGGCCAAAAAAATGCATATTAGAATTTTGACTATTTTTTTTTTTTTTGCATTAGCATTTAACTAATCCATTTTACTTCGATTTTGACACTTAAATATCTCATTGTACCAAATTTTGGCACTCTAGGGGTACGAGTCTCAATTTGCTCACCAACATAGAATAGAATTCAGTTTCTTGACAATTTTCTTTCAACAAAACTAATTTCTATGAAAGTAAAATTCTAAATTAAAGACAAAAAAATATTGCCTACAATAAACAAAAACAACACAAGTGAAATTCTTAATCATGACAACTAAATCCTACATGGAAATTGAAATCGGCCCCCACTTTAATTTATGATCGATTGGTTAGGGAGATTTTGTTATTTTGGTAAAAATTTGATGGATTTAATCATATAGGGGATGGAAACAGCACCACCCAAAAAAACTAACATATCCATTGCTTAATAGAAAGCCTTCATTCACTGACCCGCTCGTTGCAGGACTTAACCCACACCTTACAACACGATGGTTCCGGAGGATTCTACTACAAGAGAACCGGTGGATCTCCAAAAACCCTATGTTGTAGGTATTCAAATCCTAGATAGCGTGGTTATTCGAAAATTTCATTATTCTCATTGGATCTATCTTTTTTTTCTTTTTTTTGTGCCCACCATAAACCTATTTCGAAAAAGGGGATAATCGTCCAAAAATTGATAGACCCTAAATCTTTTAATTATGCCGATTTAGTTCTAAAACTTTTAATAATTTGTCAATTTAGTTCTTAATTTTTTTTTGTATCAATTTAATCTTAAGCCCTTTGAAGATTTACCAATTTAGTCTTAAACATATTTTATGGATAGTTGCCTGGAAAAATTACATTGGCAAATTGTCGAAAGGTTAATGAGTAAATAGGCAAATCGTCAAAAAAGTTAGCTTTAAATCAGAACAATTAAAAAGTTTGGGATAAAATTGGCCTCCGTATAATATGTTAAAGGCTTTTTGAACAATATTTTCATAAAAGAGAGACTGATTTTAGAGTTGAAAATGAAGATTTTGTGCTTAAACCTGTAGTTAGCTCAATTTTTGCTCGGGAATCCGAGAAGCAATATAGAATCAATGCAGTCGACTCAATGACTTAGAAAAGAAAAATATCCGTGCTTATAAATTACTGCAAATTTAATTACCCATATGTTACAAGAACATTCTCTGCCAACTACATTTTTGACTTTTTACGAGTATTGATTTGTTTGACTTTATTTTTTTCTTTATATTTACATTTATTACCCAAGAAAAGGGAGTGCCTCGAATCCTTCTTTTTTCTCGTTTGGACGATTAAGGAAAGTCCACTTATAAATCCACGCATTAATTACTCTACATTAACTCCATATGATCCCATTCCTTTTGTTTGAGTACGTTTAGCTTTTGTAATTCTTTGCTATATGAAATAGAGTTGCCACGACGATGAGCGTCGACGGACAAAATGACTTAAACTCTCTTTTGGTTCTTTTACTAAAAAAATTAAAATTTCATTATCGCTCTGCACATGAATTAACCACTGCACACCCACTCCATTTTTCAAAAGCTTTGTTTGAAAAATTTTAATTTTACTTTTTTACGTTCTCTTTATATATAATATAGAGTGATACAAAATGAAACAATTCGAGTCCCTTTTGCTTCATCCAATAATGAGCAAGATCCTATTTTACCTATATAATTCTCCATAAATTCCAATTTTTGAAAGTTCAAATTAATTTTCTTGTCCTGATTAGATTTTATATCTTCAATCTATAGTTTTTAACCACTGAGCCGACTTGGTTATTCTTTGGGGTACACACAACCATGCGCTTTAAGCGCAATTTTCTAGTGCTATCAAATGCTATCAGTTTCACGTAGGAGTTGTTCCATCTTGGGAATCTTACATAATCCACGAAGTTGTTAAATTACTTTAGGGAAATAAGTTATATATATTGTGTTCCTTCTCATAGTGAAAAGCAAACAATGAAAGGAGAACTACATTAAACTGCTACTTGAAAAATAATTTAGTTGATTCATACCCATATCATCCATCATATTCAATAGCATTTTGCATAACACATCTGATTACGACGTAATTTCTAGACACTAGGCATATAAGAACTTGGATTTTTTTTTTTTGGTCAAAAATGCATCTTCTATTCATTTACGTAGATAAGTTCGGAGTAAATACATCAGAAGCATCAGCACTAAATAAATCGATTAAGGCCATAGGGGGGTTGATTACCTAGTTTCGAGGGAGGTAGTGTTCTCGTTGGGCTCTTGCGATCCAGTCGGCAGGCCTATTTGCGTCTCTGCCGCAGTGGGCCAAAGACAGGCCCGAAAAGCCCTTCATTTTCTCTCGGATCCGGTCCACTAACCCTGCCACTTCCCAGTTCGGTGTTGTCTCTTTCTAAACTGCTTGCACGAGCAGCAAGCAATCAGAGTGTACTTGGAAAACTTTGTTCGAGCTTTTGGAAAGGAAATCTAGGGTTTCCAAGAGAGCTATGGCTTTCACCTGTTCAGCCGAGGAAGCTGCTACTGTCTTCGAAAAGCCGTCCACCAGGCATCCACGAGAATCCCGGCAGATGCACGCTATGGCATCCTCCCTTCAGACCCTTCTCTGTTTTCCCCTAGCTTGGGGGTTGTGCGGTGTGAGCTGATCCCCATGACGCCGTGCTCAATCAGATCTGGTGATTCATGTTCATACCCACCAACAGAGACACCGAAGACCCGCCTATACTCGTCCCCTTCACTATCGACGCCGAGATTTGGGTTAGTTGTATTTCGGACCCCATCTCTGTTCTCCTCCAGATCTGCTACGATTTCGGATGCCTTGTTCTTAGCCGCTTCACTTTTCCCCAGCTCAGGGGTTGTTCGGTGTGATCTAGTCCCCGTGGCGCCGTGCTCCGTCAGATCTAGTGATTCACGTTCATACCCACCAATAGAGACGCCGAAGACACGCTTGTAGTTGTCCCCTTCACTATCGGCGCCGAGAGTTGTATTTCGGACCCCATCTCTATTCTTCTCTAGATTTGCTGAGATTTCAGAAGCCCTGTTCTTAGCCACTTCGCTGCTTTCCTCATTAGCTGGTATTGTTCCGTTTCGGGCCGATTTGATGTCCCCTTCGAGATCTAGTGCCTCATCTTCAATCCCGACCAAGAGATTGTCGGGAGCCTCCCTAACCTCAGCCTCGGCTCCGTGTTCCTCGACCGCTTGTATTGTTCTATTCCTAGCCACCTCGCTCCTCTCCTCCAGATTTGGTATTTTGGTTTCATCCCAGGCAAAGGAAGCATCTATATTGATGCTCAAAACGTTCATTGGCGGGGGTTTCCATCGCTGCGTGTAGGTTTCTTTGTTTTTTCCTGTTGTTTGTTTACTGTTGCAGCTCGTATAGTTCTCATGTAGAGTTATTGCTTTGGACAGGGTCTGATGCGGAGACAGGGGATGATGTTCGAAAACAAACCAATTTCAATCTTTCCAAATGCACCACATTGTCGTGGCAATTAGGTTGAAATTGTGTTTGCTTCGTGGGTCTTCTTTTTGCGAGTGTAGCCATACATCTAATCTTGTTAACCCAAGTCTTGAAATTTGGATGTACAGGGGAGTCTCTCACCATAACTTAACAATCCAAGGACAGAGTAATAACGCATGTTCAATGGTTTCAGCTTCTTTTTTACAGATTGGGCATAGTGGATCGGGTACAATTCTCCTTCTGTGCAAGTTTTCCACTGTTGGAATTGCATTTTGGCAAGCATTCCAAGGAAACTGTTTGACTCTGGGTAGATTGTTAGATTTCCAGAGGAATTTCCAAAAGTCTAGCGATGTTAGATGGGAGGAAGATGCTGTTGTGGTTACTTGGTTAGCGGTTTGATTTCTATTGTAGATATATCCACTTTTCACCGAATATACCCCTGAACTGGTGCTCATCCATACCATTTTGTCTGCTGTAGAAGGTAATCCTATAGGAGTTGCAAGGATTTCCATGATTCTTTGGTCATCAAATAGTAACCGTAACATTTCCTCATTCCATTTCATTTCCTTTTGTTCTATTAAAGCACCCACTTTCTCTGGCTCATTTCTTGTCGCTGGCCCACCAATAATTCCGCTTTTTAACCATTTATCTTCCCTTATCGAGATAGTCTGTCCATTTCCAACAGTCCACATAACTTGAGGAGCTATCGAGTCTCTCCCTAGGACAATACTTTGCCATCCCCAAGATGGTCTAGATCCTTTTCCAGCTTTCCAAAAATCGCCTTGTGGGTAGTAGAGGCCCTTCATTAGTTGACTTAGGATGGAAGTAGGATGTTGAGATATACAACATGCTTGTTTGCCTAACATCACCTTGTTAAAAACCCGGAGGTCTTTAAAGTCGAGCCCTCCTTCCTCCTTTCTAAGTTTTAAATTTTTCCATTTTTTCCAATGAATTCCAGCAGCTTTGTTGCCATTCTGCCACTAGAAGTTTGCAATTTTCTTTTCAATGGCTTTGCAAATTGACACAGGGAGTTTGAAAATAGACATTGCATATTGTAGAATAGCCTGCACTACAGATTTTATCAATACTTCCTTCCCTGTTTTGGACAACAAATTATCCTTCCAACTCTCTAACTTCATATTCACTCTTGCAAGGATCCATGCAAATATATCTTTTTTTGAGCCTCCCTAATCCGAGGAAATCCCTAAATACTTCCTTGTTTTTACTATTTTTGGGACTCTTAACTCTTCAGCCATATTTTTTCTCAAATTCATGGGACAGCTCTTGCTGAAATATATACTTGATTTGTTAAGATTTATGGCCTGTCCTATTGCAAAACAATATTGATGTAGGATAGCTGCCAAGTTCTGACATTCCAAGACAATGCCATGAAGGAAAAATATTGAATCATCCGCAAACAGGAGGTGTGATAATGTAGGGCAGCAACTGTTTAGCTTAATTCCCCTTAGAGAGCTATTCGCAACAGCTTGTTTGATTAGGTGGGATAAGACGTTGGCCACTAGAATAAAGAGATATGGGGAAAGAGGGTCACCTTGTCGAATTCCTCTGGTGGGCTTGAAAAATGGTAGAGGATCGCCATTGAAGTTAATGCTGAAGGATACCGTGGCCACATATTACATCACCCATTGGACCCACTGATCACAAAATCCCATCTTAGTCAAGCACACTTGTAAGAAGTCCCATTCAATACGGTCATATGCTTTTTGCATATCAAGCTTTAGGACGGCCTGGAATTTGATTTTCCTCTCCCGAGTTCTCAACTTATGTAACACCTCCTGCACAATCAAGATGTTGTCTTGTATTTGTCGTCCCCCCCACAAATGCACTTTGTTCTTCAGCAATGAGGCTTGGTAGTAAAGGTTTTAGTCTATTTGTCATTACTTTGGAGATGATTTTGTATATAAAATTGCACAGGCTGATGGGACGGAATTGTTCAAGTTTTTCAGGATTTTGGACTTTGGGAATAAGGGTTATTTGGGTTCTGTTGATGTCGGGATTTAAGTGTCCAGTTTCAAAAAAAAATTGCACTTCGCTGAATATTCCCTGACTTAGATCTAGCCAATGATTTTGGTAAAACAGTCCATTAAGTCCATCCGGTCCAGGAGCCTTGTTAGCTCCTAATTGTTGCATTGCCTCAATGATCTCCTCCATTGTAATAGATTTTACCAACTGCTGGTTCATTCTTTCATCTACTAAGGTTGGTATTTGTTGTATGACATGTTGAAAATTGTGCGCCCCCATTGACAAGTATAGGTTTTGGAAGAAAGTTGCTGCCATCTCCTTCAAAGTTTGATCTTCTGTCACCCATTCATCAGCTGCATTCTTTAGTAAGACAATTATGTTTCTATTTCTTCTCTGAATAGTTGTTTCATGAAAAAACTTTGTGTTTCTATCTCCCCATTTTAACCAATTAATTCTTGAACGCATCCCCCAAAACATTTCCTCTTGCCGCAAAAGCTTTTCAATTTCCTGATTTATCCTCTTTGCTACCTCACTTTCTTTACTTACATCATTTCCATTTATCAGCCGCTGTAATTCGTTTTTTAGCTAATCAATTCGCTGTTTTGCATTATGGAATTTGTTTTTGCTCCACTTTGCCAACTGTTTAGCCACTAGCTGCAACTTTTGAACAATGTTCAGCCTTTGAGATTTCCCTTTAGCCCATATCTTTTTTACTAACAGCAAACTTTCCTCATCTTCTGCCCAGAATGCTTCATACCGGAAAACCCTCTTTTTCTTTGTTGTCCACGATTGTAAAGATATTACAATAGGGCTATAATCGGACCCTATAGCTGGTAGAGCTATGCTTTTCGCATTAGGAAAAGTTATTCGCCAATCTAGATTGCATAATCCCCTGTCTAGTCTCTCTTTGACGAATTGATCTCCTATTCGGTTATTTGTCCAGATAAAAGCACAGCCCTTAGATTCCAAATCCATTAAGGAACACTTGCTGAGAAAGTCCCTGAAGGCTATTAAGCGATAGTTTTCTACTCTTTTTCTGCCCATCTTTTCCCAGTGATACAATACTTCGTTGAAATCCCCCACGCAAAGCCAAGGTAGGTGGTAGTTTCTACTTACTCTATGAATATTCTCCCATAGTTGTACTCTTTCTTGAAAAACATTAGGAGCATGTATAAAGGTGATTTGCATTTGCTGTTTGGTTTCCATTACTTGACAAATAGCACTTATATAGTTGTTTGAAAATGATTCGATTGATAGCCCGACGTGATCATCCCAAAACATAACCAATCCCCCTGCAATTCCTTCTGGGTTCACTAAAAAGCAATTCTGAAATTTCAACCTTCTCCGCAACTGATGTACCTTTTGCTCCCGATTCTTTGTCTCCATTAAAAATATAATACTGGGCCTTTCTTGAGTCACTAAGACTCGTAAAGCCTGAATTGTCAGGGGTGTGCCCAACCCCTAACAATTCCAACTTAGTAGTTTCATGGCTGTTTCGGTGGCTTATTAGGACTAGCCACTAAAGCCCACTAACATAACTTCTCCACCATCTCAATTGGGGTTTCCACCAACTGTGTACTGTCTAAATTCAGTGTTTTCAAGCTTTGTGTACCATATGGACAGAAACGCTTACCTTTTTTGGCTGAAGATTGCTTGGTGCCTTTAGATTTGTGCTAAATCAGCCCTTCCTCCCCTGTTGAATCCTCTAGCATGTCGACTTCAGCTTCCTTTTGTTGTTCTTCGTAAAGAACCATGGCAAATTCTTCATCGATACAGCAGCTTCCTCTCTTCTGTGGGCTTTTCTCTCCCATGAATTGTAGTGCTAATTGTTGTGTGAATGAACTAGTTTCCTTTTGAGTTATTTGTTCCGCATTCTTTTGTCTCCAGACGATATTTATATTCTGATTTTGCTGTTGGTTTTCATTCTCTGGAGCAGAATGTATAGGAGTCTCTGGCACACTTTCTATTTCTTCTGGGATTGGCTCTTGTATACCATAGAAAATTTTCCCATATGGGCTAAGTTCATGCACATCCGCTCGGAACCAATTCCCAAATCTTCTCGGTAAGTCTTCTGGCAGCCTTGACTTTTCATAAGGAATTTCCTTGCAAGGAGTAGCATAATGCCCTATTTTTCCACATGAGTAATAATAATGCGGTAGTCGTTCGTATTTGAACTCTACCCACACTTTTTTCCTCTCCAAATTCACGAGAACTCCTGTCTTTAACGAATTTTCCAGATTCAGCATAACCTTTGCTTTGCCAATTTTGTAATGACTATTACCTTTTGCTTCTAACTTCACATCTATGACTTCCCCCAATTTAGAAGCTATGTCCCGGATGACTTCATTGTTGACCCTCCCAAAAGGTAGGCTATAGAGATTGACCCAAAATGCACAGTGATTAAATTCATAACACATCTCAGGAGTATCCGGGTCGCATTGTTTTAGTACTAGTAAATTACTGGAGAAGCACCAAGGCCCAATGTCTAAAACCCTCTGTTTTTCTTCTTCCGACTGGAAAGCAAAGGAAAAGTATCCAGAGTACAGGTAACCTTGTCTACTCTCCACACTCGTGTTATAGTATTCATGAAGGCCGTAAAATTCACATTGGGTCTAGAGTACAACTTCCCAAACACTATTTTCCGACATTCAATCAATTTTTCTTCTGAGATATCGCTTTTTATATCGACAACATCATCCTCATACCATAACTCACCTAAATTTTTACACAAGGCTGCAATACGTCTCTCTTCCTCAAGCTGACCAGCCATCTCTACCACCAGGATCTGATTTACGGGGAACTCCAGATCACTTTCTAGGGATGAAGAGAGACGAAGAAGGTTTCAGATCATCAACTTTCCCAGCTGACTGGATAATCAGGTGGTGGGCATTAGGTTGTCGATGGGGTTGTGGTTTATAGGATGGGGGAAACGATTTCAGATCTGGATGAAAAAATGGTGGGCATTAGGGATTCGGTGGGTTTGTGGTTCATGCAGTGTATAGATTCTTGGTATTTCGAAGAGGGGGTTTGAGGTTTTAGGCGAGAGTTAGGGTTTTCCACTGAAGAATACAAATCTTACCTCGAAGATAGGGAAGACTACCCAGCTGGTAGAGGAGTACTCGCCATTCTACGAGAGCTTTTCCCGACACTGACTTGTCTAGCGTCGCCAAGGGTTTTTGCTAATGTCATTCCATAGGTTATTATATAAGAACTTGGATTTAGCAACCGCCGAAGCTTACACATCCGAGAGAATAGACCCGACATCCAGCGACCGCCAAACGATGTTACCTGTCACCCTACCGACGACCAAGTTGGACTTGGAAAAACCATGAAAATAGAAACGGTAGAAAAGGGTGACCACTGACCGGGATGCGAAATCTCAAAAAAGCAACCATAGCACCGTTTATTTCATGAAGAATGAAGAATTGAAAAATATTTCAAAAACTAATTACTCATAGTACTCACGAAATTGGATGAAATAAAAATATTGTTCGTATAATGAACGAAACTTCTTGAAAGAAAGGTGTTCCTTCGGACTGGCTCATGCCATGAGGTGTCGGGCATTGTCTCGCAACAAGCAACCCTTATGTTTCGTTGCCAACATCGAATTTGAAACCCCGAACGGACTACTGGCGACATGTCCAAGGTGAGGATGATTTTTTACGATCAATTATACTAAATAATACATTTTTTTCTAAAATAACATTTTTCAATTCATTTATTCTTTTATTTTCCGCAAAATGAAAAACACATCATCTTCAAATGTCGAATGACAGTTTTCTCTACCATCCCATGACCATAGTAATCTAAGAAACCAATCGCTAAAAGTAACACCAGACGGGGCAGTCCAAGAATCACTCCACTAGAATGTAAAGAAAGATGTGACATTCACAGATGACCTCATCACTTTCATGATTAAGTTCACAAGTTGGAAATGCAGCTGTGCAGTAGAAGTTTAACAGTCAGTTTTCAGCAGGGCTCCTAACGACCTCGAGCCAAACCCCGTGATCCCAAAATAATTGGGACCGTCTCATCTACTTGATCTGAATTAACGAGATATACGGACAACATCTAAGGACTAAGTCGCTAAAGTATTACTGCAATTAAATGTCAAAAATAGTTCTCGAACTCTAATGGCACACCGGACATATGATAAAAGCAAAGTAGAGATAGATGGCTTAATACTAAAAATTACAAATTCCTCAAAGAAAGGGTGAGCGCCAGAAGCATGCAACTCTCTCCACAACGCAAGAGTCTGTCAGAAAGTTCGAAGAACAAAACCCACAATGCCTCTGGCAGCAAAACCTGTCTACCGCGAACACTGTGGCTTCAATATCGCCAAGCAACCCTTTAAGATGGCACTGCACAACGGAAATCATACATAAAAGTCCTCATTAGAAATTCTGACCCCAACAAAGCATACTCATACAATATAAACTCATAAAAGAGGAGATCAAATGGCTATGCATACGAACTCAATCTCAAAATGAAAGGAAAGAAGTCTACCAAAAAACAGCCTGTCCTACAGTGTGAGGCCGAGACATGCTAAAATACATCATGCAACACTAAAACTGGACACTCATATAATCGTCAATTGACAAACCAAAGCTTCTGAATGAGTTCGGGAAAAAGAAAACATACTATATGTAGAAGTATCAATCTGCTCAGGAAGCTCCTTTATGTCGACCTCAAATCGCGCTTGTACCTGAAACCACACAACAAGTTCAAAACACATCCCTATGGATCAAGATAATGAAAGACTAGGAACACCAAATCTACCTGATTGAGAATGTCAGAATCAGAGGCAGAGGAGACAAACGTGATTGCAAGTCCTTTAGTCCCAAACCTCCCAGCTCTACCAACCTGTCATTTAAGTGGCCCAGAATATCATTTTGAAAGTACTATGAATATGTTCAAAAAATAAAAACTTCACGTTGAAAAAGTCACTAGCATACCCTGTGCAGATAAGTATCAGCAGAATCTGGCATATCATAGTTGATCACGATGTTGACACGCTCAATGTCTATTCCTCGACCAACCAAGTCTGTAGCAACCAGGATTCTTTTATGCCCCTCCTTAAAGCCCTTGTAGCGTGTTAACCTACAACCACATTAAATTCAGCTTAAGGTCAATCACTTCTTAGCACACCATGGTGAACACCAAAACAGCATTCCCAACATCAAAGGCAAAAAAAGAACAACACTAGTTGAAGGCTTTTCGCAACTGATACCAATATTCACTTTAGCAGTACACATTCACGAAAACGACATAGGGGCAACATGTGTAGCTCAATGCGAAATTGTCTATGCAGACTAAACCAACAAATAAACCTAAAAGGAATCACACAACAGTATTAGCAACAGGAAAGAGAACAAAAACGCCAAGCAATGCTAACCTCTAAATCCTACACTAAAAAAGCCAGTCCTTGAAGTCAACAGCAACAGAATTACCACACCAACACAAGTGAAACCATTCACACTAGAAAAGAAGAATATAATACACATTCAAGAAAGGAACATTAGCGACAATCCTCAAGATTGGCTATGCGTTAAACATTAGTTACAATCTTAGACGAAGGATATCTAAAGAGTTAATCTGTTTAAGGGTCAATGGGTAAGAAGCCAACCAGCTTCCTATAGGGTGACTTAAAGGAGCAGTCTGTAAGAGAATAAAAGATATGATGCTAATCAAGCCCAAGCAACACATACATGCCATTCCAGTATACTTCTAAGAAATAAAAACACATTAGTCTTGCACTACCACAAGTGATGGCTCTTTAACATGAAGCACACAAAAGCTTCTCATTCCTTTAAGATCAAGAATAAAACCTCCCAGTTAACATTCCCAATTGCCTCGACTACCTATAAATTGGATAGAAAATTTTTGAAATTCACAAGCGGCTGATAAAGTTATATGGCCCCCATACCATTACATTGAGCACATAAAGTTTTCCACTAATGAGAAGACATTTCCCAAAGCTGAACTGTTATCATGGTGCAGAAACCTAATCAGATATTGCTCCTAATGCATCTCAGATTACATAAAAAATCAAGAGTGAAGATTAAAAAGCTACTAAGGATGTTAGAGCTGCTGCGAGTTGGCTGTTGACAAAATTAAAACTCATCAAGCACCATTATGTCCCAGACAGTAGCAAAAAAAAGGTGATGAGAAGTCTTAACAAGTCTTGAATAACACTGACAGTGTCGTGTCTCATAGATGGGTTCTCATCTCAATCTGTTATAGACACAATAAAATGTCACAAGGATCTCTTCCACAGGCACACATTGATAGTGTTCACCCAAAATCCTTAGTGTAAAGCAGGGGCCAAGATAAAATACAAAAATAAAAACTATACACCAAGACAACATTAAACAAGTGAACAAGAGCTACAGAAAGGAAGCTCGCCATGACTAACCTCTCCTCCTGGGACATGCCAGAGTGAATGCATATCGAGGGGAAGTTGCAGTCCACTAATAACTTGTTCAGCTCAGCAGCTCTATTCACACTCTTGACAAATATGACAACTTGATTGAAGTCCAATGCATCAAGTAGGTCATTCAGTTTGCGATTTTTCTCCACTTCGCTCAATTTGATGTAGTGCTGCATAATTTTCCGAGTTAAAATATTACTTCGCACAAAGCAGACCAATTAAGTGGAAAACAAAGGAATCAACTCATACCTGTACAAGACCATGAAGAGTCAACTTGGCCTCATCAACATATATTTCCATTGGCTGAAAGGAACAAAGGTCATAGCAAAATAATATTAGATGCCTTCTCGAAGCTAACAGAATCCAGTGCTAATGACTCATGGAAGCAGATCGCTTAGTCTTGCTTCATCTGGTGCCTCCTTGCTGGATTTTCAGAATGTGTACCACGCAAGTGCCAGAATCCTTTTACACATCCTACCTAGGAGGAGCCATCCCACAAGAGGCTGCAAAACTAACCCCAAGCTAGACAAACCCCAACCCCTCTATGGGTAGCAAAAAGTTAAAAGGGTCATCTTGAGCTATGCACAGCCAAAGTCAAAACAACTAAACAAAGCAAAACTAGTGCAGGGACAGACTGAACGATCTTCAAGACCTCAACAATCAACTCATGTCACTACGTGCATCTCAACATCCTCAACTTTCACCAACTCTTCCACCATCAAGCTGCGATTCCGACAAGATGACTCAATGAAATAATGTGACAGTGCGAGCAGACAACTGTAGCACCCAAATTGAATTATGACTATCTTAAAACCCATGGACGTAGCTCGGAAAACAGAAGAGAGACTTCTAAATTGAAGCGATAACTGGCCACGAGAAATTACATCTTGCATAAACTTCTTGCAAACTGGACGGATCTCCTTGCTGAGTGTTGCTGAGAACATCATGACTTGCTTATCATGTGGGGTCATCTTGAATATCTCCTGCACATCCCTCCTCATGTCTGCAAAAGCACATGAATAAGTAAGCCATAAATTAAGGCCTGGCAAAATATTAAGTAGACCAGCATACCAAGAGACATAAAAGGACAAGAATCATACCAAGCGATTCAAGCATCTTGTCACACTCATCAAGTATGAAATGCCTGACATTCTTTAAAGAAAGGTCCTTATCTCTCGCTAGAGCAAGTATCCGGCCAGGAGTTCCAACAACGATATGGGGGCACTCATTCTTCAATAGGTCTTTATGGATTTTGATATTGACACCACCATAGAACACAGCAACCTTGATATCAGGTAAGTATACACTGAACCTCTCAAACTCATGGCATATCTGCAGAGCATATGAGCATTAGAAAACGTCAAAGTGATGCCCACAAAATTTACAACAATAAACATTAAATCAAATCTCGGATCTAGCAAGAACCTGATAAGCTAATTCCCTCGTATGACAGAGGACAAGTGCAGCAACTTGTCCTGCAACAGGCTCAATCTGCTGCAAAGTCGACAGGACAAAAACAGCAGTCTTTCCCATTCCAGATTTAGCTTGACAAATGACATCCATGCCCAAAATGGCTTGCGGAATACACTCATGTTGAACTGGTGAAGAACCAAAGAAAATTGGATGGAAGGAACCGTCGGTAAGTAAAATTATAACCTCCCAGAACCTTTCAAGTGAAAGGTTTATCAAACCAGGTTATTTCTCCAAAATCAAGAGAATGGCTTTAGTATATTATATTACCTGAAAGAAAATAAGACCAAAATGAAAGTCATTGAAGCGGAACATTCACCAGGAAAGCCAATAAAAGCAAGGCAATTCAAGAGGATGAAGTTAAAAATTGAAGCAGCAACTAGACAGAGATATCTTTTTGAAAGACTCATTCTAAGTCCCTATTTTGAGGTTGAAGCTTCTTACAAGCAAATTAACATATCATTTTGTCTAATCTGATGTACACATCCTTTCATTTTATTTTATTTTTTTTGGGGGGGGAAACTTCTACTAATTGTCCTGCAACTTTTTGTTATGGAATAATATACTTGAGATATAACTCGAGAATCTCAATTAAGGTCTCCTGTTCTGAATTCAAGGCCTATTACTAAGAAATCAACAGATAATTTCTTCTAAAATCTAATGGCTATATCCTCGTCACTTCTTATGTGCTTGTTACTGTTTAAATGGCTACTCAGGTTTTATAATTAAAATTGCATGCCGGTTAAATACTAAATTGGACCAGTACAGCATCCCCAGAAAACCATCCACTTCAACCAAAGAACACGACAGGAAAACACACACCTTTACATGCGGCGAAAAGAGATATATTCAGATAAAAGAGAAGAGCAACAAATCATTTAAAAAACTTTGCCTTCAGAGGGATGCTCAAATCCAGAGTCAACAATTGCTCGAAGTAGTTCTGGCTTCAAAAGGAAGTCTCTGAATCCTGAACTGTGAATTCCCACGTATCCCCTGGCATCAGGCACATGAAAACCCAATTAGACACGCTCCCAAAAGCACATACTGATATAAAGTCCCGAAATTCCAGCTTCTACTCTCCGTTTCCCTTCATCCCACGCCAAAACGAGACCCAAATCTACTAAATCCCCCCTCTCAACGAGTAAGAACAACAGCAGCAACTGAACTAGAACGGACCCCCCACCCAAAAAAAAAAAAAAAAAAAAAAAATCAAACCTTTTGGCGGCCTCGCCGTTGGCCTTAGCGTTGACGGAGTCGGGGGCTTTGTCTTCCTCTTCTTCGTAGTCGAGGAGCTCTTCTTCGTAGGCATCGTTGTCCCTAGCATCCCCCATTTTTTCTCCTGCAAACACGAACTCCACACGTCAACCCAAACGAACCCCCAGACGACCGACAGAAACCCACGTTTACGGAAGCCGCGAAGTGGGAGAAAAATTAGGGTTTTACAGCAGAGAGCGAGTACCTCCGAGCTCGGCGAGAAGAGGGGCTTAGGGTTTTATACACACACACACACGAAGGGGAGCGTCTGCAATGGAAACACAAGGTTAGCTGCTGCTGCGAGAGAGAAAATCCGGGGGGGCGAAGATCTCTCTGGTTTTTGTGCAGAGGAGGAAGACGACCTCGAGGAAGATCGAGAAGCAGGAGGAGCGGATTAGGGTTTTCTCGGTCCCGATTGCGATGGCGGAGCGGGTCCTATTTATACCGCGAGGGGAAATTCGGGTTCCCCATTTTGCCCCTCCCGCACCGGACTGCGGAGGAAATCGCCAATCATCATCTTTCTCCCACTCTCTCTCCGATGTTTTTTAAGGATTAGGGGGGATGTGCGCGCGTTTTGGTCTCGTGTTTTTGCCAATTTAGGGCAAACAACGATCGTGGATCCTATGTTTGACCACAAAGGAAGGAGAGAGTAAAAAATTCATGTGTCCTATGATTTGATGCCAAGTACCGTACTATTTAATTTTAGTCATCTGATCGATCGATCGAGCTTTTGAATTATATTCCGTTAAGGGCTCGTGCAGTTAGAAAACTTTATGAGGATACCCGATATCATGCTCACTTCATGCCACGTCGGTCTGCTCATTTAATTGACCGTTGATGGCGAAGGAGGGAAAAAATCTAGGAACCAAGAACCAATGAGGGGGTGATGGCAACTAGGATAGGGATGACGAAGAAATTGGAGGTAGCGTTTGGAATTATTTCGAGCAAGCAGAGGAGATTTCTATGGAATTCATGATTGTCTCGATATCAATTCCTCTTTCTTCTTCTTCTTTTTTTGGCTTTTTTATTTGTTTGAATATACAAGAACTAGGACCATTTCATGCTTCTTTTCGCCATGCATAAACTATGCCTACGATAAAGATAAGCTATAAAAATAAAGATTTCGACAACTCTTGTTACGTGGTAACTTGTTGTCCATAAATAAAGAAAAACCATTTCATCGTAAAAAGTTAAAGAGTAAATATATACAACAATAGTGGCATGCCTAACCTTTGGCGGGAGTTAATGAACCATCGCCCGATGGTCCGATGTGCCGCCACTCCTCTCCCTCCTCTCCGCTCTAATTCTAGATTTTTAGTTTTTCCTTCCATTTCAAAATGATGCTTAGTTGGATGAGAATACTGATGTGGCATTGATGTGGATTTAAGTCAACAATTTTGTTAGTTTATGGAAGTACCATTCTGATTAAATAAATATATAATTTCAAATGGCATTAATAAATCAACTGGAAAAAGTCCAAGGCCCTTGTGTCCTCATCCCTAATATCATCCAGGCGAGTACTTTTCGTATTAAACTACGATCTCTTTTGGGCGAGACATCTGCGAAAACCCTTAACTTTACACCTTTCATAGAAAGATATATCTTGAACTATGAAACATCCTCCAACTTATTCTTTTCTTACCAAAGATATTCTCTATTAATTTAACCACTGAATAGACCACTAAGATATCAACATGATGATGAATACTCCAAACAAGCTAGCGTGGACACCACATTAAGTTGACAATGGCTTCAACCAGATCTCGAATCTAACTTCCAGGATGAGAATAGATCCCGTTCAAAAAACTACACTCTGTATTGTCAGATTAACTTTACTATCAAGTCACATGTGATCAAGCTAGTAGATCTCGACTTAAAGGGCCAGTAGATCTCGACTTAAAGGTCCTCAAGCCTAGTCCAAGTTGTACCTGTATTTCTACATGATAAAGTTCGAAGATTTTGACTCTGAGCTTCGCCTAATATAGTTGAGAACATTGATTTCTCATTTGGGGACATGGAATGCTTCACCGAGGCAAGCTAGAGTGCTAGAAATGTCGACTCATTTCATCGAGAACCCACTAAATTGGGTAATATGTTTTATTTATTCTGTAGACAACTAACGAGAACTTGAGGGACTTTCGAGATCGAATCTCCAATTTTCCTCAAATTGGGTCCACTTCCATAAACATTAGTAGTTTAAATGACCCATCTAAGATATGCTAAAATCTCTTCATGAAGTGACTCATTTGCTTGTGGAGCAAAGAAGTGGCCTCAGATTTAGGATGAAACACATGATAAACATGCTGCTCCCCCTTAGCCTCCACTAGCTCCACCTCCTTCACACCTTGCCCCTTCAGGAACTCTGCATACTTCACCCCCCTCTCCTTGAGAAAATCCAGCTCCGCCACGTGAACCACCACCGTGGGGAACCGCTGCCACTCCTCGGCCGACATTCTCGCCATCTCAAAGTTGCACCCGGGATAGTCGCGGTCCGAGCCTTCCGGCATGCTCAGTCTCCAGAACAAGTCGTTTGTGCTGACGCTTTTGCCTCCTTCATCTGCTAATTCCATCTTGGTCCTTCTCTCGCTGCCAAAGTACGGATGTATCGACATCAACCCCACGATTGACACGGGGCAGGTGCCATCCTGCAGCGCCCTGATCGCGACGTGGTGAGCTATGTTTGCCCCGGCGCTGTCTCCGGACAAAAACAGGCGGGAGAGGTCGGCTCGCTCGAGCCAAGGGTCGGTGCCTTTAGAGCGGGCTAGCCACTCCAGGGAGGCGTAACAGTCTTCATAGGCAACGGGAAGGCGGTTCTCGGGCGCCAGTCGGTAGTCCACCGAGAGGACAATGCACTGGGACGCGAGACAGAAGTCCCCAAGAAAATGGTGGTAGCCCAGCCATGTTGTGGAGCCAATGCAGAAGCCGCCGCCGTGGAAATAGGCTAGGACGGGGAGGCGGGCTAAGGAAGTAGGAGGAGCATTGGGGATAAAAATTCTTGCGGTTATTGGTTTGGTCGGGTCGATCGTCACATCCTTTGAGAAATACCCAAGGGAAGAATCAGTCGAGGGAGGGGCGATTTCAGGCACGAAGCGCTTGACAGATCCGTCAGACAGGACTTGAAGGAAACCGGGCACTTCTTCACCAGTGGACATCTTGTTGGAAGCCTTTGAACTGATCAGCACGGCTCAGAAGATTCGGAGCATTCAGAAGAAAAATCAGAGTGGAAGAACTTGGAAGGAGGCACAGGTTGATATATAGGGCGTCAAAGTGGAAAAAGGTTGGAGCCTGTCACGTGGAACTTGCCCCTAGGATTAGTCTTGCTGTTTGGTAAGTCTCATGCCAGGTGTGAGTTGCTCCAGTTTCGTTCGTGAAGAGCGTGAGCGATGGAGATCATGAAAAGAACATGGAACAACAGATGCAAAGAGTCAAATGGCTATTACATTATAGGTGCCATGCGAAGATGGTGATGCGACAAAAGGGGGCGGAATTGCGGCATTGCTGCAGAAGCTTCATATGAGAACCCGATGCAGTCTCGACAGCAACTAAATCCCTATAGAAATCGACTTTAGTTCGTAAAAGGCAAAACATTCTCCAACAATTTGATCTTTCAGACACTCGTGAGAAATTCGAAGCAAGGACATGAAAAATAGCAAGGTCCTGCTCCACAGAAGAGCAAGCAATCAGGAAAATGACGCAGTGAAGAGTGTTGCCAAAGATGAAACAAAAGATTTTGCTCAAATTCCACACTAGAAGCTCAACGTTTTATTCTGCTTGTACAAGGATAATTTTAGGCCAAGAAGCATCAACTAACTCTAGAAAAGAAGAAGGATAACTGGCATCGACATAGTAGACCTTTCGAGCAGGAAGAGAAAAGAGACTGCATTTACGATGCAAGGATCGTTCCAAATCACTAATTAGTTGAGGAACGGACATCTGGAGTGCCAAAACTTAGCACGGAATGACACTTAAGTGTCAAAAGTTTAGAAAGTGACACTTAAGTGTCAAAAGTTTAGAAAGTGACACTTAAGTGTTAAAATCAGAGCAAAATGGATGTGTCAATCTGACGAAAATCTGGCTAAAAATGCTAACGTGGCGATTTTCCGGAGATGTAAGTGCAAAACGACGTCATTTTGCACGCCGATGTGGTAAGAAAATACAAAAAACGACATCGTTTTGTTTCTAACGTGATAAAAAATTAATATAAAAAATAATTAAATTTAATTTAAAACTAAATTTATTTAAAATATTTAAAAATTAAAATACAAATATTTAAATTTTTTTTTTTTTAAAAAAAGGGGGGAGAGGGAGACGGCCGATAGCCGAGCCCTTGCCGCCACCGCCGCCTCCCCGCCACCATAGGGAAGGGCCGGCGAAGGAGGGGGAGGGTCGGCCGGGGTCGGGGTTGCAACGGCCCCGGCCCGAGAGCCCTCACCCAAATCGGCGGGGCCGGCCCTCACCCAAATTTGGGCTCACGGGCCCTCGTCGCCTCCCCACCGTCGCCGGGAAGGGGCGACGACGAAGGGGGAGGGTCGGCCGGGGTTGCCGACCCCGGCCAACCCGCGACGAGGGCTTGCGGGCCCTCGCCGCCGCTAGGAAGGGGCGGCGATGGAGGGGGAGGGTCGGCGGGCCCTTGCCAAGGGTCAACGACCTCGACCGACACTTCCCCCCCATCGTCATTGCCCCTAGCAAGGGCCCGGTGACGACGAGGGAGGGGCGAGCCCTCGCCGCCACCGCCTCCTCTCCCCCACCTTTTTTTTTTTATTTTTAAAATAATAAATTAAAATAATAATAATTATTTATTTTTATATAATTAAATTAATTTTTACATTAACATTTGAATCCACTCAAAAACGACGTCGTTTTTGCCTTTTTTTTTGAGTCGCATTCGACGAGCCACATAAACAAAAATAAATAATAAAAATTATCGCGTAAGATTTCCGGTGGGATTCGCCGAAATGACACTTAAGTGTCACTTTCCTAACTTTTGACACTTAAGTATCCCTTTGTGCCAAATTTTGGCACTTGGGCTGTACTTTGTCCTTGATTAGCTTGTATGTGGTACCAAATGGGTGGTTCTTCCAATCTTCACCCTTTTGATTATTATGCAGAGGTGGTAGAGCTCCCACTTTGAATCTCCTCAAATACACGCAAAGCTGATAAAGTGAGCTTCTTGTACACGCTCTCCATGATCTCGATCTCAACGAGTTCACTGGGAACTCTAACCAGGCTATCTTTCGGATCAGCTACAGTCTCGTCATCCTTCGCCTCAAAGTTTACTCTTTGATGGTCATTCTTGAAGGGAAGTTGATCAAGCATTATGTCGCACTCCTTCACAAACTTTCTGAGCACATCCATCCTGCAAAATGCCTGTTGCATAACCTTCTGGATGAAAGGCAAGCAAATCAGCGCGCCGCTTCGCTTGCCGTACTTCATTATTCTCTTCACTTACCCTGCGGTTTGATTCATGATCTAAGGCAAGAAAAACAAGGGAAGCGCAGAAGCAGTCATCTTGAACCTTCAAGCAGGAAGTTTCTTTCAAGTGAGACATTAAGCCGTTTTGATATTATGAGACAAATCTACTCAATGGCTCCGTAGTTATGATTTAATCGGCATGCCTTTTGCTGCAACTAGCAGATATTATGATTTCCGAGTGGTTCCACAAAATTATGAAAGGTCACCAGCAATGTAGTTAGCCTATCATTACAGAAACTAATTACAATAACACTTCCCAGATTACAGTAATACAATGCTATTCTTAGAAAAGGCTTTCACCCAAGCAAATCATCCTGACATGGAATGTATATTCATCTCCATGCATCATCTAGACCAGATTTCCAGAAAACTAAATGGACAGAAACCATGTTCCGAGTAACTATGGATTAATACTGCATGATTGCTAATTCACAAACTCTGAACTTCATGTCTGTTGCTATATGTTTCTGTGGATGTATGCACTTGAATGGAGCCTCAATGACCAGACTGTTTTACACGTTGTCATAGCACAAGCTTCATCCTACAAAAATCTATCACCTATTAGGTACCTATGCAATTAATAGCGCTGTAATTCTGCAGCAAAATCATTTCTCCATGGAAATCTACTATTTCTCTACGCACTTCCATCAGCTTGTTGTCCATGCCCTCGACCTCTGCTACCCGATCTTGTAATGCCTACACTTTAATGAGACCCATAAGGAATGAGACTGGAGTTTCAAGTTAGAGTATCACAGTAGCAAAACCAATCCATTGCTTTTAAATTAGAAGAAAAGTAGCAAAAACACCAAACAAAGACACGCACGAAAAGGTTGGAAAAGGGGGTAATTATCACAAATAGCAGCACTGTGTTAATGAAGCTGCCGGCTTTCAGAATTCTGGTCCTACCAAAGGCATTTTATCAGTCCAAAGCTCCTTTTTTCAGTATCATATACTGAACACAAGCAATATCTCGATTTTGAAATAGGTTCTGTCCTCAAGAAACAGAAAGCAATTCATAGTGATGTGCAAGCCTGACTATAAAATTTCCAAGATGATCTCTTCTGATATTTCCACCGTGCTATTCTATAGGCATTGAAACACAAATACCAATCAATTTGATCGTGCCGCTCGTTATTCTGAAATTTACCATCCAGTTCAGATCCTTTCATCTTTCTATAAGTTAAAGCAAGTAGAGGATCGACTTATGGGAAGTCAAGGCATAGTATGGATGGGTGACAGATGACGAACGGAGCAAATGAGACATTGGACAGCACTATGATCTATAAGGAAAAGAGATTGATAGGTACACTCCTGAGTCAATAGGTGAAAATTGACATGACCGACTATAATAGGTATATGCTTTAGGCCGGAGCGACTATTTAGAGTAGCTCAATTCTCATCAATTGATAACTGATCGATACATAAATGTCGGGATCGGCTAACGAAATTTAACCGAAATCACCACTAGAAATCCGGCCTTTACCAACTAATTTTTAGCGACAAAAGTCAAGTTTTTCACTACGAAGGTACCCTCTACGGATGAGATTAGCTTCCAGCTTTTAGCTCCAAACACATTTCTTCCAAATGCTAGTATTTGGCAAATGAAGCCTCAAAAATTTGAACCAAGCGCCTAATAATTTTTCTCAAAGGGTTTTTGGGGCTCAAAACCCATTGGGAATGCTAAACCAAACGGGGCCAAAGTTCGTCGCCAAGAAAAATACTTTCTAGCGACAAAGTAATTTTTTTCGTAGGTATTCGTTGGGGATTTGGCTACAAAATTTGTGTTTCCATTGCTTAACAGTATTTTTACCCATTCTTGTAAAGAATACCCTCATCAACGGATTTGCCATTTATGGCAAGACATCATTGGACATTTAGGCCTTCTTTGGTAACAGATCAATTCTTGCCCATTTCTATTCTTTTATTCCCCAGAATCCAAAAAAAAAAAAAAAAAAAAAAAACGTTTGGTAATAGATTTAGAAAAGAAATAGGAAGTAGAAAAAAATTGCTTCTTTGTTCCCACGAATAAATTCTGAAACCAAGTCATTTTCTTCTTTTTTTCCTTTCTTCTTCTTCCTCCTCTACCCAATTGCTAGGCTTGGTAATGGCCAGTGATTGGCCAAAAACGAGGTCCGACGACCTTCTCGGAGCATTACTAGCCTTTGTCGAGGCTCAACCTCGCTCAGCCATGGCGAGGCAGACCTCATTGGGGGCTAGCAAGGCTCCCTCTAGACTAGCAACTAGAAGAGGAAGAAAAAGAGAGGAAAAAAAGAATAGGAAAAAGAAAAATCTCATAAAATTATTTAAAAATCAAAAGAAATTATGTCACTAAAATTTAAGAGTCGTATCGATGCATTTTTGTTATTTCATTCTGAAAATATAAATTTTATGTAATTACCATCGAATACTTCAAACTGAATAAAAAAAAAACTAATACTAAATAGAAATTGTTCCCGAAAATATAATAGTTAGTAAACGCAGCCTTAGGTACAGATATAAGTTTCGTTGCTAGACGTGCTTAAACTACCATAATTTTGCAAAGCTCCTTAGACTCGTGAAAACACTTCTTTCCTTATGGCTTTGCTTGATTCCCTTGAAATTCTAAGTCCATTGCCGCCGCCGTCACCAACAGAGCACCGCTACAAGGTTGAGCACCACCGCCAATTGAGCACTATAGTCCCTCCCTCTAGAGTTGGCAACAACGCTAGCTATGTTTGAAAAGAAAGTAAAAATAGGTATTGACATCTAAATTTTGACATCCCATTTAGTAATTTATTTCATAAAAAATTAAGGATAGATCTCAACCCCCAATAACAATATTAAGTTAAATTGCATATAGACTTTAGGAGCATTATTATTTAGTTTATATTTTTCTTATTATTGCATTTGTATTGGACTGATAATAGATGGGTTTGAATGGATAATTTTGAGCTTTAATTTAGCAAATTAGACTTGGTCCGCAGAAGCATGAAATTCAAGTCCAATGAATATCCCATGTGGCCGAAAATGTCATGCACCGCCCGTGGATAATTAAAATTGGAAAATTTCGAAAACTTGGAGAGCAATTCGACCATAAAAGGACAAGAAAGAAAATATATTCACATATTTTCGGTGAAGGCAAGCATACGGACTGTGCACTCATCTTGTTGGAATTCAATAAGATCCTGTTTGGTAACCATCCAAAAAGGGCCGTATTCTCGTTTATTTGTTCCCTGAGTAGTTTGGGAACGTAATCGCGTTTGGTAAAATTTTTATTCCCGAATCAAATTTCTAATTTTTTGTTCCTAGAAGTAGATTTAGAACGTAATCAAGAATAAAAAAAAGTTGATTCTTGTTCCTAAAGAAATCTAAGAATCAAAACACTTTTCTTCTTCCATTTTTCTCTTCTTCATCGATCGCCCGTCGCCGCCCTCCGCCGCCGCCGCCGCCGCCGGTCGCCGGCGAGACTTCGACGAGCTCGCCGGAGGCAAGCACAGCCATCGGCGAGGCCGGGCGAGGCCGGGCTCGCCCGGCCACCATGAGGTTAGGCGAGCCGCCGCGGCCTCGCCCGCTGCCGGCAAGGCTCAGCCGACGAGGGCCGGTTTCGCCAAGGGCCGGCGACACTCCCGGTGAGGTCGTCGGCCCTCATTCGTCCGGCCGCCGGACTAGCAACCGGCTTGAAGAAGAAGAAGAAGAAGAAGAAGAAGAAGAATAGGAGAAAAAAAGAAAAGAAAAGAAAACTAAAAAAAAAAAAGAAAAAGAAAAAAAGTATAACAATTATTTAAAAATTGATGGTTTTAATTAATATGATGGGCTTAAGTTGGCCCGTCCGCCCATGATGGGCCTAAAAGCCTGGCCCACAAGTTTAGGGCCTATGGATGGAGGAATACGTTGAAGAGTTGTAACTTTTGGGAGAACGTCTTTTACGTGAAGGGACACGTCCTTTGGATAGGACGTATTTAAGGAAATGGTTTTAATTAATATGATGGGCTTAAGTTGGCCCGTCCGCCCATGATGGGCCTAAAAGTCTGGCCCACAAGTTTAGGATCCATGGATGGAGAGATACATTGAAGAGTTGAACTTTTGGGGAACGTCTTTTACGCGAAGGACACGTCCTTTGGAGAGACGTATTTAAGGAAATAAAGAGAGGGAGAAACGCACCTTTTGATATAACGTACGTTCCCCTCTCTCCTTTCCAAAAGAAGAACAAGTAAGACACTCTCTTCCCTTCAAGGCGAATTGACATCATCGGATCGAAAGAGATCGTTTTTCTTCCTCAAATCGCGTTGGTGTTTAGTCTCGTGGATACAAGGTACGCTCGAACTCGTGGTGTGCCTTTGATCGGTGATACATGTGATTTTCTCGGGCTCGTCTTCCGCATTAGTTTTAGGGATTCGATTTAGTGTCAAATCCAGATTTAGGTATAAGCAATACCCAACAAAAATTAAAAGAAATTGATTTGGAACAGAATCAATGAGCACGGTACCAAACGTAATTCTATTCCAGAATCAGAAATTTTGGACAGCTACCAAACGCGTTTTTTTACTTAGAATCAGTTCCCTGAACAAATAAAAAAAAAATCATTTCGATCGAATCTATTTCCTCGGGAACGTAATCATTACCAAATGCGCCCTAAATTTCTGCCGATTTTTCTATGATTGTATCTCCACGATCTTGAATTTCTGGCATAACTTGTGGGCTGGTATATGGTTTAAAGAAATAAAATCAATAGAAAATATTATGCTTGCATGGTCAAGAAAGGAAAGAAATAAATGGTGCAAGTTCTGGGAGAAAAAGGACAGAATATAATATATTTTTCTAGATCTTTCAAGAAGGAAAGTATAGGTGCATTGATAATATTTTGTTCCGAGGAATAATTTTCTTTTAGAAATAGGTTTTTTCCTATTTCTACTCTTTAAACAGTTTTTGAGTTTTAAAAAAAAAAGTATTTAGTAACTACACAAAATTTTTATATTTGAAATAAAAAAAAAAAGAATGCGTTTGGTATGACTTATAATTTTTTTTGTATAGCATTTCTTTTAATTTTTTAATATTTTTTAGATTTTTCTTTTTTTCTTTTCTTTTCCTCTCTTCTTATTCCTCTAGCTGACGATGATGACTGGCTACCGATGGCGGCAAACCTGTTAGAAGAGAAAGAAGAAGAAAAGTAAAGATGACTTGTTCCATAAATTGTTCTCAAGAACAATAAGGAACTTTTTTTTTACTTCTCATTTATGTTCCAAATCCACTCCTTGGCTATTTTTCTATAGGATAGAAAATTTAGTTAATATTATCAAATGAATTTATGTTCTTTTTTTATTTCGAAGAATAAAAAATAAAAATTTGGAGGAATAAAAACGTTGTTAAACGGAGTAAAGCGAGAGAAAGAAAAGGTGCAAAATATAATGTATTCACAAGAAGAGGAGACTTATTCTCTTTCCTAGGAAGCGTGGCCCCTCCCTATCTACAGAAGGATGAGAGGGGAAATTGGGTCTTCTTCCTCAAACGTGCCCTTCTCGGCCACGGCCAGCGTGGTCGCGGAACTTCCTCGTCCGGCCTTCACGATCGCCGCTTCCGCGACCAAGCCCCGCACCGGCCGAGCCGCTTGGTGTGACCAGAAGCCCGAACCAGCCGAGCCGTTTGCCCCCCTCATCACGACGAGCGGCCCATCACCACACCAGCTACACCACCACGACTAAGAAGCTCATCTGACACTCGCCTTGAGCCTTTGCCGGTCCAGCCAGAACTGGGAGAGCGCCAGTTCATCCCAACGATCCTTTCCGATTCTCCAACCCACGCGGTGACGTTTGGTCGCGATCCGGCAACCCACCAGCAGCTCGTCTGATGACTGGCAACCAGAAACGACGCTGTCGACCGCGCCGTTCTCTCTATGCAGACATTGGAGACTCGGTTCCGACGTAACCGCGCGTCCACACCCACGAAGCTTCTACTTTTGCAGGTGCGTTGGCAGTGAGCCTGGCCCCCGCCGAGACCACAACCGTTGGCCACCGTTATGATCCACTAGGGGTGTTCGACGGGAACCGCCCGAACCGGGACCGGTTGGACCGGATTGGACCTACCGATTTTGAATGGTTTTCAAAGAGGGTGATCTGGTTCCCATTCCCACTCTTAGAACCAATGGTCAGTCAGTCCCGGTTCCCGGTTCTAAGGTGGGAACTGGACCGATTAATTTTATATATATGCAATATATTTTTAAATTTTCTAAAAAACAAACCCTAATTCCTCCCAATTTTTCCAATTTTTCAATAGCAAATTTACTAGTTTCTGATTCCAGGACTGATTGGTCCGGTTCTTGGTCCCGGAATTTGGGAATTGGTTCTCCCAGTCTAGTTCTCGGTTCTACCTCAGAACTGGACCAAACCGAGAACCGATCAGTCCTATGATCCACTTGACGATGGCTTGAAATCGGAAATGACTTCCACAAACTAGGTAACGATCAATATATTCAAATTTCATTACCTATTTTAAACAATTGTTTTTTTGGCTTTAATTTTATTGGAATTTCAGGCATTATCCAACAAAATTTTATTGACAAAAATCATTATAATTACTAATTTGATCCATATGACCTCAGATCATTTTTTTAATTATCTTGATTATTCTTGCAAGATAATTGTTACTTTCATCCATATAATTATAATTATTAATTTGATCCTTAATTATTTTAATTTTTCCTATGTGTTGGTGATGTTTATAATTGTTAATTTAATCTGTGGACAATGGATTATTTTTTTCTATTATCTTAATAAGATGGATCGGATGTAACGCTTATTTTTGAAAACACCAAAAAGGCCAAATTGTGTGATGAATAGGATAGTTTTCTAAACATATTAGGATTGCATGTGTAAAATTTGTCTAGTTAAATTTGTCTTTTAAACTAGATTGCATGTTAAGGTAAAATCTATTAGTTAAGTTTCCGAATTAAAATAGGATTTGATAAAATTATTTCCTAGTTTAGATAGGATAACTTATCGAGTTTAGTATTGCATTTTCATTAATTATTTATTTCGAATTTTAATCTAAAAATACCAAAATATTATATCCATGTTAGGTAGTTTAGGTCATGTTACATGTGTGTCACATAGTATGCATGTTAAGTTCATTTGATTTGAAATTACGTGTCATATAAGCCAATTTTAATTCCATAATTGAAAGAAAATCCAAAGAATATTACATGTTATGGTGTTTAATTTCCTGAAATTTATTTATTTATTGAGTGTTGTCTTTAATGCTTGCACACTCGCATGATCAATCCTTTTCATGTTAGTGATTTAGGCTAAAATCAATCTAGACAACTTACCAAATACTTTTCAAAATGAAAGAGAAAATGTACTAGGGTAATTAAGTCACTAAACTTATTTACTCTCTAGTTCGTAGAAGTAGAGTATTTCCCCCAATGCTTTATTTCGATATCTAATCAACATACATAAACTGATTGGTGGCGACTTCTAAATAAAAATTATTGGCATGTTAAATAACTTGACCTATGTCGCAAATTAGTGTGGATTTGGAAGAACCCGAGCTAAGTTTAGGTTTAATAATTCATTACTGAATTTCTGGGTGGTTCACCCGAGGTAAGATTGCGAAGGTAGATTTTGTAAACTTGAAGTTTCGAAATATATCAAATTTAAGGGAGTCGAGAACAACCAATTTAAAGAAAATTAAGCTGATTGGACGCCTAACTGCACAAGCAAAAGTATCATCATTTGTGAAAACCAGAAAATTGCAGACCGGGCATTCGGTTAAGCATAGGAGGGGTTAGTGTCCACACAACGCCATTTTGGTACCACATTTTTTCTATCAGGTCCTTAATTGTCAAAATAATTCTCAAAAACTATTGATGCAATTTTTTTTTCATGGAGACGAAATCGAGTGAAACACATTCGTCATTTTATGGCCCCAAATGACTCCATGTGCCATTTGTGTTTGTACTTTTTTTTTTTTTTATCGCCTCTGCCGCCCGCCTCTGGCTACTCTACTCCTATTCTAACTCTCACTTTCACTTTCGCCGCCCGCCTCTGACTTTTGCACTAAGGTCGACGAGCTTCGTCACCCACCTCCGCCGGCCTCCGCGGCTCACCCACGAAATCGGAGGTGTCCAGGCCGACGCCCTACGATTTGGCCTCCAAGTCAAGAGAAACTCACACTCTCAAACCAATCGGTAACCCCTTTTTTTCCTCCCTTCGGTTCCCAACCCGCTTGAGAAATTGAGGATTTGAACCTCCACCTCTCCCTTCCATGTTTGTGTTTGTACTTTGAATTATAATTATTGGCATGCAAACTATGAATAAGCCCTAATATGCAAGTGTATGCTTATGTAATAGACTAAAGGACGTTTTCTTAAATGACTCATGCTCAGTTTTGAAATTGACAAATTCCTTTTATTATCTGGCCTACTTAAACGGGGTACTTTCATCCTTTCAGCCCACACATGATAACAACGTCCGACGCCTACAATACTTTTAGGGACAGTAGCTATAGTTTTGAAAATACTTTCGGAAATCATGACATGCGAAATTATGGCCTAGAGAGATTATAACATTTCCTAAGTTTATTCTAGTAGAATAATAACGATAAAAGCATATTTTCATATTTTTCGAATGCGAATTTTGTCATGACACGACAACCTATTGATAAATAAAAAGATAATAAGATGCAAAAATCAAGACATTGCCCTTTTAGATATATGACTTTCTGATGAAGGCAGGGACTGAGGCTTGAGAGAGAATTTTAGCATAGCAAGAGGAAGAAATGAAGGGACATGCAAGTGATTCTTGGAAGCAAAGGTGGGAACAGATTCCGGCTTCCATGGTGCACGAAGCCATGAATTATCTCTTTCTTCTCCTGTACATCTTACATTGCCCTAATCTCTTCTCTCTCTCTCTCTCTCTCTCTCTCTCTCTCTGCTTCTTCCTTTATAACCCAAACACTTGTTACCGCCCATTGTGCTCCCACGTTCTGTCCAAAAAGTTGCAAATCCTTACACAAAAAAGTATGTTCCTCTGCTAAATTGACCTTTCTTTTCTTGATTTTTTTGAGCATTGCGGTACATGCTCGACTCACCTTTCTACTTCCTTCTCGACCCCAATTTTGATTTCAGGTCTATTCCTCTCTTTTCCCCCCCTCGCGACCGGACATGTGGATCTCAAGTACGTGAGTTCGATCCTTTGAAATGCCTCGCGAATCTGGTGAAATTATTTTCGAGTTTGTTTAGGGTTGATGGTCGCGTGTGTTTTTTGAAGGGGAAAGGACGATGCGTACGCTTCATGGAGTGCTCAATGTGGAAATATTTGAGATCGATCGACTTCAACTAGGATGTGGATTCATGCTTTGTGGGCAGGTACGCGATTTCATACTACGATTTATTTCTCGATTTTTATTGCTAGAAAATATTACTTTCATCTTTTTATAAAATAATCAGAGGATTCCACCGAGAGAACAATGTATTTAAAGCTAATAATTGGCATTGCTTTTTGTTCCTTCCTTTTTTTTTTTGGTTGAAATTGATGAAACAAAAATGTTGCTTAGACCACAATTGTACCCACTTTTCCCATTTTAATAATAGACATAAGATTAGCTAAGTAAGATATCGTCAAATGATGTATCCTCATCTAAACTATACTTTATATTTCTAGCATTGAGATTGAATGCAATTGATGGTCTCGTGATCATTCGGCTATAATATATGATGAAATTTTTATTTTTCACGATCAAACAAGTATTTTCACTATCAAGATCTCGCTTAAATACGATCGGTTTTAGAGCTAATAAGTTAGATTCTGAACCAATAACCTGAGCCCTACCTCGTTATATCCATGCACCTTCAGGTGGAATTTCGAGGTTTGTTGCTTATTTAAGAATGGACCGTGTCTAGACTAGTTTGGGCCATTTTGGGCTTTCAGAGAATAGCAGGGCTACCTGATTTCCATGCTTTGTTTGGAAAGTCACAATAGAAAAGTCAAAGAGGATGAGAAGCTGGATGTCCTGTATTTGACACATGAAAGTTTGTTCATACCCAATAACCGGCCTTGACTGACCTACCAGTTTAAGATAGGAAACCGAACCGATCAAGGTTGGATCCCAATTTTTTGTTTACTGGGAACCGGGCTGGAAGTGATTCGATCGAGTTGGCTCGGTTTGGTTTTCGAATTGAACGAGCTTTTTGCACGTCTCTAGTCTCATTGAACCTCATAGTACTTTCCTTTTGGTCTCGAGTGTTATGTTTGATTATGAACATGAATCTACTTTCCTTTCGCCTTTGAACTCGAAATTTCAAGACCGCAACCAGCCAGAGTTTCACGAGAAGATTCCTATCCGAGGTCAAGAGGGTGATGCTGTGCCGCCCCGAGGTACTGTTCCATCTTCGCCGATCCTTTCGCTCGGCCTGAGTAGATAAAAGAGTGTTTTAACACCTGACCGTGCAGGCCCTGGGATCGTATCTCTACGCGTCCGTGGATTTGGACCGGGCGAGGGTCGCGCGGACGAGGAGGATCCAGAACGAAAACTCGAACCCGCGGTGGAACGAGAAGTTCCACATCTACTGTGCTCACTGGATCTCCCAGATCACACTCACCATCAAAGACGACGATCCTGTCGGAGCAACCTTGATCGGGAGGGCCTACATTCCCGTCGAGGATGTCATAAAGGGCTACATAGTGGACAGGTGGGTCCCGATCGAAGACGACGAGCACAAGCCGATCTACGGCGGTGGCCGGATTCGCGTCAAGATGCAATTCTCGAGCACCGAGAAGGACAGCAACTGGTCGCGCGGGATCATGAGCCCGAAGTTCGAAGGCGTTCCGCGCACGTTCTTCCCCCAGAGGCAAGGTTGCAGGGTCACTCTGTATCAGGATGCTCACGTTTCGGATCATTTCAGTCCTCGCATCCCGCTCCCTCACGGCGGATGGTACAAGCCCCACCGGTGCTGGGAGGACATCTTCGACGCGATCGACAACGCGAAGCACTTGATTTACATAGCGGGATGGTCGGTCTACACCGACGTCACGTTGATAAGGGACCCGCGCGGGCTCAGGAGAGGGACTGGGGTCACGCTAGGCGAGCTACTGAAGAGGAAGGCTGATGAGGAGGGCGTGACGGTCCTGATGCTCGTCTGGGACGGTCAGACGTCGGTCCCGGAACTGAAACGGGACGGGCTGATGGCGACGCACGACAAAGAAACGGCACAGTACTTTGAGGGCACGGGAGTGCATTGCGTCCTGTGCCCGCGGAATCCTGCAGAGGGCGCGACAAGCCTAATTCATGGCCTGGAGGTGGCAGTGATGTTCACTCATCACCAGAAGATCGTGGTGGTTGATGCCGAGAATCCTAAGGGAGGATTGGAGAAGCGGAGGATCGTGAGCTTCATCGGCGGCATCGATCTGTGCGACGGCCGGTACGACACCCAGGACCACCCGCTGTTCAAGACTTTGTATTCAGACATCCACAGGAATGATTTCCATCAACCGAATTTCGAAGGCGCTTCGATCAAGAAAGGCGGCCCGAGGGAACCGTGGCACGACGTTCATTGCTGTCTTGAAGGCCCCGTCGCGTGGGACGTCCTCTATAGCTTCGAGCAGAGGTGGAGGAAGCAAGTAGGGAACCAATTCCTCATCCCGATAAGCAAGATGGAGGAGATTGTGATCCACCCATCGCAAGCCGCAATAGCGGATGACCCGGAGACATGGAATGTACAGTTGTTCCGGTCCATCGATGCCGGCGCAGTGGCTGACTTCCCCACAGACCTCAACTCTGCAGAAGCCGCTGGCCTCGTCGGCAGCAAGGACAACATCATCGACCGGAGCATCCAGGACGCCTACATCAACGCGATCCGCCGGGCCAAGAACTTCATCTACATCGAGAACCAGTACTTCCTTGGCAGCTCCTACGGGTGGAAGGAGGAGGAGGGCATCACGGTCCCAGACATCCAGGCGCTGCACCTGATCCCCAAGGAGCTGTCGCTGAAGATCGTGAGCAAGATCGAGGCTGGAGAGAGGTTCGCCGTGTACGTGGTGATCCCGATGTGGCCCGAGGGCATACCGGAGAGCCAGTCGGTGAAGGCAATCCTGGATTGGCAGAGGAGGACGATGGAGATGATGTACACGGACATTGCCACTGCCCTCCACAAGAAGGGGGTTGCAGCCAATCCTAGAGATTACCTGACCTTCTTCTGCCTTGGAAACAGGGAAGCAAGGAGGGGCGGTGAGCCGGTTCCTGAAGAGAAACCCGCACCAGATAGTGACTATTCCAGAGCCCAGCAAGCAAGAAGGTTCATGATCTATGTCCATTCGAAGATGATGATAGGTGAGTGAACCGGCATTGAGCACTAAATTCTCATTCATTGATTCAGCGACCGACGAACTTCAATCAGATAAGGTGCTGATTCGTGTACCCTTTTCAGTTGACGACGAGTACATAATCGTCGGATCGGCCAACATCAACCAGAGGTCCATGGAGGGCGACCGGGACACGGAGATCGCAATGGGCGCGTTCCAACCGAAGCATCTGGCGGCTCCTGATAAGCCGCCCAGGGGCCAAATCTACTGCTTCCGAATGTCCTTGTGGTCCGAGCATTCCGGCCATACAGAGGAAGTTTACGCTCGTCCGGAGTCTCTGCAATGCATTCGGCTGATGAACGGGATCGCTGAGCGCTATTGGGAATTGTACACGGACGAAGAGTTCGGCCGAGACTTGCCGGCTCACTTGCTACGTTACCCGATTGAGGTCGCCGAAAACGGAGCCGTCAAGCCCTTGCCTGGGTTCGCGCAATTTCCCGACACCAAGGCTCCAGTCTTGGGAGCAAAATCTGATTTACTTCCTCCTATTCTGACGACTTAGAAGATGTATCAGATGCAAACATCGTTTGCTGCAGTGGCAATGCTCTATTGAGCACCCCCAAATTGACGACAATCGTCAACCTTTACTAGCTTGCAAAGCACTAAAAACTCGTTTCATAATGCATAAAGAGTATGATCGAATAGTTAGCGATTCTCGACACGATGAGCAGATCGCCGCTGCCGCTGCCGCTACTACTGCAAGTACAGCCTCGTTACAAGCTCAAGCAGGTCTCCGGCGACAGAGCCGGCATGGCCTCACTTTCTACCTCCTCCTCCACCTCTCTCCTCCGCAGTGAGCCCGAGCCATGTGTTGGCTTTCTCCATCCTGGGCCGGCCAATGCATGGCTGCTCGCGGCGATGGTGCCTGCAGCCATGCGAGGGTCCGCCGCCCTCGCCGAGACCTCAGCACTGGACCTCATCGGCGACCGGAGGCAGCGCCGTCTCTCTCTCTCTCTTAATCCAACTTGCGCTATCTGCCCACTAATTTTTTTTTTCCTAATAATTTTGCTAATGTGAGTCTCATGGCCGAGACGAACCCGAAAGACGAAACTGGTACACATTAAAAGAGTTCGAAAAACGAATCGAAAAAATTAATTAAAAATAAAAGTCCAAGGATAAAAAAAGAGCACGAACAAAAGATTATCCATAAATCAAGAAAAGGAAGAAATCAAAAACGCCTTCGACAGCGACACAGAAGGTACCTTAATCTTTCTTCCCTTCCGACCACCCAAAAAAAAAAAAAAAAACTCTTTCTTGAAACCAGTGACCACGGAGGCGAGCGAGCAGACTCGAAGAGGAAGACGAAGACGGAGGGCGAGAGAGAGAGAAGGCGGCGGACAACCCTACGCCATGCTTGAGGTACTGGGCGAAGCATCTTGATGTGTCGGTCCTTCCCTCTCGTTTATAAAGCCGCAAAATTTAGGGGAAAGTGATGGGTGTTCTTCGTCCTTTTTTTTTCCCTCGTGGGTTCTGTTGTTGTTCGTGCTTCGTGGCCGGAGTGGGCTCGAACGTCATCGGAACTGAAGAATCGTTTCTGGGTTTTGATTTAATCCGATGAACATGGTTTAAGGTGTAATCTTTTTTGCGCAGGGTCGCGAGATCTCTGCCTTGGGTTGTGCCAGAGGGTCTCGAGCTCGAGGCTTGTAGCCGTAAATGCAGCTCTGGGGACGCCTCCCACCTTCCATCTGTCAAATTCTTGCATGCATGGGGTGAGCTTCTTTTGCTCTCTGGGTCTGTGCTCGTTCTCTTGAAATGTTTTCTTGCTAAGTGATTTTATTGCAGGAATTTCAGATATGCAGGGGTCATGATGCCCGTTTACTGTTCAAAACACTCGGTTGAATATGATACTTTCGTAATCCCTTCTTTGTAATGTGGATTATTATGCATTTTTGATACGTTTCAAAAAAAAAAAAATTGGATTTTGGGATTCTTTGGTATCAGTTGGGGGTAGCTTGAAAATTTTAGAATGATAATTAGATTGTTTCTAAGGTGGAAAAAGTAGAGAGTTTCATTTCATGAGCCCGGGGTTTATCCATATGAGTTTCACGTCACCAAAAAGGTTTCTTTGAACTAATTGATAAGGGTAATATTTCGGTTTTATTGGTTCAAACCTATTGAGAGTATCTATCATCAGTTTCTTGAACTTGGGCTCTTCACTCTTTGTTTCTTGTTTGCAACTTTTTGGCTCCAGCAGAGTTTGCTTTCTTTCTGGTTCCAGGAATCTTTTATGCACATTGATATGCTCTTATTGGGAATGTTAGTTTCTTGTTCTTAACTTCCTGGGCAAACGAAGTGCATGTTTGGTAATGCACACTCTAAGGTTGCTTTGCAGCTGGTATGGAATCCTTTTGTGCTTGCTTGTTCAGCAAGTGAAAGCTTTCCAGAGTTGTGAACGTTGTAAATTTATTTTTAATAAGAATCTGTTTTGCCTTTTTATAGTTGCCATTCTTCACTTTAAAGCTTTCGTATCTGGTTGCCCTATCTGGGAGTCCTTTTTCCTTCCTTTCACAGGATTTTGTGAGATCAATGCATTTTAGAAATAAATGCTGTTCGATTTCTCCGTTGGATAGATATTTTCGAAGGAGAAGTGGCTGCTTGTTTTTAGGAGCCTATTTTCGTATTCTTGCACTTCACATAATGGAGAAGTTTAAGGAAAGGTTCAAAACACTTTTTAATGTAAGGAATTGTCTTTATAAGTATTAGGAGGTGAAAGAATTGTATTTTGAGATGTTAGCATCTGCAAAGTTGACGTGCAATTTTTTTTGTCTTTTTTCCCCTTGGGTCAGTTGATCTAGGTAATTTTGACTTGCCATGCATTGAGATTAACATTCAAAACTGTTAACCAAGTTTTTAAGGGCAGCCTGGTGCAAGAATTTCCCGCAATGTGTAAAAACCAGGCAAAGGCTGGACCAGTTTGGGTTGAAGATATGCGGCCTTAAGTTGTGACTCTTTTTTTGTTTGCAATTGTGTCAAATAACAGGAAGGGAAATTTAGCTAAAATTCTTTCATACTTGGGGACATCGTTTATTTGATGGAACATTTTATCGCACTGGGAATAAGCTTTTCATGGTGAAATGCTGGTATCTAAACAATTACAAGTACTTGATGATGGCATAGTTGGTCTCATAATCTTTTCTTTAGTTTGGTAGTTGATGGAGCATCAAGTTGTTTTAATCCAGTACTAATCATTTTTTCGGTTGGACCTGATCTGTAACAGAGCAGAGGCTGTCTTGGATGCTTTACTAAACCTGCATCAATTATCTCTGTGGATGATCCTTCAAAAGGAGACCAAATTCAAGGCCAAGCGGTGAAGAAACGATTCTTTGCAGACGACTCCTCGAGCACTAGCCCTTGTAAAATGGATAACAGTGTTGCACGTTCTCAGATGAGTATATCCTCCATCAGCACATTAAATCAGACCCTCGATCCTCCTCACAGCAACGCTGGTGAACTGAGCAACCCAACTGAGTTTGTAAATCAAGGCAAGTCTGATTGCTTCATGCATTATTTTGTTTAACATATCGGAAACACCTTTGGCTTCTCATTGTGAAGATGTTAATTAGTATGTAATGTCTTCTTTCTTTTTGGTCAAAATTAGTATGTGATGTCATGCAGTGGTAATTTAACTGTTTCTAGAGGTTAATGGTTTCTTGGGTGTAACTGGAATGTACTTCAGAATGTTAATTTGCGCTTCTCTCCTAATTTGGGCACATGAGTAATCTTCACATGAATATTGGTGCTATGCTGGGTTCATATACCTTGTCACCTGTACACATAAACTAAGAGAGATTATACGGGTCCTTATTTTTTGTAATGAGGTAGTTTTCCAGGCAAAGCATATTGTTATCTCCAATTCCATTCCTATGTCATCTCCATGTGCTCTTCTTTTTTGGTTTCTAAAGTTTGTCGGTTTCTATGATCTTATGGTGAGTATTTTGACATGGTCAACCTGGTAAATTCTTGATCTATGACATTTTGATTCAGGATTGGGAACAGTACAGTCATTATTTAAAGAAGAAGATGCTCTCTTTGATATTGGTCTGGTTACTTTACTTGACCGCTTAAAACAATTTACAGGGCCTTACATTTTATCTTAGCTTTGCATTCATGCAAGTTCTTTGTTTTCCCTTTTGTTTATGCTTTTCACTTGAGCAATTTGCTGGGGCAGGCCTTCTTCTGTGGAACCAGACAAGGCAGCAATGGACTGCAAATAAGGGAACTCAGAATCGCAAACAAGTCCGTGAACCTAAAATCAGGTGAAATAACTTTTATCATCATCTATTATGACATAGTCACTCTGATGAAACAATAAGTATATTATGCTGTTGATAGCTTCCCTGAGTCATTTATCTGTTCGAGATAGGACCTTTGTCTAGGATCAAAGTTACAGGATTCAGTGAACCTAAAGTAAAGCAGAGCCTACTTTACCAAAAAAAAAGTAAAGCAGAGCCTATGCTTAACTAGTTTTGTAAGGTAGAAATTAGGTGGTAATCATTGGAATTAGCTGTCACGTCGCTACATCCAGCTCATACCTTATTATTCACTGCTGATTATGGTCTTATTTAAGCAAATCAACACCATGGAGAACCAGTCAAACTCCACTAAGAGACTTGATATTTGATTTCGTGAGCATGTCATGCAGTTGAGTAGATGATGGACCTGTTCGTCTAGGCTCACATCCATAGTAATCGGTCTATGTCGAGGGTTATACTGTCCATGCTTACTCCAAGTATACGGAAAGGAGTAAAGAGTACCAGTTACAAGAATTAGGCTTGTGAGCTAGTTCAAAATTTTAAACCCGTTTCGAAAACGTCCAAGCAGCTCCTTGAGTATCTTGTCTCGTGCGCGGGTCACTTGCATCCTCACAATGATGTTCGCATGAAAAAGCTTCGTGATTTTTGCTCTTTTCCCAAAGTTTCTCTCTGAAGGACTGAATTTCAAGCGCAACATTTTTGTAGCTGCAATGCGACTTACGAGAGCCTACTTGGGACCAGCAAGCCTTTCCCACAGCCCATTCCACTTGCGGTAAGTCATTTTTTAAGGGGGAAGATGTTCTTTCATTTCTCACCGGCGTTACAAGTTCGTCGCCCCTGATTGCTTTTGGATCGGATGGCAGGAGATGATAGATTTTCTAGTCGATGTCTGGGAGCAGGAGGGCTTGTACGGCTGACTGTTCAGCAAATTCGGTAATGTTAGCATTCCTGGGCTGTTCGAGAATTCTTTCATGCGAAACCGCATATCATTGTGTTGCGCATTTGACTCAACCGAATGCCTGGCTAGTCATGTGCATAGAGGCTTGGATGTATTGCCTGCCGGGCATCCACAAGAACTTGCAAATGTGTGGACGACTGAACTAAATGTTTGTGTTCGTGTCGTCGTCGACAGTTCAATTTACCTTGTTTTTAGGCCCTGCAAACTTCTTTGTTGATGGAAGTCTAAGCTACCTTAAACATTAAGAGACAAATTGTCCAAAGCCTGAACAGGCGAAAGTGAATAATGCCATGGTACTTTTGGTATATCGCCATCGAATTAGAAAGAATTATCGACAACACTGACGAAACGAACCTGCAGAAAACATTCACGGACGCCAGCCGAGAACTCTTTCCATGAGGCTCTTCAAGATTTACGGTCCATCAAGCCCAACACCACTCCATTGTTATTTATGCGTACTGTGGGGAAAGCATTAAAAAGGTCCGAAACCCGTGGTGTTAGTATCAATTCAGTCCATAGCCGGCGATTCGGTTAGTGATTTTCGGTCAAAATTAACTAGATTGACTCAGTTGGTACAAATGTAAAAGATTTAAGATTAAATTAGTTTAATTAAAAATTGTAAAAGATTTAAGATTAAATTAGTTTAATTAAAAATTTGGATTAAATTGGTATCGATACAATAAATTTAAAACTTTTTTGAACTTTTTTTGGGTGTTTTTCTCATAATGTGGAGTGCCAAATGCCAAGCCATCTTCACATATGGAGCCGGCGGTTCTGCAGAAAATATTCACTAATGCCGGCCAAGAACTAAAAGATTCACGATCCATCAATCCTTGTCAATGTGATTCCTGACACTTGACATCACTCCATTGTCATTTATGTGATGTGGCGAAAGTATTGAAAAATTCCTAAACTTGTGGTATTAATATCAATTCAATCCATAGCTAGGGATCCGATTAGTGATTTTTTGTCAGAATTGATTAGAATGACTCAATTGACATAAATACAAAAGATTTAAGATTAAATTAGTTCAATTGAAAAGTTTATGACTAAATTAGTATCAATATAATAAGTTAAAGATTTTTTTTTTTTTTTTTTTTCATACTCCGGTGTACCAAACACCGAGCCATCTTCACATATCAAGCCAGTGGTTCGATTGGTATCGGTTTCCTGTGCCGAGGCCGGTTCAAACGCGAGACATGTAGCACCCACCCGGTTGCTTCTCGGAATCTCTAGATGGGGGCCTAACTTCCCAGCAAATGTCCACGTTAACAGCAGCGAAAGGGACGGGCGATGGAGAGATGCATGAACGAGGGGGGGGGCGATGGACCCAAGTTGTCTTTCCCACTGATGGGACAAGAAAGGGAGGCCGGTCCTTTCCAATTTGAAATGCTGAGACGCGTTCCATTCCAATTTCCCGCATGACTTCTTATCTGTTTAGTTCGTCATCCACGCAACGATGGAAAGTCCAATGTGAAACCGTGTCTTGATTTTCCTCTCTCTCTCTCTCTTTCTCTCTGTATTTCGCAGGATGATGTCTAATTCCAGACACGATCTCCTGTTGCGTTGGACCTGACGGGTCTTGTCTCCCGGTTTCGATTCACCCTCGTGAAAAATGCAACAGCCAAAAGCAGGAATGACCTTGTTATGCTTATCGACGGGAAAACGTGCTTTTTCACTTGGTAAAATTTGTGGTGCTTGAAAAGGAAGAGCATTCGTAAGAAAGACCCGGAAAATTGTTCAAAAAAGTCCTGAACGTGTCGTATGTAGTCAATTCGGTCCTAACCCTTTTAATGGCGTCAATTTAGTTCTGAACTTTTTGACAATTTATCAATTTAGTCATCCTAGTCAAATTTTGATAGGAAATGGCCGACGTGAATGTTGGTCATCCTGCGTAGCACCACTGATATTAAAGTGGGCAGCTGTCGGCCACATAGTTATAAAAAAAAAAAAAAAAAAACGAAAAGAAAAATTAAAATTACAAAAGTTAGAAAGTTTGGAAAAATTATAAAAGTTGTCCATGGTCAGATACCAAAAGAGAAAGCGAGGGAGGAAGGTTGAGAAATGGGTGCCGTAACTGGTGGTGGCGATGGAGTGGCATCGCGATGGCGAGTGACAACAACGGCCACATGGAATACGAGAAGCTACTCAAAGGATGTAGAAAGAAGAAAGAAGAAAAGAATAATGAAAGTTCAACGAGGGAAACGCGTTTCAACCATTAAAATTTAACACGTCGATGTATCGACATTGATATTGTTGATATGTCATCCTCTAGAGTATAAGGTTTTAAGACGCAAGTTCTATCCTTTAAATTTAAAGAATACCAATCTACATCAGAACATCAGACTTAGGCTTTAGAAATATCAAAAAAGTAACGGGATCCACTTACATATTTTCTAACATATACAAACAGCTGATCACCAATCTCGATTCCCTATATTTTTTTTTTATATCCTTCCACTTGATCCATGTTATGCTCGACTAAGCTCTTCTCTTAGCTTCCTTCTTGGTCATTCTCCAAGTTGGTCGCCCCCCACCAAAATTATAAAATAAAAACCCTAGAAAAGAAAATAAAAACCCTAGAAAATATCGAATTTCTTATTTCGCCAGAGAGAAAATCTCCAAGTTGGTCATGCGAATTTGGCTAAGAAAGGCTGACACGGAAGAGGATGGTGCATGCATGTCGTGAAAAATGGCATGACGGGGTTGGCCGTGACAAAAGAGAAAAGCATATAGTTCGATGCATGCACTTACCGAACGAATCGAGATAAAGCTGAGGAGAACATGCACATACATACATAACGAGGGCGAGGCTAGGGAAGGAGAATTCTAGGAGGTTGGAATTTTATACGGAGGTCGTGCCTACCATCCGGATTGTCTTAGGTGAATCGAGATCTTCCTCATCACGGCGTGTGAAATCTTGCCCCGAGCGGGATGTTTCCAAAGCAAAAAGATGGATGAACGATGCACGAAACCCTAGGATGGGAAACTGGGTTTTGAATAATACTAGCTAAAGTTGCCGCTGCCTTCTTTGACCGGGGCACAGACATTTTAAAATTCGTTAGGTTCCTACTGATCATACTGTCCATCGAACTTGGACGGGTCCTTTCGTACTTTCCCCGATTTAGAATGGACTTTTTCATTTTGGAATCCGGATTACGAGAGGAATGACGCAATCGGATCAATTCCAATCCCCGTTTTATGGTAGTTTATGATAGGCGCAGGACATAATTTATGTGCAAGTACTGGACAGATCAGGTCGTGAGATTGGCATGGATCTCATCTTCCTGATTAAAAGATAATTGCAAGCGGGTGCTTATTTTAATGCTCATATGTGTGATTCTTGTTGCCCTGATAAGATACTTAATTCCTAACTTTTGTTCTGATTCATTACTACCTTAACGACGTTTCAGGTTAAGATATAAAATGTGTTCAAGCGCCGCCCTCTAGTAGCTTGCTTTTTCAAATTGGATTTTTTAATATGGTATTTGAATCGAGGCATTGCAATCTCCATTCCCCATATTTATGCCACGTACGTGTGACTCGGTTCTTCTATTTTATATGCCTTTCTTCGGATGGTTTCGATCCAGTTTGCATCTATTGTCTTAAATTTTTGGAATAAATTGCTGCTCACTCAACCTCAAACATTCGGAGTTTGAGATCTTGAGTTCAATATTTCGCTTCTTTCACCCACTTACAATTCCACTTGTTATGCTCAAATGGGCTTCAAAATTCTTTTGTCCACACACGCCGGCGTGCATTAGTCATTAAAATCAGAATTTGGGCAATGGTTAGGGAAAGAGGTATAAAAAATTTCATAGTGTGCTCTTTTGACTTGACAATTTTGGGTAGAATTATCAAGCATGCTATCGGAACCAAATTTCCGCATTCTTCAGAAGACAAGTTTAGTCTATGTTTATATGATTCCCCATCCTTTAATTTCACGTATCCTTTGACAAGCAGTTCTAATTCAGTTTGCTCATGCGATGATTGTTAAAAGAACCTCAAACGATCATATATGCACGCTATTTTCCTCTCACTTAACTATTTAAACTTTTAAAGGTACGTGTTAAACGAAATATAATTCAATGTATGAAGGTAAAGCAAACTTGCTAGATGCATTAAGCTATCAAAAGGAGTCCGATCGTTCTAGAGGTGAATTTGCCATCTCTTATTACATAATCTTGAAACTGTCGAAGGACATCGACGGATTCAAACTATGCCATGACTTGCCAACTTGGAGACAGTACAGACATCAACTGTATACGACATCGTCCTCCGAGAGGTTTAGTCAATTCAAGTTTGTTACCTTGAATTATTCTTAGCAGATACATGCTGTTCTGCAAAATTTCGTGCAAATCCCTATATTTAACCACTTCTGAGCTAGGATCTTGCAACTTTCTGTATTTTATCCGGCCAAAACTATTTTATACTTGTTCACTTTTGACTTTTCGAAATCGGTGAATATGATTATTTTGCAAGCATTTTTTTGTAATGCCAAAGTTTGATTATGGGTAGTTCAAATTATGTTCCAATCCAAGTAAATTAAATTGAGTTATGTACTACATGTTCGAGTTACTTGCTTATGAAACAGTTTATGTTTCAACGGTGTTTTCCAGCCTATCAATTAAATAAGTTGCATTTGATAGTATTCCTCCTGACGTGATTGAGATTTGACAATCATGTTGACTATATACTTCACGCGTGCTTTGCTTTGCGAGTTTTGTAATCTAGTGCACGAATGTAAAACTTTCGATCACATAAATCATGGTACCCTCAGATTAATCAACAAATCAGAAAGATCAAGATAGACAGGACGGATCAAATATTAGCCGAAAAAGTTTACTAATAGAATAAAATGTCGAGAAAATTTCTCGAGAACCGCGAAAAAAGATCACGGATGCCTGGGGCGTGCGAGGACTATGCTCGAGGACAATGAGATGACAAACATCCAGCTAAGCGCTGCATGTACATGGCTGCCATAGGCTAACTCATTGAAGCATATCTTCATAACACGCATGTGCTCGCTTCCCTATCAACACGTGGACAGATCCATTGATCATCACCAACCAAAAATAAAAAAATAAAGGAAAATGTCACAAATGGTCCTTATATTATTGCTTAATGTGCAATTTGGTTCCTGAACTTTCGATCGGCTCAATTTGATTCATGAACTATTGATAATGTCTGATTTGGTCCCTGAACTTTTGATTGGCTAATTTGGTCCATGAACTATTGATAAATGTCCGATTTAATCAATTTTTTCCTCTTTTTTTCTTTTTTTTTTTTTTTTTCTTCTTCTCTTTCCCTCCATCGGCTCCGGCTCTGGCGACCCTCGTCAAACGTCGGCTTCCCTCCATCGGAGCTAGCGAAGGGAAGAGAGAAGAAGCAAAAAAAAAAAAAAAGGAAAACAGTAACAAATGACTAAATCGAACATTTATCAATAATTCAGAGACCAAATTGAGCCGATCGAAAGTTCAGGGACTAAATCGGACATTTATCAATAGATTATGGACCAAATTGAGCCGATCGAAAATTCATGGACCAAATTGCACATTAAGCAATAATATAGAGACCATTTGTGACATTACCCCAAAAATAAAAGGATTGACTATTACTGAGCGCCCATGCGACTCCCTTAATTTACACTCAATATTATTCTTTTCGATTTTTTGCAAATTGCATATCTTGATTTCTTAAGACGTGGGCAACTATTCACCTTTCCTCGCTTTCAATGTCGTAAACGTTTTACAAGAATCTCGAGGTGAGCATAAAAAAGAAAAATCTCGAAAGATAAATTGACCCGCTTGCTTTGTCCCAAAGTTGATCACGTTCTTTGTAAGAAGTTGCGAATTAGAGCAGATTAAATGTATCATTGAACCGATAAAGGTGCATGGTCCGACCGTCATGAGCTGGTAAACCTTATAAAATTAGAAAGAGGAGACGATCAACTTGGGTCGGGGAGAGAATCCAGGGAAGCGAACACGTACTAGGAAAACCCTAATCTTTAAGAGCGAAGCCACGTGGATTGCATTTCTTAATATCTCGAGTGGGAAATCAAAAATTAATTTATGTGGAGGGGGGGGGAGAGAGAGAGAGAGAGAGAGAGAATTTTTATTTGGTAAGAACCACCGGCCATGGAGAGCTGCAATAGAAAATGGCGCAAGTGGACACATGATCGGAAAGAAAGATATTGTCGATTTGAGTATGATTGAGATTTTAGTATATTAAAAAAAGAATTAGAGCAAATCGAAGTTAGGTTGTAGGTGAATCCACTTTTTATTGATTCATTGTTAGTTTGATGATAGCTCGACTCGACATCATTTATTCAATGAACACTGAAATTTGAATTATGTCGTATCCGAAGAAGGAATGGGTTAAAAGCGATGCTAAAGGGTGCTGGGATGATTTGAAGTTTACCATCAATTGAGGAGTTTTCCTATCATGGGTAGTGACTTGCAAATAAAAATTTATTATGATTCCATAATTTATCTCATAAGTATATGAACACCAATAACATAAAATTGTTTACCTATAGCCAAGAGGGAAGGAAGCAATAATTAGATGTCTTCAAGGAGGCTTTAGAAAGCATTGCTAAGCGAGCTGGGCATGAAGGACTTCAGTACACTACCATGAAGTTGGAATGTTTTGGTAACATAGAAAATTAGTTCTACATCATCTCAAGGACTTTTTCTCTTCTAACATTACTTGATATATCTTGGAAATTAGTTACTAAATTAGGTGCTAAATTAGGTATGGACACATTCAAGAAACCAACCTCATAGAGAATGAAAAATACATTGGGAATATTTTGGCGGTATCTATAATTAGATACACACCACATCCATGTTTCTTCCTATGATAAGCTATTGGCATGGGACTGACAAGACAGTTCTATAAATTTGACAATGTCAACAAACGCAATATACCATTAGGTACAAATGTAGGTAAGGTCTGTTAATTATAATGGCAAATCGTAACTATTATCTGCATATTAAGTTTATTTTAGTAGACTTACATTTTATTTTTAACAAATGCATTTTCATACTTAAGCTACTTACAAAAATATATGATTATCAAGTAGTTGCATATTTCTTTTGCCAAGTTTGTTTAAATAAAATTGTAAATTTTTTTGCTAAGATTGCTTTGTTGTTCTTTCAATTAAATTGTAGTATACATGTTATTAATAAAATTTTATCATTTTAATGCTTGGGTAACTATGTTATCTTCATATATGAATTAATGTAGTTAAATGAAAATTCTTTTACATAATAAAATTATGTATAGTAATTATGAAAAATCGTAATTTTAAATAAATAAATTAATGTCATAATTTTTTTTATAACAACTATATCAATATAGTTTATCCGATTGCCATTTATGTTAACGCTTTGTATATAATAGGGGTGAGCAAAAGGAATTGTCCAAACTAGACCAGATCGGTTAGTTTTAAACAGTTCCCGATGGCATCGGTCCAATTTCCAATTCTGCAAAATTGGAACCAGCTCTTCGGTTCACCCGGTGGCCACCACCTTCCAAAGGAGGTAGGGGGGTTTGAATCCCCACCTTCTCGGGGGTTGGGGTGTTTTCGATTCCTCGCCTCAGCGCACGAAAAAGTCGAGTAAAAGAGTTAGAATTTCAATGAGCATGACCGACAAAAAAAAAAAAAAAAAAACTTCGTTTTCCATTTCCAAGTGTGGAATCACCTGCCTAGGCCGAGCAGCTTTTTTTAATTTTTTTACGAAGCTGAAAACCTGAAACCCCCTAATCCTTTCACAAATCCTCGATCACCCTGGCACACGCCTCTTTCCCAAACCTGAAAATCCTAATCCATTCTTCACAAGCCCTCAGTCTTTCAACTCACGGGTCAGTCACTCTCAATCTCTCGTAGCCTCCCGTCGTAGCCTCGACGCCATCCTCTCGCCCGAGTCGCATCCGTCTCGCTCGATGCCTCCCTCTCGTCATCTCATCCCAAGTCTCTCCTCTCTCTCTCTCTCTCGCTTTGTTTTTGGCCTCCTCCCCTGTTGAGATCACTGCGTGCTGGATGATATCAACTCTGACAACGACAACTTTATCAGCCACGCGAACTTCACGACCTCCTGAGGATCCAACTAGTCCTCCTCGAAGGTAAGAGACCTGCGACGCCGTCGATCTATACGACCGAGACAAGGACGACCTGATCTTCACTCTCGATCTCTCTTCTCGCTCAAACCCATCTCTCTTCCTTTGGATCCAATAAAGTTGAGACAAACTCTCAAATATCTCTCGGTTTTTCAAACCTAAAACACCACCGGTTCCTTGAACCCACTTGGAAACCGGACCGATCTGGTTTTCAGGATCAAATGACTGACTTCCTTTTCCACGAATTAATAATCGACTCATTCTAATTCAGTTTCTGATTATAAAGTGAGAACCTACTCACCTTAAAACCTACCCCTAATATATAATATATTTAAATAAACAGGGCGAACGTTCTCGCCCCCATCTCTCGATAATCCCCACCCCCATTTTTGACTTGGGGGAGGGAATCCACCTCGACCCCGCACATCCCACCTCACCATCATCCCTATCTCCATTTTTTACCAAAAAAAAAAAAAAAAAGTTCGTCCCCGTTCAGGTCGGGGCGGTGGGCCGCGTCCATCCCCCCTCCGGGAGCTTTTTCTTTTATTTCTCGAGAAAACGTGGGTGGACAAATTTGTCCAAGAATTTCTCCCATCCATTGCACCCAAACACAACCCCCAAAAAAAGAAAAAACAAAAAATCAAAAAAGTAAGAGAGAGAGAGAGAAAGAGAGAAAGAGAGAGAGTATAATATTATATTAAATTCAGCAAATTGGCACCACCCATGCACAGGTACAATGCATCTTACATTGGATTTGTACATTTGTTTAAGCAAATGCATTGCATGTGTCTCATTATTCTTCCCCCTGAACTCTCTCTCTCTCTCTCTCTCTTTCCCTCTGTCCTGTCAAACCTTTCCTTCCCCACCGCCATTGATAAAAAGCTCCAACCTTTCCTATACCCATCTCTCTCATCATTCTCCTCTCCATCTCCCCTTCCCCCATCTTCCTCTCCCCCACCTTCCTTTTTGCCCTATCTGATAGGGTTTCTCACCTCCTCCGCCCTTCTTCCCCCCCTCCTCTCATGCATTCTTGCCCGCAAGCGGCCCTGCAAATCGCCCTGACGTTCTTGATCGTCGTCTCGGGATCCGCCTTTTTTGCTCTCTCGAGGGTTCGGAACCCGCCTCCCGGAGTCACCGGAGCTGCTCCCATGTCGAAGGTCCTCAGATTCACTGGTAAGACCCCCTTAGCTCTGGCCGTGGAATTCGTTCTTGCTTCCTTGTTTTGAGCTCGATCGCTCGCTAGCGCTTGTGGGTTAGCTTAAAAATCTGATCTTTTTAGGCTGTTTAGGTGGTACTTGCTCTAGATGATAGCTCGATTTAGGAGGTTTTTCAGGGGACATAGTTGCTTAGAAACAAATTTGTGGAGTTTGGAGGAACTTGGCTTGATTTGGGTTTGGTAATAGAGTGATCTATTGGTTTGCTGAATTGGTCTTGTCTGTTAATGATAAGGTAGTTGATATTAGGATAAGTTGATTGTGTATTTGGTATTATGGAGGTTTTTGGGGTTCAGCTGTTTTCTAGGATCTGTGTCTTTCCCTTTAGCTTAATTTGGAAGGTCATTCACAGTGGTTACCTTATGTGTATGGAGGTTTCAATTTCTTTTTTGTTTTTGTTTTCGAAGATTGAAAGATACTTGTAAATTTGAACCTTGATCCGGTATAAGACTTAATTGTTTGACAAAGTGAAAAGCATATGCGAACCTTGGATCTTTAATTTGAAGGCGACACGGCAGCAGTCGAATTTGGAACCTGAACATGTTCATTTTTTTCTCAGGAGGTGAGGATTTTTACTCTGCGGGGTCCATATACCAAAGCCCAAAGGAGGCCAACCTCTTTTTGTCCCTTGGTAACCATGTGGACGTGTATTTTCCTCCTTGCAAGAGGTCCCGCATCAGCGCTCCATTTGTTTTCAGTGAGGACCTATTCGAGCAGAAAAGGCAGGACACAATCGAAGTTCTTCCAGATGAGTGCCTCTTCGAGATATTCAGAAGGTTGCCTGGAGGCCAGGAGAGGAGTGCCTGCGCTTGTGTCTCCAAGCGCTGGCTCAATCTTTTAAGCAATATATGCCCCAATGAACGCAGCTCTGGTAAATCTCAGAACAATTTGGATTCTACTTGTGGGGGAGAGGAAGTGAAATCTGAGGACGATGGATTTCTCTCTAGGAGCTTGGAAGGGAAAAAGGCCACTGATACCCGTCTTGCTGCCATAGCTGTGGGAACTGCTGATCGTGGGGGATTGGGCAAACTTTCAATCAGGGGTAGCAAGTTGTCCCATGTGACAAGCCTTGGTCTTGGGGCAATAGCACGCAGTTGCCCCTCCCTTAAGGCCCTGTCCCTTTGGCACCTTCCTTCTGTCGGAGACGAAGGTTTACTCGAGGTTGCAAATGGTTGTCACCAGCTTGAGAAGCTAGATCTTTGCCAGTGTCCCAACATTACCGACAAATTTTTGGTTGCAGTTGCGAGGAACTGCCCTAATTTGACCGACATATCAATAGAGTCTTGTTCTAGCATTGGAAATGAAGGTTTGGCTGCTGTTGGACAGTTCTGCCAGAATCTGAAGTCCATTTCAATCAAAAATTGCCCCAGTGTTGGAGACCAGGGCATTGTTGGTCTGATTTCGAGGGCTGGTAGTGCCTTAACAAAGTTCAAATTGCAGGCATTAAACATAACTGATGTATCTCTTGCGGTCATTGGGCACTATGCCACGGCTGTTACCGATTTAACCCTTACGAGCCTCCACAATGTCACAGAGAAAGGGTTTTGGGTCATGGGCAATGGTCATGGCTTGCAAAGGCTGAGGTCTTTGATAGTCATCGCTTGTCGGGGTGCTACCGATCTGGGACTTGAATCTCTGGGGAAAGGTTGCCCTAATCTTAAGCAGTTATGCATCCGTTCAGCTGCATTCCTGTCAGATGGTGGCCTTGTTTCTTTCATGAAGTCAGCAAGGTCACTTGAGAGCCTGCAATTGGAGGAGTGCCACAGGATTACCCTGTCAGGACTATATGGTCTTGTCGTTGATTGTGGGGATAAACTAAAATCTCTTGCTTTGACAAATTGCTGGGGATTTAAGGACTTTGATTTTGGATCACCTCAAGTGTCTCCTTGCAAGTCCCTGCGCTCTTTCTCTGTTCGCAACTGCCCAGGCTTTGGTGATGCGTGCTTGGTGGCACTAGGGAAGATTTGCCCACATCTGCAGCAAGTAGAATTGAGTGGGCTTACAGGAATAACAGATGAAGGGCTTTTACGACTGCTTGAATGCTGTGAAGCTGGTCTTGTGAAGGTTAACCTCAGTGGATGCATCAACCTGACAGATCAAGTGGTTTCAGCAATGGCTAAGTTGCATGGTAGGACCCTTGAGGTGCTAATTCTGGATGGTTGTACAAAAATTAGTGATCTGGGCTTGCTGGCTATTGCAGAAAATTGCCAACTGCTATCTGATCTCGATGTCTCGAAATGTGCAATTTCAGATTTTGGATTGATGGCATTGGCTCGTTCTGGTCAACTGAATTTGCAAGTCCTTTCCGTGTCTGGTTGCTCTTTGGTGTCGGACAAGTGCTTGCCTGCTCTTAAGAAAGTGGGCCGCACCCTTTTAGGTTTAAATCTCCAACATTGCACTGCAATCAGCACTCGTTCAGTGGACCTGCTTTTGGAAGAGCTTTGGAGGTGTGACATTCTCGCTTGATTGAGAGTGGATGGAAATTGCAGTTTCATCTGAAGATTGGATTTATTTGTTATGAAGACTTAGAGTTCAACTCGGCCTATGTGGACAGCTACAGTTTGTGTTAGTTTTTGGATCCAGAATCCAGCGGATATGGGTGTTGAAGCAATCCGGTGCTTGGTCCTTTTTTCAGGGAATATGGCCTTTTTTTTGGCAGGTTTCCGAATTGGGAATCTGTTCTTAGTAGTTTTGCCTCTCCAAGACGAGAGGAGTCATTTATGGCCAGATTTTCCTGAGAATGTCCTGACCAAGTTCCGGTTCAGTTCATCATCAATTTCGACAGAGTTTTTATGATGCCTGGGTTGGTATCTGCTGTTTTAGCTCGGCATCATGCTAGTCAACTATGCTGGCTCGTGATCAACTTTTCTCCGCGTCTGGATCCTTGCACTTGCAGGAATATTTCGGTTCTGACAGGTCTTTCTTGTTCCAGATCCTTGTATGTCATGGGCGGGTCATTCTCTAGAGTTTTGGTGACGGTCGTGGTTGCTTTTCATGCTTACAATGCCTTGGATTCTTGGGCTTAGGCTATGGCAGCTGCTCAAGCAGTCTTGCCATCACAACCCGTGAGGTTGTTTTTTTCTAGCCAAGCCTTGTTTTTCCGGGCATTACGGTGTGGATAGTTTCTTCGACCGTTTGGCCACACGTTGTTAGAATCTCCCTTCACCCTGACTTTATGTTGGTTTTACAGTTTGTCAAGTGAAATAAAAGCAGTGTACTTGTTCATGTTCTCATGGATGTGCAGTTGTTTTCCCTGTGAATGTGATGCTTTGCTTGTTCATTTCATTTGGTCCTCGTGCTCCCTTTCTAGTTGATCCAAAGTGATCCAGATACATTAGATACAGAACTCGACTGTCAAGAGGCTGTATCTTACCCAGTTCAATGTAGCAGTTTTTTGTTACATACTTTGCCAAAATCGAATCACTAACCTGTACTACTTACAACGATAACAATGACCGAGCCGGTTTTTTCACCGCACAAAAGAGGTCGGCGGTAAGGATTAGTCTTATACTTAATCGTCGTTCGTCTTCACTGAGAAGAAAGTGCAATGAGACTTAAAAATTCGATCCAAGATGGTCCCAAGATGTTGCTTAACTCCCGGTACATGAGCATTTACATAAAACAGTTCCAAAGTATATGCGTTAGTGCCCTGAAAGATGGATGGTCTGAAATTTCTTACTAAGATCGCAGAGACAGTTGAACGGTCTCTTTAACCTGGAAACCGTAAGCAGATTGCTGTAATATCGTCAAAACTAGCCTTAATATCATCTAGTCATCATACATGCTATATGATAAATAAACACTATACACGAAAGGAAAAAAATTCAGGGAGGTGGAGATGGGCCAATTCCTGGTACAGAAATTTGTCGAAATGCCGTACTATTTTCTGCCATTTCATCACAATCAAGAAGCGGTCTACGGGGTTTGGAGTGAAATCGCCATTGCCGGTATGGAGCATGTCGGGGCGCCATTGCCGCGTCGGCGATACGGTGAGCTAGCATGCCACACATATGACTAGGCAGAGGCAGGAAGCCATGGGTTTTAGCGAACAATCTCATGCTTGTTGTTATGCTAGCAAATGCACACTTATGTTGTGTCAAGGCAAACTTATAATTTGAAAGTTAAGCAACAATACCTTCTTAAAAAATTTAATGGAAATATTTGTTGACAAAAGCCCATAATATAAAGAAATTTTGTTAATATATATATATTTGGAAAGAGAAAGATATATCAAGATCTGACTCTCTTTTTTCTTTTTCAGAAAATTTGTTGTAAAATAGAAAATATTCTAATCTTATGATTGAAACATTTGGCATCCTAAAATTTCATTACGATCCCTAGTTACACTGCGACCTTTGAAAAGGTATCAGAAGCACCAATGGACTATTTTGTAGTCATTAGACCGACGGATTCCAATTAAACAAAGGCCAAACATTGGATGGACTATCGTTTTGATTTGGAAATGTATCCTATATCTTAGTGTGATCAAGGATTGTACTAAAGGATAAATTGACAAGGAATTTTCTGTCCTTGGCCGTGTACTCTATAAGTTGGATTTTCATCGATTAATGTTGCAATTTTATTTGGCCTTGTGAGTATTTGAGATTATGAAATTAAGTGGGGATTAAAGTAGATTATTAAGAACAAATATGGGCTTATTAGTATAAATTTTTGGGCCATTTAAATTTGGACTTTAGGCCCAAAAGTTTTTGGGCCCAAAGTGGGCCAAGAGGCCCACAAAAAAAAAAAAAAAAAAAACCGTCGGCCATGGGGAGTGGGGAACCAGATGGAAGCCCCACGCCACCTCCTCCATGTGTCTTCAACAAGAAGACACTTGTCTCCCTCTTGGAGCCAAATGTCCTAGCATGCAAAATTAAATTAAATTCAAGCAATTAAGCAACCAAAAAGGAAAAGGGGAGGGGGCGGATTGAGCAAGGCAGCATCAAGAGGAGAGAGAGAGAGAGAGAGAGAGAGAGAGAGTGAGTGATCGAGAAAGGGGAGAGTGACCGAGAGAGAGGAAGGCCCTCTTCCACCGTCGACGCCGCCTAGCTGCCGCCATCGATCGAGCTTGCTGAAGCCTCAAGTTGCTGTTTGTTTGCTGTGAATTTAAGGCAAGTAGAGTCCATTGATCTACACTTTGCTTGCTGTGGTTGTGTGTGAAGTATGGTGAATTTCGGATGTGGTGGATGTTAGAATTTTCAAAGTTATGGGAGTAGTGCCTTAGCCTAGTAATCTGTTTTCTGGAAAACGGTTTGACCTTTGGTGATTTCGCAAGCTGCATGAAATTTCTAGTTGGAATCTCACTTCGTGTCCTTGATGAAAGTTGTAAATGACATCTTGAGGAGTAACATACTAAAATATGAGATGAAACGGACAAGTATTGGTCGGTGAAATGATTTTTCTTTGAAGAAACTAGATCTGGAAACTGTTATGTTGACCTTTGGTGATTTCGTGAGCTGTAAGGAAATTTTCTAGCTGGAATCTTACTTCGTGTTCTTGATGAAAGTTGTAGAGGACTTCTTGAAGATTAACATATCAAAATTTGAAGGGAAACGGAAAAGTATTTGTTGGTGAAACCATTTTTCTTCAAAGATACTAGATCTGGAAACTGTTATGTTGATCCCTTGCGATTCTGTGAATTTTGTGAAATTATCCAGTCCGAATTTGATCTCGTGTCCTTAATAAGAGTTGTAGAAGACATCTTGAGGAGAAACATACTGAAATTTGAGAATAAACGGACAAGTATTGATCGGGGAAATGATTTTTCTTTGAAAGGGTTAAATCTGGAGATTGAGCCGAGGGTTAGGGTGAGTTACAATAATCATATATTTTAATAAAGAATTAATTAGACTTCGATTTCTTCATGGTAATTTTACCTCTAGGTCTCAAATATAACATATTAAAATCTCAGAATTTTTGGAGTTCATTTAAGGACTTAATCGAAATTATTTCCGAAACTGTACAAAAGTGGTGTTGGAATCTCTTTTGCTGTGATGTATGGACCTATGTGATTGATATGAAACTTTCTTGACATGGTGTTCTTCATGAAACCTCTTTCTCTAGGTCTTGTTTACATCATGTTAAATTTTTAGAATTTATTAATATCTTTTACTAATTTTTTCAGAATTTTAATTAAAGGAATGCATTCTGTTTTATTCGAAAATTGTCTTATTTTTAAGAACAAATAAATTACTCTATGGGATGTGGTATTCTGAGTTGCTATCTATGTAACATGCGTGGTGACAATTATGCATTTCACATGACATCAAAAAAAAAAAAATTGATGAAATTTTATAAAATTAAATGAAATTTTGGCACTATTGCATCAAATGGCATTTTTCCAAAGTGAGATATATCCATGTGTAATGATAATGATGATACCGTCGGACGGCTAAGTCGACGATACCCGGAGGTGTGTGCCGGATGTCCTCGGAAGTTTCGAGATATCTGGAGGTGTGTGCCGGATGCCCGGATGTGTGTGCTGGAGGTTCCTCGCGATGCTAGGTTGGGTGCGAGAGATATGAGGGATGCAAACACTGGTCCCTGGAAGAACAATGAGATCCTTTTGAAAAATCAATGTGGAAATTGAATCGTGTGCATGTGTGTACATGGCCTGGTGTATAAATTGTCTTTGAACTTGAATTTGTATTGCATGATTTTTGGAAGTGTGATCATCAAGGCATTGAATGGATCTCATGGAGATATATGCATGACTGCATGGAGATATATGCATGATTGCATGGTGATGTATGCTTGAGTGCATGAATGATATGTGCATTACTTGTGATACCTTGGTTGTCTTGCTTGTTGCATTATGTAGTTTGATGGATCTTTACTGTTGAGTGGTTGTACTCACCCTTTTTTGGGGACTAACATTTCAGATTGAGAGATGCCTCTGCTACCGGTTACACGAGGCACTTTTTACGGTGTCCCAGTAGATGTTGAGTGCTCATGTTTAGAGCACATCTGTGTTAGTGTCCGGGGTCTGATATTCGTCCACGTACGAGTCCTAATCATGTATGATGTGGGTCTACCTGGAGGCCCCGTGGTACAGGAGTTCCTGTCCGTGCATGTTCGCCGTGACGGGATTATGATGGGGATGTTGCCGCCGCTGCCAGCTCGGTCCAGGCAAACATGCACGGACAAGAACTCCTGTACCACGGGGCCTCCAGGTAGACCCACATGATACATGACTAGGACTCGTACGCGGATGAATACTAGACCCCGACACTAACAAAGATGTGCTTCCGTACATGAGCACTAACATCTACCGGGACGTTGTAAAAAGTGCCTCGTGTAACCAGTAGCAGAGGCATTTCTCAATCTGAAATGTTCGTCCTCAAAAAGGGGTGAGTACAACCACTCAACAGTAAAGATCCATCAAACTACATAATGCAACAAGCAAGACAACCAAGGTATCACAAGTAATGCACATATCATTCATGCACTCAAGCATACATTACCATGCAATTATGCATATATCTTCATGCAGTCATGCATATATCTCCATGCAGTCATGCATATATCTCCATGAGATCCATTCAATGCCTTGATGATCACACTTCCAAAAATCATGCAATACAAATTCAAGTTCAAAGACAATTTATACACCAGGCCATGTACACACATGCACACGATTCAATTTCCATATTGATTTTTCAAAAGGATCTCATTGTTCTTCCAGGGACCAGTGTTTGCATCCCTCATATCTCTCGCACCCAACCTAGCATCGCGAGGAACCTCCGGCACACACATCCGGGCATCCGGCACACACCTCCGGGCATCTCGAAACTCCCGAGGACATCCGGCACACACTTCCGGGTATCGTTGACTTAGTTGTCCGACGGTATCATCATTATCATTACACATGGATATATCTCACTTTGGAAAAATGCCATTTGATGCAATAGTGCCAAAATTTCATTTAATTTTATAAAATTTCATCAATTTTTTTTTTTGATGTCATGTGAAATGCATAATTGTCACCACGCATGTTACATAGATAGCAACTCAGAATACCACATCCCATAGAGTAATTTATTTGTTCTTAAAAATAAGACAATTTTCGAATAAAACAGAATGCATTCCTTTAATTAAAATTCTGAAAAAATTAGTAAAAGATATTAATAAATTATAAAAATTTAACATGATGTAAAAAAGACCTAGAGAAAGAGGTTTCATGAAGAACACCATGTCAAGAAAGTTTCATATCAATCACATAGGTCCATACATCACAGCAAAAAAATTCCAACACCACTTTTGCACAGTTTCAGAAATAATTTCGATTAAGTCCTTAAATGAACTCCAAAAATTCTGAGATTTTAATATGTTATATTTGCGAACTAGAGGTAAAAGTCCCATGAAGAAATCGAAGTCTAATTCATTCTGTATTAAAAGATATGATTATTGCAACTCACCCTAACCCGCGGCCCAATCTCCAGATTTAACCCTTTCAAAGAAAAATCATTTCCCTGATCAATACTTGTCCGTTTATTCTCAAATTTCAGTATGTTTCTCCTCAAGATGTCTTCTACAACTCTTATCAAGGACACGAGATCAAATTGGGACTGGATAATTTCACAAAATTCACAGAATCGCAAGGGATCAACATAACAGTTTTCAGATCTAGTATCTTTGAAGAAAAATAGTTTCACCAACAAATACTTGTCCGTTTCCCCTCAAATTTTGATATGTTAATCTTCAAGAAGTCCTCTACAACTTTCATCAAGAACACGAAGTAAGATCTAGTTTCTATAAAATTGCCTTACAACTCACGAAATCACCAAAGGTCAACATAATAGTTTCCAGATCTAGTTTCTTCAAAGAAAAATCATTTCACCGACCAATACTTGTCTGTTTCATCTAAAATTTTAGTATGTTACTCCTCAATATGTCATCTACAACTTTCATCAAGGACACGAAGTGAGATTCCAACTAGAAAATTGCATGCAGCTCGCGAAATCACCAAAGGTCGAACCATTTTCCAGAAAACAGATTACTAGGCTAAGGCACTACTCCCATAACTTCGAAAATTCTAACATCCACCACATCCGAAATTCACCATACTTCACACACAACCACATTGAGCAAAGTGTAGATCAATGGACTCTACTTGCCTTAAATTCACAGCAAACAAACGGCAACTTGAGGCTTCGGCAAGCTTGATTGACGACGGCAGCTAGGCGGCGTTGACGGTGGAAGAGGGCCTTCCTCTCTCTCAGTCACTCTCCCCTTTCTCAATCACTCTCTCTCTCTCTCTCTCTCTCTCTCTTGGTGCTGCCTTGCTCAATCCGCCCCCTCCCCTTTTCCTTTTTGGTTGCTTAATTGCTTGCATTTAATTTAATTTTGCATGCTAGGACACTTGACTCCAAGAGGGAGACAAGTGTCTTCTTGTTGAAGACACATGGAGGAGGTGGCGTGGGGCTTCCATCCGGTTCCCCCCCTCCCCATGGCCGGCGGTTTTTTTTTTGTGGGCCTCTTGGCCCACTGTGGGCCCAAAAACTTTTGGGCCTAAAGTCCAAATTTAAATGGCCCAAAAATTTATACTAATAAGCCCATATTTGTTCTTAATAATCTACTTTAATCCCCGCTTAATTTCATAATCTCAAATACTCACAAGGCCAAATAAAATTGCAACATTAATCGATGAAAATCCAACTTATAGAGTACACCGCCAAGGACAGAAAATTCCTTGTCAATTTATCCTTTAGTACAATCCTTGATCACACTAAGATATAGGATACATTTCCAAATCAAAACGATAGTCCATCCAATGTTTGGCCTTGTTTAATTGGAATCTGTCGGTCTAATGACTACAAAATAGTCCGTTGGTGCTTCCGATACCTTTTCAGGGGTCGCAGTGTAACTAGGGATCGTTATGAAATTTTAGGATGCCACAATTCTCCCCTCCTTAGAGAATTTTGTCCTTGAAATTAGATATCACTTATGCCTCTTGAAACAAGTGAGGGTACTTTTCCTTCATCTTATCTTCACTTTCCCATGTGGCTTCCTCCATATCATGATATCGCCATAATATCTTAATCAATGGGATTTTCTTGGTCCTAAGAACTTGCTCCTTTCGATCCAGCACTTGCATAGGCTCTTCGATGTATTTCACTCTCTCATCCACTTTGATGGCTTCATGATTGAGTATGTGACCAGGATCCGACTACTATCTTCTTAGCATCGACACATGGAACACATCATGTAAATTTCCCAATTTAGGAGGCAGCGCCAAACGATAAACTACATCTAAAGGGTCCAACAAATCTGGGACCTAACTTTCCTTTCATTCCAAATCGTGATATTCCTTTCATTGGAAATATTTTAAGAAATATGTGATCTCCCACACTAAACTCCAAAGGCCTTCTACGCCTATCCGCATAGTCTTTTTGTCGGTTTTGGGTTGTCTTAAGTCTTTTCCTTATTATCTCAACCGCTTCTGTAGTAACTTGTACTAACTCAAGTCCTGTCAGTTTTCTTTCACCTACTTCATTCCAACAAACAGGGGTTCTGCACCTTCTCTGTATCGTTCCAATTTTATTAGATGTCTCCGCTTTGAGAAATAAAATAGAATTACTAATGTCCATAGACACAATATTTGCGAAATACGTTATTTAGAGATATTTGGGGAAGAAAATATTGAAATTTCTTAAAAGTGGGAAAGACACTTCAATTTATATAATAATATAGATTTTAGTCTTACCAAAAAGAATATTGTATTTTTACTCTTCCTATATTTTTGCAATTTCTAAATTGCCAAAGTTGGAAAAACGGTAATATTCAAAACGCGATGATGTGAAAATTTATTGGGAATAAAGATGTACCAACGCATGAATGGAAAAAAAAAAATATAAAATAACTGCTAAAATAGTATGCTTTGTTGACTGGGTAAATCAGATAGGACAAATTATCGTTAATTTCAATGATTATCATCATTTATAATATTTAGTTTTAAGAAGGAACCACTCCAGTTTTGTGGACGGAAGAACAAGTCAAGTCACCTCAAGAGAATATATGTAAGTTAGAATTTCCTTCATTTCGCGAAAGATAATTGATTTTTAAAAATATCTTTGAAGTTATTATTATTTTTTTTTTATGACCCAGGGAAGCCCCGTACGCCGCGGGCGGCTGGAGTAAACCCTGGGGCCCCACAGGAGGACCCACCAACCCCATGAAACGGGTAAGATGCCAAGCGTCTCCGCAGCAAGTCGAACCCTCACCCTCTTAGAAGGGGTCAATGGGTCATCGTGGAAGACTTGCCAACAGAGCCGCCACGGCCAGTGGTATCTTTGAAGTTATTTTTATATCACTTATTATGATAAATAAACGAAAAAAACTTTCATCATCTATTAAATAATTTAAATGTAAATTATTATCTATAATGAAAACATTTTTTATTGACTAATAATTTCAAGCGATATAAATAATTAATTTTAGAAAAGTATTTTTTAATTTTTTTTGCAAAATAAATGGAGAATATATTGACTGCGCAATGAGGCTTTCCTTAAGAATATTAATAATTTTGTTCCAAAAATATTTTTTATTTATATTCCCCTAACAAATTTATGAGTAAAAATACGTATTTAATAACAACATAAATTTTTTCCCTTTCGAGCGACAGCGGTTGATGACCAAAAGCAAGGGACGCGACCAATGACGGTAGACAATCGGCGGTGACAACTAGATAGTCGGCCAATAATAAGGGCAAATAATGAGAAAATTTTTTATTTCTCATTTATATTCCAAAAAAAATTACTTCTTATTTTTATTCCAAATTTATTTCTAGAGTAGAAATTAAAAATAAAAAGATAAAATTACGTTATGAAATGAATTTATATTTCTTACTTATTTTTTAGAGCACAAAAATAGTTCTGATCAACCATACATGTCCTAATGGTCAAAAAACCATACATGTCCTAAGTATATAGTCATTTCTTTCAACAATTATACTAAAAATTCACTTGCATTGGGAACTTGAAATCGTGAGTCGTGAGAGACAAAATGGCACAAAATGAATTTACAGGTTGGTCAAAGAATGTACTTCCTCATTGGCTGACAAACGTGGCAGAAGATGGATTGGACGTTAAAAAAAAAAGAAGGGCAATGTGTAGTCACATTACACTTCTCATCAGTCTCTTTCATCACATATCTTCACCTCTTTTCTTTTACCGTGAGAACAAAAGAAACATTGAACGAATACGATGTGAAAGAAGTTGCCATAACAATTGATGAAGCACATTAAAAAAATGACACGGATAATCCCGAATTTTGATTGACGCTTAGGAAAATTAAAATAAAAAATTTCTTATTATCAACAAATGTTTAGACATAGACTTTAGTTAATAATAAACATACTTTTGGTTGACTAGTTTTTTGCAACAATAAAAAAAATTGAAATTGAGAAAATCTTTTCCAAATTACTTGTTTTTCGATAGATTAACAGAGAACAAAGTTGATATAAAGTGACATTTTTTTTTTAAGATACCTTAACTATATAATGAGTTTTAAGAGTGATGTCTAAACATTGGCATGATGTAATGTAAAGTAAAGAACATTACCATGATCAAATGAAATTTGCATTAGTAATGTGAATAAAAGAGAGTTGAGAGAAGACAATTCTTGAAAATTTTACTTATTTTGGAGAGTGGTTCTGTACAAACATTAAATTTAAAATAGAGATTTATGATTCAGGAATATGAGTTCATAAACCTAGTTACATAGAGATTTATGAAACCCCCTACAAACCTCGTAAATTAATTAAATTCAGGCTTTTGATCTATGCAAATAATCCCAATCCAAAATATTGTACGTGGTGGATCTGATTAATCGATTATAGTTCCTAACATGGAAATTCCTGACACCCAACCTAACTATGCCAATCTTTGAGGGTTGCCGACAGTTCTTCCGATTAGATAAGACTGTCCATGACAGACAGAGTATGATATGGTCTCCAGCTCAACCCTACTTCAAGCACACCTTCACGATAATTCTGGTTTAAAATTTTGAGATTGAAAACTGTCCTTGCACTTTATGTTCGGTGAAGAGCCTGTCCATGCCCCTATCGATAAAAGCTAAAATAAAGAAGGTTCCTTTTAGCTGGTGGAGACCCGTGCCTCGACTGTAGTTTTTTGAAATGAAGAAACACGTGGTATTTTACCCTTCTCCCTGACATGCTTTGACTTCTCTGTTCCCATGCCAGAAAAATTTTCGGTTGACCAGTCATGGAGTCATTTTTCACGGCTGCTGTACACTGAGGATGGCAATTAATTACGGGGTCAGCAGCCTCAGCAGCCTCAGCAACAGATGTGTCCACTGTGATGGGACAAGGGACCTATTTTGTCCCTGCATTACCCTCTAACCATTCAATATTTTTTGTCCAGTTTTCCATGCACCACAAAAGAACCCCAAAAAAAAGAAGAAGAAACAGAGAAAAGCAACCTTCCTTGTCAATAGTAGTTTTTTCTGTTAACTCAAGCAGCGACTTCATTAACACTGTTGTCCCCTCCCAACAAGCAAAGTTGCAGAGAGAAGCGAAGTATCTGGTTGGCGTCCGTCAAATTGTCTCTCGAGCGATGGCTTCATCAAGTAACTATCAATACCACCAAAGTGGGCTAAAAGCCTCTGTGATCCTTGCTTGTTTCCTGCTCTATTTCACTCCCATAACAGGTAAAAACATCAAGCCTTTTTTTCATCATGCTTTCGAAAACAAAAAAACATACCAATCAAGTGAAGCACGTCACTCGTGTGAAAATGCGAGTAAAGCAAGAAAACAAGGATTTCCCAACAGCAAAAATCCTACTAACCTAGTAGTTGAAGTCATCGTCCAGTTGCTTTCTTGTCGTCTCTTTTTCCTACATTATTTCTCAAAATCTTGCTTTGGCCTTGACTTATTTTTTGTTGTGTAGTGGGAGAAGGGACTGAAGTTTTAAAGAACGGAAGAGAGATGGTGGGTTCAAGGCCGCCGATATGTGTCAACAGGTGCTTGAGTTGCAGGCCATGCATGGCCACTCTGGTGATTCATCCTCCTGCTGGAGCAGGTGGAAGAGCAGGAGATGCTAGGGCTTCAAGCCACGAGGGAGGTGATAGCTACTACCTCCTCGCTTGGAAGTGCAAATGTGGCAACAAGCTTTATCAACCTTGATAAGATAAATCAAACCCTATGTAATTTTCCTCGTGTACTAAGTTAAGAGTATCTTCATATGGATGTTCATCGATTCACTTGTATAGAAATCTTGCTAAAGAACATCTAAAATGGTCAGGTTCCCTCTGCTCTCTTCCTGTAATTGCAGTGATGGATATGCGATCTGGTCCTTTTAAGGGGAGACATGTGATCTCACATGCCCATGTCTTTTGTTTTGAGTCTTGGGTCATTCTTCTTTCTTAGCTTTTGTTTCTGTTCTTCTCCTCGTTTCCTAATTTATCATTTTGGGGGTTCAAGTTTGCTTGTGTTTGTGGAAGATGAGATCTTTTGCAAGTATTTTAATGGAGTTACTTTGTGGAAGAATTTTGAGGCTTCAGCATGATGAACTTCATTACTCCCACTGGAGTCTTGTGCCTGGTCCTAACTCAACACTCTTGACTGCAGAGTAGATGACAGTGACTACGTAGCTACTAGTTGGATATGATGACCACAATCATTAATCGCAGAGGTCATCTGATCAACGCTCTTTACCTTAAAAAAGAAGAAAAAACAGTTTCTAACTTTGGTTTAGCTCTTTTTCAGAGAGCTCCTTATTTTTAGAGCACCAGGCAATTGAGGACTCAGAAGACAATTCATTTTTACCCCACTTTTTCTTTTTTGGAATTACTTTAAGAATGACTTCAGAACCAAAGATAGAACCTGTACATTGAATGTCCATCTCCAGCAATAACAAACTTGTGGTTTCTGGCGCTCTTTGCTTGTTAATGGTAGCATTTTGCAAGATGTAAGATGACTTATCCTTCTTGCTATGCCCATATGGAGTTTCCTTTACCGTGATGTGGCCTCTAAGGGTGCATTTGGTAACAATTTTATTATCAAGAACAATTTTTGAGCAAAAAATGTATTTAGTAACTACACTAAATTTCTATTCTCGGAATAGAAATGCATTTGATAGGATTCTTTAATTTTTTATACTTTTATTATATTTCTTTTTTCTTTTTTCTTTTCTCTTCTTCTTCCTCCTTTGTGGTTGGTTGTCGACCACGGCGGTGGCCGACGACCAACTGGGCAAGGTGTAGTAAGCTTGCTGGAGGCTCACCAGGCCACTAGCAAGCTCGACCTCGCCCAACCAAGACGATGCTGACAAGCCTTGCTGTAGCTCAGCATCGCCGGGGCCATGGAGGTTGCCGGCCCTCGTCAGTCAGTCGCCGACCATAGCCAAGGCGGGCAATCGGCCAAAAGGAAAGAGAAGAAGAGAAAAAAAAAATAAAACTTGATTTTAGAAATTGTTCTTAAGAATAAGAAGTAACCTCTTTTTACTTCTTCATTCTGTTCAAAATCTATTTTTGAAAATAAAAAAAAAAATGGATTTTTATTCCCAGCAAAAAAAAATTTATCAAATGAATTTATATTCTTTTTTTTTTTTTTTAGGAGCAAAAGAACAATTGTTCCCGAAAGTATTACCAAACATGCCCTAAAACTATCATTTGTCTTGCCTCCATTCATAGATTCATACAACTTTCTTTTTCCAAACGATAAATTCAAGTATAAAAATACGACGGATGTTCATGCAAGCAGGATTAAGCATGTCGAACCGCCTAAACTAGGAACCGCCCATACCACATCAAATTGGCCAGTTTGGTTCGATTCTCGGAAGGATTGGTCCAGTTTCCAATTCCATAAAAATGAAACTAGTAATTGTCGATCTGATTTCCGATCTTGAGGGGAACCAGACTGGACTAGACCGACTCTTTTTTATTAAAAATATATATTTTAATTTCTAAAAAATAGCAATTAAACCTAAAAATAGTAGCAACTCTTATATTTTTCTTAATTTTTTAATTTTTTTTTGCTAAGTGATCGGTTCTATGAGATTGGATCGGATTGACCAGCCCTCAATCCCAAAAATTGGAACCGGTCCTCCTGGTTCCTAGGTGGAACCAAATCGGATCAAGAACTGATCATCCCTACGTGTAAGAGCACAGTAGGTCCTCAATGTTCTTAAGGTCTTTCTTTTTGATAGTTGTCTTTCAAATCTTAGCTTACTCAGGATGAAAAAGCAAGGAACGGAAGATCAATCGTTGTAGAGGTGAGTTTTTTTTGGTCGGTATTGTGGAGGTGAGTTAGAAAAGCAAAGTCTGCCCCCATCTCGGATGAACTCTCAAGGCAGCTTTGAAAGAATAGAACATTGGAGACCGAACAGGCAAGATACTTTTCCATCTAATCTCATCGTTGGTAAAAAAAGAAAAAGAAAACACAAGTAAGACAACCAACTACGAAGCTTTCCAAAGCATTGAAATCTTCAATCATTTTTCTTCTTGAAATGAATTTACCAACAAAAGTCTTAGACATCTTCATACTTCAAGGAGTACGGGCATAAATGGCGAATCGTTTGGATTCAATCTGAAGTGATAGCTAACACAGGATCAAGAAAGAGAAGTTGTCTTACATCCACCCTATTTGAGGTACTCCAGACAATAAAGTCGCGATGCAACGATTAGAAGCCAAAAGGTGTGCTGTACTTGCACAACCATGTCAGTTAACCGGTAAAACACCAGCATGCCTGAACACTATATTCTCACACTTCCCACATGGGGGATAAGCCAGGAGCAGAAGCATCAGAATGTCTTTACCATATCAAACACAGCATTGGGTGAGTTCTTAATTTCTCTTGCTGTCGTCTAACTGGAAGTACTATCTAGTAGAAAAGTTCAGAAATAGATACTAAATCAAATCAAGGACAAATGAAAGAAAAGACGCAAAGGACCATAATCAAGTCATATAGCCAATCAAAAATATCAAAAACATAAATACAATATCCAATTGTCACACCCCCAACAGACTCAACAAATTGTTTCGGACACTAAACTTCACAGCGACCGATATTCCTAATATTGCTGTAGTGAGACAACCAAAGAATGCTAAATCAAAGAGTGCACTGGGAAATCAGGAACTTACAAAGGTGCAGGAATGCAGAATTTCTTACGATAACCAGCAATCCCAAGAACAAGTACAAAACAAACAACCCAATGCTTCCACAGACAAAAAGACGCCAGAACTCACGACTCTTCTGCAAATCTTCCATACCTCAAGCATAACTATCCCTAATAACCCTTGTCGTCCAGTTCTTGCCAAAGTGAAGGCTCTAACAAGTTCAATCTAGCTCTATTGCTGCTCCTGCATAACGCCTGATTCTGTCCCTTCTTGTGCTATAGTTGGCTCCGCTAGCTCATCCAAGATTGGTGTATGGTCATGCAGATGGTCACTAGAGGAGTCATCCACCTGAAGCGGTTTATGTGCTTTATTGCCAGTTTCTTGATTATGAGTGGCTTGAGATACGGCACTTTTAATTCTCACAGTAGATGACTTGTTTCTCTCAGAAGGCAGTACGGGAAGCGATTTCCGAATTGGCTTCTTTGCTTTGATGGGAGGCACTCTAGATTGTTGGTTTCTCAATACTTCCTCACCAAGGCTTAAACGACCAGATGGACGGTTTCCATGGCCATTTTCTTCAGACCCCTCGCTAGAGGAGCTCTTCCTTCGCCCGAGCTTGGGAGATCTAGCTCTTGTTGGGGGTATCTGTTAGACAAAGATATTCATATACTCAATGGGGCAAGAAATGGTTCCAGATCCTCACAAGAACAAGCAATTTGTATCCAGAAGTTTGTAATGATAAAATTGAGAGAAATGTAGCACAAATAATTGAAAGAGATAGAAATAGCCAAATATCACATTAAAAAAATCAGTATAGAGCAATTCAATATATATCAAATTCAGGAGAGGGAAGAGAAAAGAATGAACTAATCCACCTCATGAGTATGACAACCACAGAATCATTTGTATTTTGTAAGTACAATCTACAAACTAAAAATTTTTGCAACACGGTCCGAAATGCTCTGCATCATGACCATATTTGTAGTGCAGATATCTGGAGAATTTGCAGCAAAAGAAAGAATAGTGCTCTGGCAAAGATATAGCCAATGCTAAATTCTATTTACACAGTTTCCTACTTCTATCATGTTATAGAAGTTGAGATTGGGTAACTTGACGGAAAAGCTCTTAAAATAATGATCTTGAATAGCTAAATACTCAATTCCAAATCTAATTTTTGGCGCACTTTAAGACACCAAATGTGTATGATAACTGCCAGAACTTAGGCAGCTCCAGGTGTAATCAAGGAAAACATCAGATAGTTGCACTTCCATCCTGTGTTAGTCCTTCTGAAATAAAGACCATGTTTGTGAAATAGCACAGAACTCAAACTAGCATGAAAATTGGAGCAACTGGGTTACCCCTTCCAATTCTGGGAATCTTAATAGGTAGGACATTTAACTGACGTTAAAGATTCCAAATACTTACTTAAGAGATCAAGAAAAGAAATCCTATTGTGGATTTTTTAACCAAAAGTTGCATTACAGTTTTATAAATAACAGAGAGGAAGTCTTGTTTGTCATTGGTTTTTGTAACCATTCTTTTTGATAATGAAAATGATCTAAAACATTCTCTCTCCATTTACAAGAAGGCCTTAAATATCTCTACTCAACACACATAATATATTTCTGAGGCTCATGCAAAATCTAATTACAAGGCTGCCATTATGAGGCCTGGCAGATAGAAGAGAATCTACCTTTTTCAATTCAACTTTAGGTGGTGAAGGTTCTTGGTAGAAGTTTGGCATAGGTGTGGCTTTAAAGTTCAAACTCTTCCTCAGCATCTTAAGCTCAGCTTCTTGAGTTTCCTGATATCAAATCGCACTTTCTCAAATAAGCAAATGGAACAAGCAAGCAACTTCCATGGCCACTCAAGCTATAAGGATACCACCTTGGACTTAGCCTGCAAGGTTGTCTGTTCTACTTCCTTTGCCTGAATCTTTTCCTCAAGCTTTGAGTAGAACTGCCCAAGACGATGATGAAAGTAAGTCATATCTGCAGCAATCTGACCACTGATAACCACACAATTGCAAATGAAGCAAACAACAGGAACTCACCTCTTTCCTTTTTTCAGCCCTTTCATCACACCTAAAGCTGAACCCATAGTTCGGACGTGCACCCACTCTAGGGGGTCCGGCATCAGCTGTGGTAAGATCTCTATGATATTCTTAAGGATAAACTAATTGTAAACAGCAAAGAAAGAAATCAGGGATCATTATTGAAGATGCAAAGCAACAGATAAAAAGGAAATATGATCAAACTACAAGAAAATGTGCAAGGGATACGGCGAAGATTGTGGAATCCCATCAGGTTCAATGACGGATCCTTCTTCCAAAGGCTTCTCTTTTTTAATCCCGCTGTTGAAAGCAATTATTAGTTTCAAATTCCAAAGACATCTAATGTAATCAGTAATTGATACAAACTGGGAAATTTACGCACAGCAGGAGAAAAACAAATAAATAAAGCCTAGCATTTGAGGATTGAAAGACCACTCAAAGCCTTTTCACTATCCTCCATCATGAGCATAGCAGTAATAATGGCAGCAGATATATTCAAAACAATTTCTTCAACAATAGAAACATTCAAGTCGTGGCAACCTAGGAATACCTCAAGCCCTCTGAGGAGTCTCTATCAGATTTTCCAGCTTGCTGTCAAAAGAAAACGCACCAAAATATAACAATTAGCAATCAGATGTCGGCAATGATGACCTAATACTTTCAAACAAAATATTGTGACACTACACTCAAGAAAGCATTCACCTTGGGTAGACGAGGCTGCTTATAATTTAATGATTTACTTTTAATTGGCTTCTCTAAGCTGGAATTTGGAGGACCATTGCCATTCAGAACTGCTTTGGCTTCCTTTTCGTCTTTGTTCTTCTTTGCTCCAGGTGCCAGCACATTTTTCGCAGTAGATTTGTAATTGTTTTTGGTTCCTTGACCCCTCTGGCTCCTCACATGTTTTGCATGGTCTGAATCTAAATTATCTCCTTCCTATGAACCAATTGATAGATACAGTCAAGCATAAGGAGTTGTATCACTTCTGAAACTAAGCAGAAGCAGAAGTGTATACCTTAGAAACATTGACAGGTCCCTCCTTTAAGTCCCCAGGCGATGACTTGTTTGCATCAGTCTGATCTAAAGTAACACTTTCTAAGCTCTTATTGACATATGCAATTGCACCAGTCTCATCTGTAACCCCATCAAATTCAGTTGGAACTCTACTCTCTCCTTCACTGGCCTGAAATTGCTCATAAGCACCATGTTGAGGGACCACCTCAAAACCATTATCAGCTATGGTGTCGTCCATATCCATAGAACTGTTGATGCCGAACTATACTAGAAGCTTTGGCGCAATGTGAAACCAAAAGGGCACAGGGACTTGGAAGTTCCTGAAAGCTCAAAGAAGGCAGAAGGTATGCAGATCATGTATCAGTCATCTTCCAACAGGAAAAGAAATCATAAGAAAAGAAGTAAAAGCGAGCCAATGTGCGCCACAACCAACATGCTGCAAAATCACAAGGTCAGACCAAAATTAATGAGCTTCAGATTTTCGCTATAGCATGCCTCAACACCACCTTCTCAGCGTCGAAGCACCTAGTCCACAGCCCAACATGTGAATCTTGATACTCACTAAAAGGGAAGACCATATCCTAGTGTTTCTTACTTCATATATACTCAATTTGCATTGATAGCGCAAGAAAACCATGTCAATCGCAACGACGCACATTAAGCAAGAATCAACGCCCTCTACACACCCGAGAATCAATCATTCAGAAAGAAACGTCCTTCCACTAATGCGGCATCGATCTGGTCATGGCAACCGCAACAAGAACAACGAAACCCAGTAAATAAAACTCCCATTCAAGCCAAGAAAACGCTTCGACTCCAAAAACCCAGAACAGAAACCACCCATCCGAGAGTTTCAGACACGATATCACACACAGCTCCTCAGACCCATCTCAGCAGTCAAGAGACAGAGCAATACAGGCTCGCTTGCGCTCTTACCCAGAAGCGGAGAGAAGCAGTCAAAGCTCCATCGACGGCCTCCCGGCGGACAGGGGCGGAGATCTGCAAGCCCGAGCCTGGAGATCTGGGGGAAGAAGGGAAATGGGCGAGGACCCGGGGATCGAAATTCGAAATTTTGAAGCTCTGGCCTGTATCTACGGGCTCAAATTGGGGGCTGGGGGGTGCTCTACGAACTGTGGAGTGATCGATCGTGGGGGTGTGCGTGGGTTTTTGAACTGGGAAAGCAGGGGAAAGGGAAGGGGAAGGGGTCTGTCACTGTTGGAGGGACATGGAACAACAAATAGCAGTTGCAGTGGGTTTCAAATCCATTCTTGCCAGGTCACCTCTGAGAGAGAGAGAGAGAGAGAGAGAGATGAGATTTTGGGTAGATTTTACTCTACAGAGTCTACGCTAGTAGCACCAAAGCAATTACAATATGCATTTTCAAGAAAAGTATATGTAAAATCAAATACTTATTGAACTTTGAAGGTACATAATTTAAAAAGAAATAAGAACAAAAGTCAACATACTTTGGGTACCCTTCCTAGGTTTTATTCATCTCTCACTTCTAAAATCTATGTATATTATATATATAATAGATATATATTTGTACATATATGTATGAGAGAGATGAATGTGAGGAAAACGAATCGAGGGTTTGTTTGGTAACTCAATTAAACTCTGAAAATTGAAAACTCAGTGTTTAATGAGATTTGAATTTGTTTGGTAATCTTAATTAGTGTTGATTTTAATATACTTGATTAAGTAAAAGATCCACTTAATGTGGTAAGCAAATGGGGGTTATTTATTTCTTCAAAAGTAATTGATGGCAACTAATATCATGTGGGATTTATTGCTAAAATCTATTAGTAATGTTCGTTGCTCTATCTTTGGTAAGAAATCAATCAAAATCTGGCCGTTAATTTGTAATCGTCGTCCAAATACTTTTAATTTCTATTTTCAGCATTTAAGATTATCAGCACTTAAAATTCACTTCTTGAATTTTTGGCATTTACTTCTAATTTCATCAAACATGCACTAACTACGAGGTAAAAAGGCACATTAAATTTACAAGCTAATTACTGGTGATAAAAGTAATTTAGAGTAATCCTTGTGGACTATTATTAGGTCCACCATTGGTGTAAAAGTTTTTCAACATATTAATCATTGGATGTACTTAGAAATAATCAAGTAGCCGAATCTATCCGCATATTATCCATTCAATGGAGAATGTGTTAAAAAAAACTTTTAAATTGGCAATTTACCTAATAAAAATTATGTTATCATAGAGAGCACTACTATAGAAATAGTCAAAAATAGAGAATTGGGCAAAAAATGTGAATTGGGCAAAAATGCCCCCTATTATTTAAATGAAGAGTATACTTATATAGGAGAAATACATTATATATAGTGACTGTCATTGGATCTCTCTACGCACGTGTGTGCATCAAACAAATTTTTTTTTTCCTGATGTGGTCTTAATGTGATGACACTCATTACCACATCATGACCGAATTGAGTTACTCCAAAGTATATATTGACCAAATTGCATTATTAATAATGTGTGAACCACTACCAACTATTCTAAAACCTTAAACTATTAAATAAAAACGTAAGTTATTATTTAAATATTCTAACGTTGCACAATACTTTAGCAAGGAAACGCTCGTGAAAAACAAAAAAAGGGCAAAAGCAAAGGTAAGAAACAAAAATTTTTAGGGGTTGTCTTGGTCTTCTTCTTCAAGTCGCTCTGCCATGGTCGGCACATACCTAGGTTGTTTACAGCCCACAACCATCATGCCTCCCCCGGTGTCATTGCATCCACCACCTAGGTTGCACCGACACGGATACATGACACGCGACATGACACACCGACACGTCATTTCTCAAAAGTAGAGAATTTCGACACGTTATATATTAAATAAATATTTTAATATATAAATGCATAAATAACTAAATAATAATAATAAAACGAGCCTAGAATTAATCTATACTAAAAACATTAATCCTACATTTGTTAATATCATTCATTGTTTTAATTTGACAAATTCAACTACATTTCATTGTAATAATCCATAAAACTTGGAGGAAAAAACAAGTAATTCACGTTCCACTATTAAATTTGAAATTTAACAATAAGAAAAAAAATAATCAACATTCCATCATCAAATATAACAAAAAATCATTCATTCACATTATCCACTTCTTCTGGAAAAAAAAAAGGCTCATCAAGTGAAAAATTTGCAACTTCAAGCACCCCAACATCTTCAAATGAGTATTGGAAATTTGTTTTAGCTTTTTTTTTTTCATATATTTATATTTAGATCCCATAAGTTTTGGAAATTTGTAAAAATAACCCTGTGCGTGTCGGAGTCACGTGTCGGAATTTTTGACTCGCATGTCGGAGCGTGTCGAAGGCAGTTGACCGTGTGTCGGACACATGTCGGAGTGTCGGACACAACTCGAAGGGTCCCGAAGAGTGTCCGTGCAACCTAGGCTACCGTTAAGGCATTCGAGCCAAGCCACCGGCCCCATCAGCACAGTAATACATGAATGATAAACAAGATGGGATCAATAGAAAAACATGAATCCTAACGACGACATTTTTGCCGACCCCCATCACAAATACTCTATTCCAAGCTTTTGATTGATCAACAAAATTATTACCATTGTTGTTGTCATTGAAAAATGACATTTAACCCATACGATATTCCGTTGGGATGTCAACTGATCTCGAGGGTGTACATTCAATCATAAACGTTATAAGTACTTTTATTCAGACACCGAAAAGCAGCATGTGAAGGGAATGAAGAATCTCATCACCTTTCTAATCATCATGCTTAGAGATAAAGAAACATTTGTAATCACGCATAGATCCTTACTTCCCAGAATACGAAAATTTCTCCAATTGAATGTGTGTGATAGAGAGAGAGAGATTTGGCTGGGGTCCTCCAAATACTGTCGATTATAGCAATAGTTTCTGTTGTCATTAATGAACGATGTTGCGAGTGGTTGTTCTTGCTGATTTTTTTCCTATGCGAACGTGTGATCTTGAATGTGTGATTTTGAAAGCATCACTCTATCTTCCATTCTCATTGGCCTCCTCCAACCACGTTATGTCCTGAACAAAACTCATTGGCCTCGATCATGACATCGTACAGAGACAACTCATCATTCTGGGTAATCACACACGGGAAGTTGCAGACAAGCTTGAAAGTTCGCTCTCGTGTTTACATGCATTGCAGCTTCCCCATTTTCCCTTAAAAAGAGATGAACGATGCGTTATTATCATTATACTTTCGCAGTATCCCGTTGTGCTCTAAGCTTTCACGCATACCGCGAATTCTATCACGTGAGTCGAGCTACCTGCGAACTACTCAAACTAACTCGACCACTGAATTATTCCGACTCGGTTCCCTTTCTAAGTAAAGACACGATTGATAACGAATTTGTTTCGGGAAATAATTTTTGAACATAAATAGTTTTTTTTTTGTTTCTGTTCCCGAGAATAATTTCTTAGTATAAGAACGCACTTGGTAACTGCAAAAAAATTCTACTTCGAATAGAAATGAGTTTAATAAACTTATATAATTTTGTTGTTTCTTTTAGATTTTCAATATTTTTTATTATATTTTTCCTTTTTTTCTTCTTTTTTTTTTTTCCTTCTTTCTCTTTGTGGCTAGTCGCCAGCCACGGCGGCGGCCGGCGATCGACTGGGCGAGCTCGCCGGAGCCTCACCGGTGGCCTCGGTGGCCAGGCGAGCCTCGCGCCGCCAGGGCGAGGTCAAGCCTCATCGATGGCCTCGCGAGGCTCGCCTAGCCACCGAGGCCATCGGCAAGGCCGAGCTCACCCAACCACCGGCGAGGCTCGGCCTCGCCCGGCCCGGCGAGGATGAGCCTTGCCCAGCCCACGGCGAGGCTTGGCCCGATGAGCCTCGCCGTGGCTTAGCATCTCCGGGGGCCGACAACGCTCTAGCGAGGTCGCCGGCCCTCGTTTGGCTGATCGCCGGCACTAGCCATGGCCAAGGCCGGTGACCGGCAAAAGGAAGAAAAAGAAAAGAAGAAGAAAAGAAAGAGAAAAAAAAAAAGAGGAGAGAGAAAAATTGTTTCTCGAAATTGTTCTCGAACAAAAATAACTTTTTTCTACTTCTTGTTTTTGTTCCTGAACAAGAAACAACTTTTTCTACTTCTTGTTTACGTTCCCGGAACAAAAAGTAGATTTTTTGTTTCCGGGAATAAAAGCTTTACCAAATGCGTTTCTGTTCTTTTTTTGTTTCCTGGAACAAAAGAGTAGAAATTTTTGTTTCGGGGACAAAAATAAATAAACGGGGCCTAAAATTCTAACGGATATAATCAAGCTCTAAGAACTTGAAAAGGACTCAGCTTTTATTTTTTCTTACACTTGATTGAATTCGAGAGGGAGCCCAGGCAACTAGTTGAATTTTTGTGTAGCCAACTCTATATAATTATATTTGTAAATTTCCTATATATATATATATATATATATATATATATATATATATATATCACATTATTTCTTTTGATTTTATTTTATTGTTTAAAACTCAAGGTCGACATTAACCCAAGCTTAGGTTGGAATTTAGTTTTTGCTAATCAAGTTGAGGAGAGCTTGAGCTAACTGAAGACCTTATACAGTAGAGCTCAAAGATAAATTATCTTGTAATTTACTTAATATGTCGCCCACGTTACCAATAAAATTTCAGTTGCTTTTATAATTTAAAGACAAATATCTTATTTGTAGTCAAATAATTATTTTGTTAAGTGACTTGCACTAGTAAACGGTGTAGGCTATAAGCGTTACTCCTTTGCTCAATTATTTATGAAACTACATGTACATAGACACAATTTATTGTGGCACTAAAGAGTGCATTTTGGTGATGTTGGGAAAAAAGAGTGAGATTCTCATGATATTAATAAAAAGGAAGGACATCCGCATATATATAAGAAGAAAGATTTTCAATACTTGGTGTGGATTTAGTAAGTCGGAATTTCAGTGGATGTAATCACACATAGACCGACAATTCACACCCTATTTTACAATCTAAATAAAATAAATTATTTCCAAATAACTATGTATCTATCAGACACTAATATTAGCTTCACCGAGGTGTCCAAATGTGGGGCACCAAAATCATCACCAAGGAAAGAAGAGGAAGAACTAGATGGAAAATGTTGTCGATGATGACACAATGGGCATTTTGGCAATAACAGAAGGTTAATCGAACCACCAAAATTGGACTCTCCAGCGAAAGAAAACAAGAAGTCAATTATTGTTAATTATGCAATTCACGTGCAATCCACCTGCCATTCACGTGCGATCGATGTATTATAATCATTACTAGCATTTCTAAGTATTGAAAGTTCGACCAACGAACTTTTGGGAGGAGCAAAATTCGAGTGAATTAGTCGTTGGAAGGAAAATTTATTTACTGTCGAAATTCGGGCTGTTCGTTGCTCTCTTTGCTCAAGTGAAAATGGTTTCCTTGGATTGGCTTTCAAGACCCGTAGTCTTGAGGATCGTACTAATTCTTCTTGGGTTCTCCATCACCAAAAAAATTAAACTTATTGTATCGATACTAATTCAGTCATAAACATTTCAATTGAACTAATTCAATTATAGACCTTTTCACATTTATACCAATTCAGTCCATTCAAGCAATTTTGGTTGCCAGGACTAACGTAGACACTAGCTAATGGCCAAAAGCTAACCTGGCAATTTTTTAATTATTATTTTTTACTTTTTTCATTTTTTATTGATTTTTTCTTTTCTTTTTCCTTTTCTTCTCTCTCTTCTTCCTCCTTGGACTTTCCTCACGGTGGCTGGCAAGCCTCCAACGGAGGTCGAGACTCACCAACCACTGGGCAAGGGCTGCGAAATCCCCGCTGGCTGCCAATGAGGTGGCTTGCCTAGATCTCACTAGAGGCTTGCCGACCGTTGCGAGGAAAGTCCTAAGAGGAAGAAGAAAAAAGAAAAGAAAAGAAACAAATTAATAAAAAAATTGAAAAAATAAACTAAAAAATTATTTAAAAATTGTCAAGTCGACACGCCCACCGATCGGTGTCTATGTCAACGCCGGCTGGCCAAAATCGGCCGGATGGACTAAATTGATCAAATTAAAAAGTTTAGGACTAAATTGATACCAATGCAATAATATTGAAATGTGTTGCTATTAATTAGTGTTAGCTGTCTTTGCAATTAATTAGTGATAATTGTGTCTATTAGCTGCCAACACATCAGTATTTTTTCAACTTGGTATCAGAGCCCGAAGGTCATTTACCTCCAATGATTTTTTTTTTTTTTTTTTTTTTTTTGATCTTTCCCTTTGATCGTTTGGTCACTGTGTCCAAAGAATCATCAACCACACAGCCTAACCTCCTATCACTTCTCACAAAGTCCACCGAACCTCATCATATGTAGATCACTTTCATAAAGCTTAATGGCGATAACTTTATTCGGTGGTCTCAATCCGTTCGAATGTATATACGAGGCAGAGGAAAGATTGGCTATCTCACTACAGATATCGTGGAACCAGCGACAAATGACCCCACTTGGGCTGATTATGACATGGCTGACCAACTCCATGGAAGAAGATATTGGTGCAAACTACCTGGGTTATCATTTTGCCAAGGAACTCTCGGATGTTGTGTGTGAGATGTATTCAAATTTGGATAATCAATCTCAAATCTACGAGTTAACCTTGAAATTGAAGAAGATGTGGCAAGGAGAAGAAATTGTCACAAAATACTTTCACTCTTTGAAACGTTTGTGGTAGGAGCTGGATTTATTCAATGATCATGAGTGGACGCGCATTGAAGATGGTAATCAAGAAGATTGTAGAAGCAGAACGTATCTATGCTTTCCTGGTAGGGCTTTGAGATGAGTTTGATGAGGTTCACGGCAAAATACTTGGGAAGCAGCTTCTTCCACCTATTAGAGAGGTCTTTTCAAAGGTTCGAAGAGAAGAAAGCAGATGGGGAATAATGCTAGGCAAGGTAGCTATCGGCCGAAAGGATGGACCAATGGAAGGTTTTGCATTGGCTACCTCCAAAGATAAGAAGAGCCATGCTCCAACAACAACAGTTTCCGAGACAAATGTAAGCAAAATCCCTTCTAACTTGTGAAGATCATATGGGAGACCTCGTGTTTGGTGTGATGTCTACAACAAACCCCGTCATACACGGGAGACCTGTCGGAGGATTCATGGCCGACCAGCTTCGTTTAGCCGCGATAGTAAGTCATCTTAGCATGTGCCTCCTATAGCTAATGAGGCAACCGATTTCCCTTTCAACAAAGAACAACTAGATCATCTTCTACGATTACTTTCAACAAAGGCTGGGTCCGTATCGGGTAATCCTACTGCTTTGATTTTTCACCAAGGTAGAAATCTAAAAGCCCTCTCCTGTTGTTCACAACCTATACCTTGGATCATTGATTCAAGGGCATCGGACCATATGACTAATTATTTCATATTTGTTTACATCCTATGTTCCTTGTCCCGACAACCAAAAAATTCATATTGGCGATGGGAGTTTTTCGCCTATTGCAAGCAAATGATCAATTCTACTTTCTAATTTATTACACTTTGTTGATACATAAATTTTGGCGACCTAGTCATTTATTCATAGAAAAATTAAGGATTAATTTTTTAAGCCCTAAAAAAAAAATTGCATAGCATATAGTTTTAGGCGCATCATTATTTTCTAATAAGGAATGGCGATTTAATATATTCGGTAAATCTTTCATATATTCATGCGATATACACACCGAGAGATAAATTTCATAGAAAATTGGAAAATTTCAAGGGAATATTCCAGGTGGGATATATATTTAGTGCTAATCTTTAGGCAATATACATTTTGACATAATAAAAGAAACACTAGATCTTGCAACCATCCATGGGCATGAACAAAGGAAAGAAAATAAAATAAAATTGTGGAGATTGCGGCTTTGGCCGTACGAGATGTGATCGAAAAGAAGAAGGAAATTTTGCTTCTTCCATATAGGGGACTCTACTTCATTGCATATAAAAGGGGTTGACCCGCACGAATGAAGGGGGGCCACAATTTGTAAAAAAAAAAAAAAAGAAGAAGGAAGAAGTCAACAAGAAAGGTGTTGTTTTCTTTCTTTTTCTTTGACAAGGTGTAGAGGAAAAGAAAGGAGAAGACTGCACAAATAGTATAGACAGAGAGAGGGAGAGTGGACGTGAGAAGAAGAAAAAAAAAAAGAAGGGAGGTCATCTTCTTCAAGGAGACTTCACCCAAGACCGATGCTGCAACCTGCGACCGCCTGCTGCCGCCCCTCTGTCCATCGCCGGAGCTCCGAACCCCATCGCTGCGCTTGCCCATCACCGACGCTCGCAACCCACGCCTCCACTCGCTCATCGTCGCGCCTCTACCTGCCTGTAGCCACACCTCTGCCTGTCCCTACAACGCCCATCGCTGCGCCCTGCCTATCATCAACGCTTGCAACGCCCGTCGTTGCGCCTTGCCCGTCACCGCGCTCTTCCCGCCTATAGCCGCACCTTCGCTTGTCCCTGCAGCGCCCGTCGCCGCACTCCGCCCATCCCCTGCAGCTTGAAGCCACGAGCACCACTACTACCTTATGCTCATTGCCACGCCTTTGCTTGTCGCCTCACCTCACCTTGATCATCACCGCCGCCGCTTCCCTCCTCCGGCAAACAACGAGCCGTGCCGAGCACCCCCAGCCACGAACCCCACTATCCCGAGCTCATTGACTCGACACCGACCTACTGTTGGTCCACCGCCACAACCCGACCTCGATGTGAACCGTTGTTCGCAAATCTTTGGCGCCGGTCCAAATAAGGTAGTTTTCTTGAACCAAATTTCTTCTCGATATTATTGTATAAATTGGAATGTTTGATGTTAATAATGATTCCATCGAGGCTTTAGGCATTAACTAATAGGATATTATTGGTAAAAATCACTATAATTATTAATTTGATCCGTAAGACTTCGGATCATTTTTTTAATTATGTTGATTTTGATGATATTTTGGCTTTGAAATAATTATAATTATTAATTTGATCCGTGAGACTTTGGATCAATTTTTTAATTATTTTAATTTTTTTCTTGAATGTTGTGATGTTTAGGGTTAAAATAATCATTAATTTAATCCGTGAGACAATGAATTATTTTTTCAATTATTTTAATCCTTCATTTGATGAATATCCTAAGTGGCTTGGATTTAATGCCTATATGGTAATTTCTTGTTTTGGAAAACACTAAAAAAATCAAATCTTGTATCGGAATATGATGGTTTCATAAATTAGGATTGCATTTTTTAGATTGTATGTCAGGATATATATAGGATTTCATGATAGCATTATCTAGTTTGAATAAGATTGCATGTTTAGATAATTTTGGAATAGATTAGGATAGGATCTAAATAACATTTTTATTATAGATATGGTCTTAGATAATGTTTGCATATTTTAATAATCTCATTTTTTTAAAATAATTTTCTGAGATAGGATAGGGTTTAAGTCAAATTAATCCCTAAAATAGATTAGAAAATTATTCATTTTAGATAGTTTAATTAGTTTTTTTAATTACGAATTTAAAAAAAATTAAGTGCATGTCAAATGGTTTGCATGTTAGGTTCATTTAATTAGAAATTGTTTGTCAATAGAGTTAGATCATGTAGTTAAAGTGCATGTTATATAGTAAAGTTTTAATTTCAAGATAAGAGAACCCAAAAATAATTGCTTACTTTATGTGTTTAATTCTTTTGATGCAATTTATTTGATTCATTGATTGTTTAATAATGGATGAGCATTCGTGTGATCACCCCATTGCATGATAGTGATTTATGCTAAAACCAATCCAAATTGCCTGCAAATATATTTTTGAAAATAAAAAGAATGGTACCAAAAGGGCGTTAGAGAAATCTAGCGTAATCAAGTCCCCATATCCAAAGTCTATGGTTCATAAGAGTAAAATAATTCTTCCATTATTTTACTTAGGTGTCTAATCGACCTACCATAAACTGATTAGTGGCAACTCTTAGCTAATAATCTTTCGTATGCTACATACTTGAACTTAAGTCACGAATTGGTATAGGCTTAGAAGAGCCCGAGCTAAGTTTAGGTTTAGTAGTCATTAAGCCAAGCCCTAGGTGGTGAACCCGAGGTTAGGTCTCGACACACTTCATAATGTACTACATGTTCTTAAGTTAGCTTGTAACTTATTGTATGTTAGTAAACTTTCTAAAGAGTCTAATTGTCATGTTGTCTTTTTTGCTTTCCATTATGAGTTTTAGGATCAGATCTCGGGAAAGACGATTGGCAATGTTAGGATGAAGGATGGTCTCTACTACTTTGAAGAGTTTGTCTTTGATAATAAAAAGCTCAGGTGTATGGAACTTTCAGTTCTTCCCCTATTCGCCAAAAAATAATGATTTGGCACCATAGGTTGGGTCATCCAAATTTTGGATACATGAAACATTTGTTTCCTCAGTTGTTCAAAGGTGCGGATGTTTCTTCACTTCATTGTAACAATTGTCTTTTATCTAAAAGTCATCGTACTCATTATAGTCCAAATCAGTATCGTGCATCATCACCATTTTATTTAATCCATAGTGATGTTTGGGGTCCTTCACCCATGCTAACAAATACTGGGAAACGATGGTTTGTCACCTTCATAGATGATCATACCCATTTATGTTGGACATACTTGATGAGTGTCAAGTCTAAAGTCAAGTCCTTGTTCAAAACTTTTTATCAAATGGTTGTGACCCAATTCCATACTACTATTAATATTCTTCGTACTGATAATGGTATCGAGTATTATAACTAGTATTTGGGGATTCTTTTGAGAGAAAAATGCATCATTCACCAATCAACTTGCTGCATGACACCCCAACAAACTGGCATTGCCAAGCGCAAAAATCACCATCTCCTTGAAGTATCCCATGCCCTCAATTTTTCAATGCATGTACCTAAATACTTATGGGGGAAGCTATTTTAACAACATCTTATCTAATTAATAGGCTGCCTAATAAGGTGTTAAACTTCACTACTCTCTTAGATTATTTAAACAAGTGTACCCCATAGCCTGTATTTTTTCGAATGTTCCTCTAAGGGTGTTTGGTTGCATTGCATTTGACCACCTTCCAAGTCAATGTCAATCCAAATTAGATTCTTGGATTGAAAAGTGTGTATTTATGGGGAATGCATCGAACCAAAGAGGTTATAAGTGTTATAATCCACATACGGGCAAAACTCATATCACTATGAATATCACCTTCATAGAGTCCCAACCGTTTTTTTACAACAAATCTCTTTAGGGGGAGAATGACAAAGTTAGTGAAGAGATTTTGTGGCACTCAAACTCTCTTGTCCTTCCCACTCCTTTGTTTGAGTCCTTGGAAACACCTTTACTGAATCTTGATGCGTCAAAAATAGGGAGAGAAAAACTTCAAGATCACAATGTGATCAACAAGGCCGAGCTTCAAGTTTATACTAGAAGAAAAACTCTTCAAAAGGTTGTAGACTAGAACCTTATCTTGGAGCCTCATCTGTCTGCGGCCTCAAGAGATAATTCCTTGCCTTCATCATCAGGTGATCCGAATAGTACATTCCCCCCCCCAATTCTAGTCTCAAATTATGATTCTAATATTTCTGATCTTGATATGCCTATAGCTCTTAGAAAATGGGTTAGATCATGTACTCAGCATCTTATATCAAAACATGTGTCATATCAAAAGCTGTCTCATCATCATTAAACGTTTGTGTCAAACTTGTCTCACATATCTATTCCTATAAATATCTAGGAAGTTTTGAAGGATCAAAAGCGGTTAAGGATGAAACGATGGCACTTATGAAGAATGACACTAGGAATTGGTTAATACACTAGAAGGAAAAAAGATTGTTGACTGTACATGGGTATTTTACTGTAAAATGTAAACCTGATGGGAGTGTTAAACGGTATAAAGCAAGGCTAGTGGCAAAGGGGTTCATTCAGACTTATGGAATCGACTATCAGGAGACCTTTGCCCCAATTGCCAAGTTAAATTCTATTCAGATTTTACTATCTTTGGCTGTTATTCTTGATTGGCTCTTACTCCAGTTAGACGTGAAGAATGCGTTCTTGAATGGTGACATGGAGGATGAAGTGTTTATGAGTTTGCCACTAGTTTTTGCAAAAAATGAAGAAAAAGTCTACAGATTGAAAATTTTGTTGTACGGACTTAAACAATCTCCAAGAGCGTGGTTTGAATGGTTTGGGAAAGTGGTTAAAAGGTTCAGCTATCACCAAAGTCAAGGGGATCACACTCTTTTGTATAAACACTCAAAGGAAGGTAAGCGTGCCATTCTAATTGTCTATGTTGATGATATAATACTAACTGGTGATGACAAAGTTGAGTTGGAAAACATGCGAAAGAATCTGGTTAAGGAGTTTAAGGTTAAAGATTTGGGTGTCTTGAAATATATCCTTGGAATAGAATTTGCGAGATTCAAGAATGGCATTTTTTTTTTGTCAGTAAGAAGGGAATACTTGTTAACCACAAATATGTGCTTGATCTTCTCAAAGAGACAGGTTTATTGAGATGTAAAGTGGCAGAGACACCCATGGAGCCAAATTTGAAACTTGAACCAGCCAAGGCTGAAGAAGTGATAGACCAAGAAAGGTATGAAAGGCTTGTCGGTTGACTCATTAACTTATCTCACACTCGATCTGACATAGCATTTGTTGTAAGTATGGTGAGCCAGTTCACACGCTCATCAAGGCCAAGGCATTTTGAAGCAGTATACATAATTCTACACTACTTGAAGTGAAGTCATGGTAAGGGTCTAATATTTGAGAAACATGGACATTTGGAAATTGAGGTGTTCACCGATGTAGACTAGGCTGGAAGCATTATGGATAGGAGATCTACTTCACGCTATTGCATGTTTGTCGGTGGAAATTTAGTTACTTGGAAGAGTAAAAAGCAGAGTGTAGTGGCAAAAAGCAATGCCGAAGTTGAGTTTCGGCCGGTTTACCAAACGCGTTTTTTTTGTTCAAAATTGTTCCAACAAAACATTTTTTTCTATTTCACATGGTGTTTGCGAAGTTATGTGGATTAAAGATATCTTGGATGAACTACGGATCCAAAGTTCCACACCAATGAAAGTGTATTGCGATAATAAGGCAGCAATTGCAATTGCTCATAATCCTGTGTTGCATGAACGGACAAAGCATGTGGAAGTTGATAAACACTTCATCAAAGAAAAACTTGATAGCAGACTAATTTGTATGCCTTATATTTCTAGTGATGAATAGGCTGCTGACATTCTAACCAAGGGACTACATAGAAGACAATTTGACCGTCTAGTTGGCAAGTTATCTATGGAAGATATCTTCAAGCCAGCTTGAGGGAGAGTGTTGGAATGTGTTGCTATTAATTAGTGTTAGCTGTCTTTGCAATCAATTAGTGATAGTTGTATCTATTAGCTGCCAACTACCTATTAAATAGGTTCTATTTCCAACTAAGTTCTTGATGTATATAAATAGAGACTTATTATATCTACAGTGAACAACCAATACACACATTAATATTTTTTCAACTAATAGGTTTAGAATTTTTTTAGTACTTTTCCCATAAAACTACTTAACCCGTCGCGGTTGAGCTTGACCCTCAGTCAAGCAAAATTGGGCAGTATTTTCCTGGCATTGCTTATAGACTTGGCCCAATGTCTATACACAGTAAGAAAGTTCGGTAGAATAGCCTCTAATAATTGTCGCTCATGTCAAAATTCTATGAGTTATCATCTTTCATACGGATGTACATGATTAATACATGTAGCCGTGAATATAAACAGTTATATTAAAAAAACGACCTAAATGAAGTTTATATATAAATTATTAATAAAAGTGCTATCCACTACTGTACAGTGCGTAGCTAATCTTTTCGAGTTTTGGATGTTTTCTTCATTTTAAATATGTACATTGAAAAAAGAGTAAGATTTACATGGCATTAAGTAAAAGGAATGACATCTACATATTTTAAGAAGAATTCCGTTGCACTTCTATATGGATCTTGACCAAAACTGACCATGTCTTAAGCATCAATCTATTTTGGGAGAATTTCAAATAAGGACTTAAAGTTGGTTATTTTCTCAAAAGATAGGCATAGAGTGAACTTGACCTCAATAAGGACTTGAAATAGCCAATACAGTTTCAAGGGGTCATTTTCTTAAAAGATAGCTCAAAGTAAATATTGTCTCAAATAAAAGCGTGAAGTGACCAACTTAATTTCAAACAAGGGCTTGAGTTTGGATATTGTCTTAAAAGAGAGCCAAGGTGGATCTCATTTCAAAGAAGTGACTAATGATTAACTCAATTTCAAATAAGGGCTCGAGCTCATCAATCGATCGGTTTGCACATGCAACTCACGTGCTTATTTGACAGCAAAACGGAAACATCGGGGGCAATTTTGTAGTAAATTTTATGCTCTGAGCCAATTTAAAGAAACCCCAAATTGAAGTTAGGGTTCTATGACAATTCTTCTAATGGAAAATTTGCTCCTAATATCATTGACGTAGTTTCTCTGTGGCAAACACGTCATTTTGGGCTCACTAATGTTGTCACTGAAATAAGCACGAGTCACACGTGCAAACTAGCCAAGATGCTCATGCTTTTAATTGAGATTAAGTTGGCCATATCGGTCCCTTATTATGTCTCCTTTTGAGAAGATTGTCTCAAGAAACGGAATGTCATAATTTTCGTACGACATCCACTTTAATACCAAAACTTCTAGCTAGATCATTTAAATGTCAATTCTTTTGGAATGCCAGAAACCGATGTTGTAATATTTTAATGTTTTTTCTAACCTACATGATTTACTGAAAATTCGATGTGGCAAAATTCAATGACATTGTTATGCATGAAAAGCCTTAAATTTCCCCTTTCTTCATACCTTAATAGAATGCTTGCCGATTTGTCTGAAAATTCACCTCTCCTCGAAACCCTAATTCAAACCAATAATTTTGGGGCAAAATTAAGATCTAAATCTTGCAATGGACAGGAAAATAAGCATAAGCCACTGAAGTTCATGTCAACATAGTCAAGAAGAAGGTGAGAATAAGCAAAATCCTTACCGATTTGTCCCAAAATTCACCTGTCCTAACAACCCTATTTTAAACTGACAATTTTGGGCAATGAAATCTAATTCTTGCAATAGAGAGGAGAACAAGCAGAAACGACTCAAGTATGTATCAAAAAGCCAAGACATAGGTGAGAAAAAGCAGAATGCTTACTGATTCGATACCGAACCCTAATCTTTTCCCATCAACCAAGGAGCTCTAATTTTTCCCTTCAACCACCAGCAAAGCCCTAATGTTTCTCCATGTTGATTGAGTGAGTGAATGAGAGAGGATGACGCCGATTGAGCGAGTGAGTCTGGAGTGCGAACAGAGAGAGGGAGAGAGATTTAGTTAAGGAATCGCTAGATCATCATCCACGTTTTACTTGCTTTTTTATTAAAAAAAAGAAAAAATGTCTGATTTAAGTCTTTTTTTAGAAAGCCATGTAGTTTTTTTAATTAGAATTTACCATTGGAGGCATCTAAGTGGTGTTTTTTCTCCGATTCGACACTTAAATAATTCAACGAAAAATTTTGGCACTAAAATGCAATGCGGCTAGATGCGGTTTACCTGTTCTATAAGAAAAGCACATTATTCACTGCGCTTGACTTTCTGTAATTGGAAGCAGTGTGCGTCATCGTCTTCAAATGTCTACCATACTTGTTCTATTAGTAAAGCACTAACATTTTCAATAAGGGCGTTTAAACTTTACTAAGAACATAGAAATAATTTTTTTTTTAATCAGGGTGCGTGGGTTTGGAACCCTATACAAGGGGCATTTCCTTTCAAATGAGAACCGCCTCTTCTTCTTATTCATTTAGGGCGCTCGGCCGGTGCCTCCTTTTCATTCTCTTGTTTGAGATAAGTTCAATCTGAACCTTATTTTTTTAAACAGCCTCACTTCATGCCCTTGTTTGAGAGTTATTATCAATTTAGGCCTTTATTTTAAACTAAGTTAGCAATTATTTGGTTTTATAATCACTGTTTTAATATCATATTACCGCTAGAATTCTGGACAAATATAAGGCAGTGAATTATCATCTGTGCCAGGGAAAGCTTATTACGGAAAATGAATATGCCATACCTTTTCTTGGTATCAAATAGCAATACGTTTTGCCTAGGAGATTGGATGGGCCAAGCAAGTCACTTTTGTTTATTGGACTTCACAACCAAAGAAATAACTCGTAGGTCCCTTTCTAAAAGCCAAGTGGGAAACGGACTCCTACTGCCCACGTATTTAGAACCCCACTTAAAACGACATCAATCATATGATTATATTTAACAACTACCTCTTTTCCTAATCAAGTGACAGATAAAGACCTCACGCCTATATCTCATCCATGCTAATTAAGGAAACTTATCGGCATGAATCGACTTCTCTTTTGATGGTGTCCACTCATCCATGCTGGACATATTAACAACGGTGGTTGGGGTGATTTTCTAGTAGATCCGATTTCAACCCCGAAAGGCGAGCGACAGAAATTCCCACAGCAGGCGACAATTCCCTAGCCGACGCACGCCTCAGGTAGAAGTATAAGTTCCTGGATCCTAGGGGTCGCTCCAAGAGATAGACGTTTCCATGGCTCCGGTAGCCCACGAGTCTCATCCCTAGGTTGCTAAGGTCAAATGGCATTGGCTGGCCAATGTTCTGCTTTACATAGGATACACCCTAAAAGCTAGGAAGATAAACACACCTCCCATTAGTAGTATCTTTACTGAATTAGTCAGGTGCAGAGTCTTATATTTCTCAAAACTTCAGGTGATTTAATAACGACTCCACATAGTTCATCATCTCGTAGTTTTACCATTCCAATCTTCAGACATCCTTTTTTTCCTTTGAGCAGTGATGCTTTATTTCTGTTTTTAAGGTTACACAGGGATTACCACGATGCATATTCCTAGTGAAAAAGCCATTCTTATGTTGTTTTGAATTATTTGGTGACGACGTGACTTTACAGAAGTTAGGAATGATTATTTAGCACAGCTGTCTTCGATTGGCCAAGACTTGGTAATAATTATGTTTCCTATTCAAGAAAACTTATCGTCGATGCTCAACTAGAAGATTTAACAAAACAAGCTCCTCGCTTTAAGCTTAAAGCGTTTGAGTGAATGTATTAATCTTGCGCAATCCTCCATTCTGCAACTGGGTTTCTGTGTGTTTTAAATCTTCTATTCCCTGTTCATCATCTGTGCGAACTGTGATGTGTGACTCTTCTATCATATCTATGGTATTGATCAAAACTTGTAGGGGGCAATAATAACTGAAGAGAAACGTGCACTCGTGTCTACACCTTCTGTTAATTTCTTTATCATTGGTCATCTCTGTATAATATGAGCAAACCTATATCAAGAGTGTGGCCAACAAAAATCAAGCTCAACATAACTACAAATGTTCAAACAACAAAATAAGACTTCTGACGTACCATGTCAGTTTTCCAGTTAAACATGCATGCTCGGTGGCTCGGCCCATTTTTCATTTTAAACAGCCTTCAGTGGGAGGAATTTGCTGATTGACTTTCATCCTCTGATGCGAATTTGGGAGGTATGAAAACAACTTTGCATGCGCCGTTAGCAGTAGGATTGGACTCCAACAGCATGCAATGCAAAAGTAGCGAGATTTTGCCACCATGTGATAGAAAGTTTTCACAAGCTCCTCCACCTTGCACCAGAATTCACTAACTTGACATAAGCATTCTCAAAATCTTTGAAGAACAAGTTCTGATCATTTGCATACTTCTCAATCCATCTGTATATATAAAATATATAGGTATCACAATCGAGCAAATGAAAGGAACAAATATCACATTAAACAGAACATTCTCATGCAAATTATCCATAGTAAATCAGGTGATACTAATTACTTCAGACTGGCTACTTATGTTTGTGGTGTCGGCACATTTCCTTTCTACATTGCCTTCAAAGAAGCATAAACAGGCCATGATAATATAGCACCTCCCATATTTATGGAATGTGGATTTAACTGGATCATTAAGACAAAAGCCAATTTTTATCCAGAATCATGAGAAAAAGAAAATCAAAAGTGGCAATAATGGTGCATCCCTGAAAGTTGACAAGTGCCAGTGACAGCGATATATTTATCTCATCATAATAGGCTATGGCCAGAAAGATATGGGTAAACTGTTCCCATCTTCCTAATAAAAAAGGAAATAGTAGGGATATCAAATCAGTAACCTTAAGCATTCATCGTCCTCAACAAGCGCACGATCAGAAGGAAGTCCAATCATACTCGGCATACCAGCTGCATTGAGAAAAAGGAAATTAAGCAAGGGATAATTAAGAGCAAAGCTTAAGTGAGAACCATTACCAATGAGAAAAACTCAGGTCACTTTTGCAACAGAAAAAGTGATAATAACCTTTTCCCAGTACAGACTAAATAAATTTCCACCGGATCAGAGCTAACTATTGAAACAATACCACAATTATGACTCCATAGTCAGATATAGAATCTTTTCCTGGGTTTAGAAAGCCGATGGCAGGACTAATTTCATGCCAATTAATGCTTTACCTACGACAAACTAGAACCAGTAGGCCAATGTAACTACGTCCAGCAAAAAGTCTAACAGAACAACATGAGAACCATCAATGTTTTTTCACTACCTGAAGACATCCAGGGTTTCTCTAGAAGAACCTTGTAGTATGAATTGTCGAAAACAACCGGATTCCCAAAACCTTTACTGCCAAGGGTATGGGCTCCAGATAATGCAACAAGTTCCTGTGTCCTGAGAGGATGAGGACAACATCAAAATGTTCCTTTTGCTGAGAGAAGAAACTACAGAATAGTATAAGAAACTGAAAGGACAGATTTCTATAGCAAAAACAATCAAACAGAGTCCATAGCAGGAACAATCAAACATGTTCTTAGTCTGTTTTGAAAGCTTCATTTTTGTAATCATGAAGCTAATACTGTCAGAATAGTAGTAACTCATAGAGGGGGCATAATTTTTCTGGAATGGAGGGGGAAAACAAAGAAGGAATGCTTATTGCCACAGAAGGAAGCATAGTTGTCTTGTTTTTTTGGGGGTTCTTTTTGTGTGTGTGTGTGTGTGTGGCGGCAGAGGAGGGGGGGGGGATGATTTTCTCTGAGCCTATCATTCCAAAATTGCAAAACATAATGTATCACAGTTGACTAAATGATTAATTCTATGTTGACCAGTGAAATATCTATTAAACAGTTTAACCATCAGCAGTAAGATGCATAACAATACGCAATAGTCAATAATACTTCATTTATTTGCAAGCATAATTCAACATGTACATGGGATAGCAACTCACGATAAGCCCTTCCTCTGAAAACACTGCTTTAAACCAAAAGCATCAAGAGTTTCTTCAGGAAGTCTTCCTTCAGGATCAGGCTTCCTTCAATAAAGAAATGAAACTAAACCAATATTAGCTTGGGACTATGCACAAAGATGGAGACTTGCAAAGAATCTTGTAATACTGACAATACTAAATGAGTGAAAGACTGTTTTGTCTGCCATCAACGCATCTTCAGAACAGTAGTAATTGAATTGGAAATAGCTTCTTACATTGAGTCAAGTCTGCCCAGAACAACTGGAATAGTTGGACCTCCACAAACAGAAACTGCTTCAGCTCCAGCCACAGCTATCATGTCCGCCCAGGATACTGAGAGAGGAAAGTTCCATCTATATCACCACAATCATACTATCAGCACATAGAATATAACACTCAAAAAGATCACCTGGTCTCTTTGCATCCACCTCACCCTTTGCTTTCTCTAGTATCTAAACAACAACACAATGACTGACGAGTTAGCCTGAAGATTAACCGGAGTTGACTGTTCTAGATATAAGATACAGGAACTTCTAGCAGTCTAGAAATGCATGAGGGAGTACACCAGTTGAAATGAAATGCTGTATCTCCAGAATGGATGCTAAGCTTGAGGATGTAACAATAAAAGAAAACATACCTTCACAGGCTTTTTTAGCCCAGCATTTTCAGGCCTTTCAAGTTCATAAACTATGGAACCATTCATACCACCTGGATATTGACACAAAAACATATTAGAATTACAATATGAGGATTGAAATCCATACTCAGACAAAAGCACATGACGCAGAAAATTTTCAACTCAGAAGAAGTATGTGCATGCATTAAAAGAATCGGACATGACCATTAGTTCACAAATACAGGTAGTATGAATGATACTGCTCTCTATGATCGATCATTCACCTATAAAGGTCCATTAGAGTCTGTAGTTTCTTTAACAGTCATAGAATTACTTGCCCTTGTTCATTTAGTAAACCACCATGACAAAAAAAAGTTATGCCCATTTACAGGGATTATCTAACTTTTTTGGCAAATGAGAGCTATATCCCCCTAATTCAGATGAAATCAATATATGCATCATCTTAGCTTCAGCTCAAAAGTTCAATTATGGGGAAAAGAGGATTAAACAATTTGGATCGATTAGTAGGCATTCAAAAATTGTAGCCAGAGATATGGAGCACAGTTACTGATGTCAAGTATCATTATATGTAGTACTTTAGCTTTCCGTCCATGTAAAATACCTGAGTTTTCACCCATTTCAAAGGTTCCAGCATCATGAAATACCAAACGAAGCACACCAGCAGCCTTCACCTTGGAAACTACCTTTCTGACCTCTTCCTTTATCATCGTGTATTCATCATTACCTAATCTTCGATATACAAACATGAAAAACCAATAGTCATGGACATATCCAAATGCCCCAAGTCAACACAAATACAGATGCAGCCCCAAGGTCATGATAAACAAGATATCAAACTCACAGCCCTATCCAATTAGTACTTCCAAATCGCAATTTCGATCCATCAAACCATCACCCAAAATGGTTTTCCCCAGCTGAATGCAGTGTCCATAACATCAATGTGTGAAACAAGACAATTCACAGTTACAACTTACAGATACTAAATTGCAGGAAGTCAGTGAATGAGCAACCAGGAAACCCATCCCAGGATACGTTTTCACCCCTCAAATGCCAGCCGGAAACACAAACTAAAATCTCATAATCCGAAGGACCACACCTGGACCTCCTATTTTAAACGGCAAGTAAGTCCTTTAAAGGAAGCAAAAAGCGTCATTTCGGCGGGACAACTCCGTAGCATGCACACATACACACAAACTGATCACCGAAAGAAGCAGCTGCAAAAACCATAATCCGACCACCGACGAAAGCCCATAGCCTTCTTTCTCCCGCAGGCGCAACTCCAAAGCCCAAAAGCATCTCGATCTCCCTCGAAGTTCCCGTTTCATTCGGTCCAACCGATAAAGACATGGACTTTCCATCAACTAAAGCAAAGAGCGTCGAGCTTACTCGGCGGCGTCGGCGACGATTCCCTCCGCGTAACCGCGCAGCTGAAGGAGAAACGGCAATGTGGCCGCCACGGCAATGAGCTTCCTCCTCCTCCTCGAGACGCGGTCTCCAGCTGCGAACTCAGGAAGATCGCGATCAACCGGGTTCACGAAACATCGACCGCGCACGGGGGCGCGGTCACCGGCAGAAGCGGCGCCGGCGGTCGAGCTTGAGGGAGAGGCGATAGCTCCGGCGCGAGAGGCGATGGGTGAGGGAGAAGACCGTTGGGATTTGGCGGGTAATTCGAATTTCGTCCTGCGAGAAGAGGGATGGGAGGAGGGGGAGGAGGAGGCGGAGCAGCAGGTGAGGGGGAGAGGGCGGGTCGTCGACGGCGACGGTGAAGCCATCGTCGCCGGCGCCGGAGGAGGAAGCTGCGGAGAGGTGGGCTTGCGCGAGAAAGAGAATCTGGATTGGTGCGAGTGTGGAGCTAGACCGTTGATTTATCTTACAATCTCTCGTTCCTCCTTTTTCCTATATAGAACAAAAAAACTTCCATTGTTTGGCCAAAAATAAATAATTTCTCAAATCGATCGCTTATATTAGTTGAAATACTTAATTAACGAGTAATATTATCATTGTCGACAATAATTTATGTACATTGAAATTATTTTTTGTTTGTTCGTTTTTGTATGCAATTAATCAATTATTTTTAGTAACTTGGTGGGCCGCGAGAATGCATTTTTTATTTTAACGTATCCGTACCTACATGCCCTATGCTCCCAATTGGTACAATTTTTTTTTTTGAGCCCCATACTTGGTTCTACTTTCTAGTTGTTTTACGTTTGAAGGATGTCGAGATCCACAAGAGGCCTCAGATGTAGCAGTTTAAGAACCTACTAAGGTCCAGAGTGTTCAATATGTTAATCGTTAGAATTGTGATGATTTTTATTCAATAAAAATATTTGGAAAATACACAAGGTACCCTAGAACTCAAGGAACCTATAATATGTTTCAAATTTCAAGGTGATTCCAAAAGTATATACGGTAGATTTCAAGTACAAAAAAAGTTTGGAATCGATATTTATAGGATAAGTTTTGGATAGGACGAACATACCACCGTCACGGGACCCACACACCTTTGTTAATATTAGGTAACTAAATAAGAAATGAACAAAAAAGCAAAAGATTGGAACAAAAATGCTGACTATTCTGCTGTCAGATTCAAAGGGATAACAGTTCTTTTCACATGGTTTTGTATTCTCTCTTGTTTTTTAGTCCAGGTGGTCCGTCATTGATTTTCTTTCTTGCCCTTCTACCAAAGCCATTTTCTTCTTAACATGATAAAATCAGATTGCTGTGATGTTAGCAGGAACAACTTGGGTGTGCATGACAAAATTTTTTGGAACAAATTGAGAAGTTAAAAATTTTAGTTTCGATTTCTTCTTCAAATCTATTTCGGAATGAAATTTGTTCCAAAAATAAAAAAATCAAATCGCGTTACCAAACGGTTTGTTCCAAACCTGCTTGGGAGAACGTATAAAAATGAGAAATAAAGAAGTAGAAATTTTATTATACACGCCCAAAGTTAGAAAAGCTTGCTCAAAAGAAAATCCGCTGTAGAATCTTTTCCAAAGCTAGGCACCCTTCTCCCAAAACGGCTCAAGTCTACTTCATTTCAATAGCATTCCCATCTGATCTCACCTTTCTCCCTATATACATATGCTGCAAAAGCACAAAAGTAGAAGACCAAAAGCTTCTTCTGTATCAACTCTAGCGTTACAAAAGTTTGGAGGGATCAAAATGATGTACATGGAAAGAACCTAACAAGATCGGAAAGGACGAACACTATTTACAGCTGTTATCTGGGGCCCGAGAGCTGCACGGCGGAGAGATGGGCGTCGCTGTTGCTGTCCGATGGCCCCGAAGAAGTCCCCTCCTCGCTGATCGATTTGAACATGCTCGAGACAGTGCAAAGGCCTTCGAGCATCTGAACGACCTTGGTCATCGACGGCCTGGCGTACATGTCTTCCTGTATGCACCACAGGGCCGCTTTGATCGCGACGGAGACACGGTCGTCTTTGTCCTCGAACTTGATGTTTGAATCCACGATGTCTCTCAGCTTCCCTTCTTCCATCATCTTGAATGCGTACGACGGGAAGTGAGATTTCTCCGAGGTTTCCGAAGGATCGTAGTTCTTTCTGCCGCCGATGATCTCGAGCAACAGCATTCCGTAGCTGTAAACATCGCTCTTTTCTGATATTGCGTAGTTCGTTATCCACTCCGGTGCGAGATAGCCTCTCGTGCCTCTCATGGTGGTGAAGACATGGCTCTGCTCTCGGGTCATCAGTTTGGCCAATCCAAAGTCCGAGACTTTGGCCTGGAAACTGTCGTCGAGGAGCACGTTTTCGGGTTTTATATCGCAGTGAACGATCTTCACGTCGCAATCCTCGTGCAAGTAAGCCAATCCCTTCGCCGTCCCCAGAGCAATGTTGAACCTCGTTTCCCAGTCGAGCAGGTCGTCCCTGTTCTTCTTGAAGATCCATTTATCCAGAGACCCGTTGGCCATGAACTCGTAGGCCAGAAGTCGGTGCGAGCCTTCGGCGCAGAAGCCTTTCAGCCTGACCAGGTGGTGATGGTGTATGCTTCCGATGATGGAGACTTCTGCTCTGAACTCTTTCTTTCCTTGGCCAATGCCTTCCAATTTCTTCACGGCCAACCTCGTCCCGTCCGGGAGGACTCCTTGGTACACGGAGCCGAAACCACCTTGCCCGAGCTTCCTCGTGAAGTTGTCGGTCGCCGTCTGAAGATCCCTGTAACTGAAACGGATTGGCATCCCGGCTAAATTCTCCAGGAAGTTATCCTCTTCCGACGTCACGTCAGGCGATTCCGGGAACTGTCCCCTCAACACAAACCATCTGAATCCTCCGTAAACTAAACCAAAAATCAGGAACACAGTCGCGATGGAAATGACAACAGCAAGAATCACACGCTTCTTGCTGCTCCCGCTCCCTCCCGGAGTTGCGCCAGCCCCTCCATTACGCGATACCTTAATCATGGCGGTGAATCCGGAGCTGCTCCCAGAGGCTATGAAAGCTCCAACATCATTAAACATGTAGCAATTTCCGGTACTATTTTGGAAGAACATTGCGAGGCACGAGCAGTTGGCAAGGCAAGAGGTCTTGCAACCATTCAGATCAGCTTTCAGCGAGGGCGAAACGTAACTGAGAGCGAAGTAGCTAATCGAGTCCCCTGCACTAATGAGATCTACAGGACCTGCCGAACGGTTGCAGGGAGAATTAATTCCCGATCCACAATTCGGGTAAGAGCTAAGAGTAGGAAGACAGCGGCACATCTTATTGCTGTAACAGATCAAATAAGGGTCACAAGGCTCCGGCGTGCCACACGGGTTGTCCGGTATCATCGTCGAAGAAGCTTCACCACTCTGCAAATTGGTGAAGGAGATGGTGCCGTCGTTAGCCAGCACTGCAATCCAAGTGGTGTTCGAATCCGTATTAGTTGAGAACACAAACTGCCACAGCAAGGTTCTGTTTTGATCATAAAAGTTCCACGAATTTGCATCGAGCGACGCAGAAGCGACTCGGCCACCACTAGTGTTGATGATCTTACGGGTATCACCCCCCATCGACCAATACGGCTGGGGGGTTCCATACGCTGCAGAGAGAATCATATCCCCAGATTTGATCTCGAGTGTATAGCTCAAGTTCTTCGATTTCTGGCTCACTAGTTTCATCCCTTCAGCGAACTCCTGGTTCGACAGCAGCGTATCCGTCGGATGGCTGAAGCTCTGCCAAATCACTCCGCCGTTGCTCCCCAGCAAGACCAGATTGCCCGAATTCTGCAGCTCCATAGCCGACACTCCCTTCCCGCCTGTATCCGTGGACCAAACAACGCTCCCTCCCTTCTGCAAGAACGCGTTGCCAGTGGCGTCGAACACGAATTTGTCAGACATCGCGACTGGCGAGTCCCTATTGGCGCTCCAGACCATTGCTTTGGTGCGGACATGGATTATAGCCAGCCAAAACGCAGTGACATCCGAGGTGGTAACGAAACCGAAAGCAAAATTCGAGTCATTCGACAGGAGAAACAGGCCGTCATGATCGATCCAGTTCATTTGAGAGCCTTGAAACCCCGGCGAGATTTGACCGACGGTCTGAATGCTTGCCAGACAAATCCCAAACAGAAGAAACGCAGTAAGCCACAACAGGCCCACGATGTGCAGCGTCCCCATCTTCCTCCACCCACAACCAAATTCAAGAAAACAATTACAAAGAATCCTCCTTTACCAGGAGGACCCAGGAGAGAAAAGAGATCTACAAAGTGAGCGGCTGAAGTTGCGAATCATTCAGGCACGAACTACAAACGACCGCGAGCTCTGATTCGACCAAGAAATCACGGCTCTGCAGAGGGACAACACCAGAAATTCCAGAAATCAGAGTGCAGCAGAAAGATTCAAGAATTGCTCTGACGAGAAGAAGACGATTCATTCACCTTTCGAGCCAAGCGGCATACCGACAGCAAGCAGTGTAAATCATCAATCTCTTTCAGGCCCTCGCGCTACATGTGAGCAAGAAAAAAGAGCTCGGCCACCTGACGCTTTCACATTTGAATCTTCGGAGGAGCAATAAACTCGTGGGCTGCGATTGACTTCACGTTCGAGTCCCACAAATTCCTCGAATCCTGTCGCTGTGCGAAAAGCGGCGAGTCCAAGAAGAAGCCTCCCCCTCAAACCGCAGGCGCAAGAGTCAGATGGCAGACTCGGGAAGACGAAAGAAGGAGAAGACTGAGAAGAGAGATGAGTGTGAAGCACGAAGAAAGCATCGGTTGTTGCGACCTCGTCCAGTCGCTAAAAATCCATGCGCACATGTGCGATCTCCAGACAAGAAAAGGAAAATTGCGGTTCTGTTTTCAAGAACTCGGAGCTGTTCGAAGTTTCGAAAGACCGGCGTTCGAGATGGGTACATTAAAGATTGTTTTCCGTTCTCTTTCGTGGGGAATTAAGAGGTGACAGCTGATCGGCTGTGCGGGGACGACAGATCCGACATGGTCAACTTGCGCCATTTTTCAAATGGTGTTTAATGCAATTGGGTTGATGATGGCCGGACGTAGAAGTCGTCAGCAGCAGCTGCTTCAGCTTTACGTTCATCTGGCTACGTTGTTGCTCCATAACAAATTCATGAAAATCAACCGTCGCTAGCTCAGGCCAAAATCCCAAAAAAAAAAGAAAAGAATGATGGCATAAAAAAGATTCATTTCTGGTTAGGGTACAATCATGCCCTTCTTTTGAACTGCCATTAAAAAGGGATGGAAGAATTTGAGAGTCGGTAAATTTATTAAATGTGCCGAGACTAAGTACAATGAATCCTAAAATTTACAAGGATTCTTCGTGAATCCTCAATTATTTTCAGGGTTCCCCCACGAAGCAAGAATCTTGAAGACTCCAACTAAGAGCCGGCCCGCCTATTCAACAAATATACCATAGGCAGGCTGATAAGCTCGCGTGCCTTCCATTTAATGTGCCAATGCCGGCACACCTCAATCCTCCTATTTTTCTTCTGTATCTTTGTCCTCCTTAGGAAAATGAAATACCCTCTAAGTGTTTTACATCCAGGGATGCCGAAGGAAGTCCACAAGAGACCCGGACAAAATAAATTTAGGATATACTCAGGTCCGAGGCTAAGTACAATGAATCCTACATTTTTTCAAAAAAGCATAATTAAATCCAAAATTTATTCAGTGAAAATTTATTTAACATTTTCAAGAACAGTTGGCGTCGGTATAATGCCTATTTCGTGCAATGTAGGGGTAAGCCGGCCCTCACTCAATGACGAAAAACAGTGGCCTCACCACCGTGAGAGGACATTTGCCCTAAACCAACCCAAGTTCCCCTGGTTAAGACGCTGGCTCTCGCCATTGAAGCAGCCTCTTGGGTTCAAGTCAATTTCGTGTGTATAGCACCCTTTATTTGGTGCACATAATGCCAAAGTATGCTCAACAAAATCATTTTGAGTTAATCCGTTGCTCAAAATTGAAATAGCTAACAAAAATATTTAGTTGTATTTATTTCTTCAAGTTTTAGCACTTAATCACATCTTCAACATCTATATGGAATTTTTTGTGCTTTGCTTCTTCTGATGGCTAATTTTTTTTTGGAAACCGTGTTTCATTCATTAATATAAATATATATGAATATAAGTACAGAAGCATTCATGATCATATTGCTTCTATTATGTGCATTTGGTTCAACATTTGCAAGGACTTTCGGCCTCTAAAATTTCTTGAGGAAGGGTGTTTGGAAAGGTTTACCAAGGGCTTTGGGTCAAATGTTAACTTTGGGAATGCTAAAACCATGACTTAATGAAATTTGGCAAGTTTACCAAATAATATTTGCATTTCCCTAAAACCCTTTAGACTAAACTGTTTTACATTTCTCCAAATCTTTTAGGAAAGCTTAATCAAATGCACCACAAGAAACGCATTTGTTCTTAAAAACTAAAATGTACTCTCCTTCAAAATGAAGAATTTGAGAACAATTGCTCATTTTCAGGTGTAGTTATAAAAGCGAAAATTCAAATGCTAACGTAGCTTACGGTGCTAATGTGCATGGCATTGATGGCGGAAATGAAGTTTGGACATATCTGGAGCCACGGAGTTTCGGGTTACGCTTAGGGTTTCTTCTTGGGGTAATGAACTTAAAAATTTCTTCAAGAAGGAGTGAAATGTCACTATGGAATGAGAGGCCGTTGGATGTGACTGAGATGATCACTTTATTGCTTTCACGTTTGGATCGAATTCAAATTTAGAATATCACAAGAGGAAAAAAGCTTGCTATGGATATTATTGAAATTGACGGTGGAGAGAAGAGGGGAGTGCCAGATGGGGGTGGTTGGGTGGTGCGCAACATTTAATGTGAAAGGTGGACGGGTGTGACGGGGCCAGAGTCAACGCTTGGGCAACTGCTTCCACCCTTTTGATCAGGGCACTCCCCTTCCCCTATTGGTAGGAACCCGCTTAAATATTTTGGCTAAAACTCTAAAATAAAAACTCTAATTTTAGGGCGCATTTACTTGGAGAGAAAATTATATAAAAAAGAAAAATACTTTTTTGGGAGATTATTTTTCAAAAAAAAAGTTTGTTTTCTTTTTTTGGTAATATGTGACCGGAAACGTTTTTCGGTGTTTGAATCTTATTCGAAAAACGATTTTTAATCTCGTGAATTTATCTTAGAAAAAAATAGAAATTTTAAATTATTTTTCTTTTTCCTTTTCCTTCCTCCTTAGCCGGTCGCTAGGCCTCGATAATGGCCGTGTGACCCACAAGCTAGCTCAAGCTCGTTCGATAAGGTGAATTGCAAGCTTGCTAGCCTTAGGCGAGTCTTAAGCTCAAGCTCGCTTGGATAGGTTAAGCCTCAAGCCTGCCAACTGTCACCAAAGTGCATAGCTAGTAGAGGAATGAGGAAGAACAAGAAAAGAAAAGAATTAAATTAATATAAAAAATCGATTTTAAAAAAAAATTAAAATTTGATTTTTTTTTTAATTCATAAACGTTTCATTAATCAAAACTCGAGTCCAAGCGTTGAGGATCCACACATGGTCTTTGTGGACGTGGGCCAAAGAGTTGGGAACAAAGCTTGAGCATCGAGGACCTAAGCACGCTTTAATGGACCCGAGTTCGGGTGCCGAACCATCGGGTACAAGCACCAGGATTCAGGCCCGACCTTGTTGGATGCAAGCATGGGCACATGGGGCCCATGCCCCGCCACTAGGAGACATGCCAAAACTTGAGAACCAACGCTGGGATTTCCATAGGGATAAGAACGCTTGAAGTCTGCCATAACTTTGCACAAAGGACACTTAAGTCTTTATAACTTACGAAAGGTACACTTAAGTGCCACATTCGAAGAAAAAATGATCACTTAAGTGCCACTCCGGCCAAAGTCCGGCCAAAACGCCAACGTGGCATTTTTCCGGCGAGACGAGCCCAAAACGACGCCGTTTTGCTCGACGCGTGGCCAAATAATGTAAAAACGGCGTCGTTTTAGGCTAACGTGGTAAAAAATATATATAAATTAATTAAATTAAATTTAAAATTAAAATTAGTTAAATTATTAAAAAATAATTATTTTAAAATTAGAAAAATTAGAAATTTTAAAAATTTTAAAAATTTTAAAAATTTTAAAAATTTTAAAAAATTTAAAAAAAAAAGGAAAGGGTGGGAGGCGGGCGAGGGATCGCCCTCGGCCGCCGCCGCCGCCGGAAGGGCCGGCGACGGCGGGGGGAGGGTCGGCCCGGGTCGCCGGGCCTGGCCGGGGCGGCGACCACTGGCCGACCGGCCCGGACGAGGGCTCACGAGCCCTCGCCGGATCTAGGCGAGGGCCGCAACCCTCGCCCGGGTTTGGCCGGTGGCGAGGGCTCGCGGCCCTCGCCCGAGATCCGGCGAGGTCGGCGGCCCTCGCCGGCCGGGCCAAGGGCCGTCGCCCACCGGGCGACCCCGGCGACGGCGGCCCCTTGGCCAGGCCGGGCGAGGGCTCGCGACCCCTCGGCCGACCCTCCCCCCGCCGTCGCCGGCCCTTCCCGGCGGCGGCGGGGCGGCGGCGGGGCGAAGGCGATCCCTCGGCCCGCCTCCCCCTTTCCTTTTTTTTTTTTAAATTTTTTTTTTAAAAATTTTTTAAAATTTTAAAATAATTATTTGTTAATATTTTAACCAAATTTAATTTTAAAATTATTATTTTTAAATATTTTAACTAAATTTAATTTTAAATTTAATTTAATTAATTTTTATATTTTTTTACCACGTCATTCCCAAAACGACGTCGTTTTGCATTATTTGGCCATGTCACGAGCAAAAAAGGCGTCGTTTTGGGCTTCGCACGGATAAATGCCACGTCGACGTTTTGGCTGGACTTTAGCCGGATTGGCACTCAAGTGATCCCTTTTACTCCGATTTTGGCACTTAAGTGTACCTTTCGTAAGTTATGGCAGACTTTAAGTGTCCCTTCCCTCTGAAGTTAAGGCACTCCAGTCGCACGTCGATTTCCATACTTAAACATAGAGTTTTGGGGCCAAGTGCCAATAGTTAGTCATGTATTTGGAAAATGTTTTCTAGTTCTTAAAAAAGGAAATCATTTTCTGAATATAAATTTTGGTAGGAAAACATTTTCCATTGACTTAAAAAACAGTTTCAATCGACTCATTTTTCTAAATGATCCAAACGCCGAAAAGTGAGAAAAATATTCCCTTAAGTCTAATCTCAATTCCATCACAAACTTTTTTTTATCTAAAATAAATTTTCAACTCCCATTTCTAATCCCAAATTTGCCCACGTGCCTAGAAATCACCACTGTTTTTTCAGAGATTATCTATATTGGGAAACCGTTGTTTTTTTTTTTTTTCGGTCACTCTACTCTATTCCTATTCTACACTCACTCTCGGAGACTTTTGCCTCTTTGCCGGGCGTGGGAGTCAAAAACCCACTCAAACTTACACGTCCCACCCCCGTCCCCCTGAGAAGGTGGGGATTTGAAACTGTTGTTGACCCATATAAAGAATAGAGTATTGATGAAGACACGAATTCCAATAATAAACCTCTAATTAACTCTCATATTGATAATTTCGAAAGCGTTAGTGTTGAGTTTTAAATGCGTGACCAAATTTAAGATTAGAGTAAAAGTTGTGGATTTTTTTAAGTTCGAGCTAGAATTAGAAAAGGATCTATAATATAAAGTTATTTCTTAGCGAAATTAGACCAGAAATTCTCACAAACCTTGCAATTTTATCAGGAATGTGTCTTCAATGTCATGTCGATACATATGTATCATTGCAAGGTTAGTTTAGGCCCAAAGAGAGGGACGGCTTCGAGATGACCGTGATTGACTTCTATCGAGAGCCTCTTAACCTCTTATATATACATGCATGTCTACGGTTTAGGATTCTGTTGATAGGTATAAACCTTTCTAACGTGGAACGTATGTACGGTAGATCCAATACATCTTCAATCTTTGCGTACCTGGCTCTGTTTTTATTCTCAAAAATGAATTAAAATACTTTTGAAAAAGAGCAATAATTTTAAATGTCATGGCAACTGAGATGCCTTAAGTGCAGTGTCAGAGAGTCAATCTCCATTGAATGAATTTAATCAACGCCCCCATCTTTTTCTTTTTCTTTTTCTTTTTTTAGATTATCTAATAAGAAAGCATCTATTCAGCATGCTTGAATAGTTTAATATGGAGTGCGCGACCATGCAATAATACCACAGTTGTCTCATCCACCCCAACCTTCTGGAGAAAAGGCATTAATAATTGGCCATGCTAATACTTTATAAAGAAAAATTAAGAGAATTGTCTCAATTCTCTCCTTTGTCTTAATGGAAATATTAGTGATGTAACACTAAATTAGCTAGTTCAAAGAGTATTCGAGCACAATTGATAAAATCTCAATAGGTTGCCGAGTTGGTTGTCATTAGACCTGGAAATCATATTACTTCTAAGAAAGTATCGATCATGGATCGCTCGAAGTCCGATGAAAATAATTCCCTTCCGACCGCTGCGAGGGCCTCCCTCTTGTGTGATTTCCTATTACATTGTAATGGAGAGACTGCTATTATGAACCGGTATAAGCATATCACTCTACATGATAGATGATGTGATTTAAATTGACCAAAAATTGATGGGTCGGCGAAATCTAGCCAAAATTGACTGAAAGAATTACATTAGGAAATTGTCAAAATATTTAAGACTAAATTGGCTAAATCAAAAAAAAAAAAAAAATTAGTCATTCTAGATGACAAATGTTATGATTTAAATGGGCCAAAATTTATGTGTTAGTAATTTTTACCAAAAAAAAACACTGAAAGAATCACATCGATAAATTATTAAAGGGTTTAGGACTAAACTAATTAAATTAAAGAAGTTTAGGATTGAGTTAGCCGCCGTACAATAAGTTTAGATCTTTTTATCAACTCTTCCTATAAATTCTTGGACACACCGATCTCAATGACATTTAAATATAAGATTTCGCAAAGCTTAGGATATGATAACATGTGAGGCAATGATTCCATCACATTTAAATAAAAACACAATCAACAAGTCAAGACAAAAGTCTAGATATCTTTCTTACCATACCATAATAATATATATACATTTAAAGAAATGAAACTGATGGTTGATCTAGCTGTTTTGTTGGGGAGGAAGATAGGCATCGGGACACGGTCCAGGCTGGACCAGATCCACGCACTCCGTCGGCCTTCCCTGACTCCAAGGGAAACCCTTGATCACCTCCCCGTGCGGACGTGCGCATGTTCACTTGCCTCGGTGCATTCCTGAATTCTTCTGTGCTTTTTATGGGGGACCTCCAAGCACGATCCGCGACTCAACATGCTCCGATGATCAGGTGTCCCTTCTCGATCCCCAACGTCTCTCCACGAGTTCGCGAAGCCAGCCCCCGGTCGTGGCCGTGTTGGTCGGAGATCCCACCAATGAGGCTCGCCGGATTCGCATCGGGAGTGGCATGTGCTTCGGGAATGGCCTTTCGCCTCGATTTCGCAACCTTAATCGGAGGTTGAGATGAGTTGAAGTAGGACGTGGGAATCCTTAAACTTAAAGAAAGAGAACCGATTTGTATAATTCTAATGCCGCACCTGGGGCGGCCTTAACCTCCCACTCGGTGCTTTGTACTCACTACTTCTGCTGCTCTATCTATCCATCATCGATGCTCGAAAGGGCGATGATTCTCTCGAGTAGTAGGAGTCATGTGGTGGAGGCAAATCGGAGATAAGAAAGCATATCACTTCGCATCCGATTTGTTGTTTATGCCCCTAAAAAGAAGAAATGTCCCTAGTCGTGAAACACTTCGAAGCCAATATCAACTCCTCGAGAAACCCTAAAGGGATTGTTCAAGTGATCAGCATGCTCCTTTTCCTCACGCTAGGCCTAGGCTCGAGTCATTAAACCGGCGCATTGTTTTGGGGCCACTCCAGAAATTACAGACTTGTATACCACCGTTAATTATTTGATGGGTGTGAGCTGGAAGGCTGCAACATCTAGTTGAGATTTGTTGGATCCTCAAAGATCTTGGACACCAGTAGACCTATTAAATGGATCGATCAAGTCAGATCGACAAGGGTTTATTCCATTCAATGTAAACCTAACAATTCCATACCTGACTCGACCTACATTGTTAAAACGCTTTCATATTTAACTAAATTTTGAAAAACATATTTCTTATTATTTTCTTAAATTATATTGCTTAAACACTTCCATGCAATACAAATTTAGTGAACAATATTATAATTTAAAAAAAAAAATTGAATATTTTCTTTTTATTTTCCTTTACTTTATTCTAAGTCTGGCAAGGGCCACAAGCAAGGTTGAGCCCTCAGCCACATTTGAGGAGGGCACGAAGCCCTCACTAGCAATGGGTGAGGGTTGTGGCCCTTGTCCAATGGTCGTCTAGGCAAGGGACATGATCGGCCAGCCTTTGCCTATGATTGGAGAGAGTCAACTAGTGACTCTCGCCAAATTTTGTAGAAAAAATAAAGAAAAGAAAAAAAAGACAATAAAAGAAACAATTATGAAAAATTCAAAAATGAAAAAATGTTTAGTTTGTTAGGTAACCTAGTTATAATCCATTTAAAGCTCATTTAAGATCCATTAAGTTGTAAATTCACTTTAATTTGGTCAAATCAATGAAAGTGGCTTCTCGACTAGGGAGAGAGAGAGATTTTCTTGATGCGTTTAAATCATAAATCAAGGTACACATTAATTTAGTGGAAGCCCCAACTATTGTTGGGGAGGACTATTTAGCACTTTCCTACTTTTGCCAATTGCATCCGCCATGAGTTGCTCTAACATGCCAATTGAGCCTACACAAGGTGGGTTTGGTTTAAATTTGGTAGTAGGCTTTGGGTGTAATGCAAATGTCGAAAGCCAACACCCTTTAAGAAATGCAAATTGTGTTTAGTAAAAACTCTTTGCAAAGTTATTTTGAGTTCAAGTGGTGTTTGGCAAAAGAACTTTTGCAAGGGTTTTGGCTCAATTTTTTATATTTTTTATTAAAAAAACTCTAACCCTTCACTAGAGTTGACAAGGGGCTTAGGCTGCCGATGAGCCAAATTTGGCACTAGCAACTATCGGTTGAGGTTGCTCGACCTCAAGTGACATCAGCACAATCATCACTGCCCTTCACCGGCCTCTCGCTTGACCTCTTGCCAACTAGATTTGGCCTCATTGGCCCTCAACGGCCACCCTTCCACAAAGAGATGTATAGTAATAAGGAGGGGGCAAAATTGAAAAATTAAAGAATTGGTAAGGGAAGTATGGAAGAAAAAAAAATTACTTCTAATTTCAGCATTCTACAAATACTACTTCAAAATGTTAGTCCCTAATTGCTTTAGGCTTTTAGCATTCCCAAGGCCAGCATTTGATTGGAAACTACTTCAAAATGATTGTCAAATACCCCAACATTTCCCCATACAAAGCCCATTGGAAAAAATGAACCAAACACACTCGTAACTAGTCTCAAGTCCATGCACCCTTGCTAGTTCCGTTTCATCAAAATAACTCTCCATTCCATGGAGTTAGCCGTTCAATGGTTAAGGAACGGTTAAGGAACGAAAATATGTGTGTGGAAATATTTATGTGCAAAACAATTCCATTTCTTGATTAGGCCGCCTAGTCCAATTCTTGTTCATGCCTTACCTAGTCCATGAAATTAGTAGATACCTAGGGCATATTAAGGGCTCGAAATTTACCTATTTAAGGTAGGTTTCCTCGTTATACGAAAACATTTAAAGCATATTTGGTTCATCATTTTAAAAACCCTTGAGAGCCCAGCCTCATAGGAAAAATTTGAGGTGTTTGGTAACCATTTTTAAAGAGCTTTGGGGTTGAAAGTTAGCCTTGGAAGGATGAAAGCACAAGGTAGGTTCTAGCTTTAGGCTTTCAGCATTTTCAAAATGCTATCTCGAGAGATTTTAATGACTTTTTATCTTCCCATCTTGCCCTCACTAGCTTTCTTGTATTCCCCCTTTACCCTCGTTAAGGACATGTTGTGGTTGGTCGCTGACAAGCCCAAGCACCGCTTGGGGGCACGCACCATCGGCAATCACCACAGGTAGTGCAACACTAGTGGCAACTTGGGCTTGCCGGTGACCCTAGGCAATGGCCGTTGAGGTCATGCGACCTTAGCCGCCCGCGCCAGTCTAGCTCAATAGTGGGCCGAACCCTTCATTGGAGCTAGCAAAGGGTTTGATTTGTTTTTTAATAGAAAAATTATAGCCAAAGCTCTTTATATAATTTCTTTTATCACACACTACTTAACCTAATGTTACTTTGTAAATGAGTTTTTACCAAACATAATATGCACTTTTTCAAGCATTTGTAATTTTTCAAAATCCATTTTCAAAGCAAAATCAAATGCAGCCTTACATTGTTCTCCCTACTTGGAAATAGTGGATGACATGGCACTTTCAAAAGTCAACTAGTTGCATGTGATGAAAGTGACCCCAAGTTACAACTAGGGATGTCCCCTTGAGTGAGAGGTAAACCCTATCGATGTCTCACATCAGGTAATGAATTGCCATCGGTGGATTTGAAATGAGGAGAGGCGATCAATGATACGTGTGGCGTCCTTGACTCAATAAAAGGATGTGTTATGGGCTATGCCAGAATTTCTTAAATTATTGTCGGACCCCTTTACCAAAAGTCACAATCTCTAAGAAATAATGAAAAGAATCTGTTTATTTCACAAAAATGAATGATTTATAAAATATTTTCTTAAAAGATATCACTTGAAGTAATTAATTAATAAAAATTATTTTCATTATCAATAATAATTTACGTCCATATGTCTTTGTGGACCATAAAGATACTTTTCGTTTAACATTTTTATGAGCACTATAACAATTATTTTTCAAAAAAAAATATTTTCCAAATCATTTATTTTTTTCATGAAAGAAAACTGTTTCTAGGAAATTGTTTTCGAATTTTCCAATGTTTTGATAATGGAAAATTGATTGCTTTACAAAATAACGTTTTATATAAATAGAAAACAATGAGTTTAAATTGGAGGAAAATGATTTCCCTTCTAACAAGAATGAAACTATTCTTAAATTACCAAAAAAAATGGAAACCACTATTTAAATGATTTTCATGAAAAATATTTTCCTTTTATTTTGAAATTTTCATAGAAAGAACTGTGACTAAAGTAAACAAATAATTCTGTGATGTCATATATTATGGCTCGTGAGGACGAACTTTAGATATCGTCTCCCTACGTTATCACCCAATTGATGGGTCAAAATCAGATCGCCGTTCGCAGAAGAGCTGGCTAAGATTTCTTGTGGATGATGGGGCGTTGAAAACACTAGCCACCCTTTGCATAAAAATATGAATTCTGGGCAAATCTCAGTTGCATGTTAGGTTCGCCTTGTCGGATTTGTCGTAAAGCAATCGCATTGTTGGAGTAGGGATGTCAAGTCTGATTCGATTTGGTTTTCTTCAAAAATCTGATTTGGCTTTGGGTTTTTTATGCAAATTGCCGAAGGGTAATCGCACTGTTGGATGGTCATGCTATTACGCTTTAGTCATAAGATAATGTAAAAATGTAATGTTATGTTGACTTAGGGTTTTGAATGAAGCATTATGGGATTCCTGGAGATGACTTTCAAGAAGTGGTCAAGAACTTTTTATATGTGGAAGCAGATGAGTTCTCTGGGTAAGTTCATTCCTTCACAAATTAGCTATCATCGGATAAGTTGCCCCCATGCGCACTCGACGACTTAAATAACTCAATTCATGATGGACTAAATTCAGCATAACATCTCCCGTGAAAAAAGAGTTAATACCATGAAAAATCCCAAATTAGTACATATGTGAGAAATCTACCTTAAATTAATTTTTTGACTATAAAAAATCCTAAATTAGTACTTTTGTGATAAATTTACCATTCGTTAATTTCCATTAAATTTAATTAATATCATAAAAAACCACAAATCCGTACACATATGATAAACAGTTAGTAGAACCCCAAAATCGTCCGTCAACTATCACGTATCATAACTTAAAAATTCATCAGTAAAATTTAACCAAATAAATGGAGGGTTATCGGTTTAGGGTTTTTTATTGTCAAAAAATTAGCTTGGTTAAATTTAGTATATATGTACTAGTTTTGGGTTTTTTTGGGGTATTAACTTGCGAAAAAAGACAAGTATGAATATAGCCAAACTACATGAGAAAAAGCTCAAGGTTTTGCGTATGGAAGAGCCAGCTGAGTGATGAAAGCAACTCAAATTTTTTTACCTCAGCGTGAGGTCTCAGGTTCAATCCTTACTCGACACGATCGTACAAGGTCGTGCTACAGGGAAACGATTCCTTGGCACAAATTTCCTACTCGGCGCGAATGATCTGCCGTTGACAAGAAGGGATGGACTTCAGCTCCCGCGAGGGAGCTATTTAGGTTACCGATTGCTGTCGGTGGAAAAGGCAAATGCATTTGCTTGTTTGACTTGCACACTAGAATTTATGCCGTGTTGACACTCGAACATGGCGGTGTCATTTAGTCAAACCATCCGAAGGTGGCCCGACGTTTTCATACAAGAAACCCAACATTTTCTTGATAACAAAGCACTCACCAACTTGCGTCTAAAATATGCAGTACGTGCCCTTAAAAGAGCTTTAGTGTTTCAATTCATTGACATTAGGGTACACTCTAGTGGGATTACCATACAATGAAGAGAGGTTTTTTTTTTTTTCTTTTTTTGATGACCGAGAAAGAACTCTACCTGGTCACACCGCCCGACTATGCCCGGTGGCACCATCGGACGTCGTCGCAAGCCATGGCACCATCGGACTCGAGGAGGCTGGCCCTGTAACCCCACCACCATTCCCTCCACTTAAAACGCTAGCAACGAGAAGATTCGAACTCCCGACCTTACGGTGGGAAGAGGGAGAACTTACCAACTGCGCTGCCTGCCGATGGGTCAATGAAGAGAGGTTTCTCTCTCTCTCTCTCCCCCATATTTTAAATTGGCTGGTATGAAGAGCTCAAATTAATTGAAGGCAAAGCAAGAGTTTTGAACGATTCCAGGGTTTAGTCATGTCAAAGCCCGGAGAGTTTTCCGTCAACGGTAGATTTCCGATTTTGTTCATTAGTAAAAGAGCACCACCAATAGCATTGCTCAGACTTCTTCAGGTAAACTAGTAGTAAAATTACCGACTGTATTGGGAGTCACCGACCATCCAGCGAAGTAGTAACTTACCAGCTCCGTTGAAATTTTTACCAGTGCCATATGTAAACTACCGACAATTTTTATTAACATGTTAATACAATAGTAAACTGCCAACTCCTCTAAAATTGTACCACATCTAAAATTCTTCTGTCGGGGGACCCTTTCAGGACTGGAAATGACAGGTTTTATGTTTTCCTTTGAGGTCATATCGCATGGCTAGAAGCTCATGCTTTTCATGATCACTTGGTGTATGTGAGAAGGGGAAGTTACATGGCCATTTAGAGTGTGAAATATAGATTGCTCCTATTCAGAACAATATGGGAAGAATCTTAAGGACACTACAAGTTAGGGCAAAATTTTAGGATCGGATAGACCTGGACCCTCTTAATGATCACATCTAATATTAGTTAATGTCTACTGCATTATACAAAAGAAAAAGGATCTCTTTTTTTTTTTTAAGGATTACAATTCTTTATTTCTTCCTCTACAGTTACTTATTTTATAAATAACCATCATTGGACATGTGAGTAGATTAATGGTACTATTCTATATCTCATGCATTTCAATTAAAAATTCGAACCTTCTCTCTCTTAAGAACAAACTCACTAGAGAAAGTGCAAATCTTAAAACATTTTTCTCTTTCCACGTAGATGTGTACAATCTTCTTCATATTTTGTCAATAATTTATCTTCATTAATCAATAATTCAAACATATTGTAATATGGCAAAATCTCTTTTTTAGAAGTAAATATCATGGTATTGCACAACCATTGAAAACAAGGAGAACTACATCGTACACAGGCCCAAATCAACATCTTCAATTACCTAAGAAAAGATACAGCAGCAGCCCATCATCAAGAACATAAAAAACCCACAAGAGCACCATATATCCAATGACAGAAGGAACTCAATAGCTATGATACATCAAGGAAATACAAGCTGAACCACAACACAATCTCTCACTCACCAGAAGGATTTCACTCCACTTGCACTTTGCCAATTCCTACAAAGGCACTTGGCTTCTGCAGCAAGTGTTCTTAATTCCCTCCTGAAATAGGGATTCAAATTGAAGAAGTTTCGACAGAAAAGGCGGCTGCATCGATGGCTCTTTGCGCCTGCAAACATCTTTTAAATGTTGAATTTTTGTGGCTGTGGGCATTTTTCTAGTAACATAGAAGAAGAGGAGAGAGGGAAAAAGATGGGGCTGCACAGATCATGAGTTTCCAAACTGTGTAGGAAGGATCCATATATCATTGTACCAACTAGATTTGATCATGAGTTTCGCAGCCCATGGACTCATCCTAAGCTATAAGGATCAAGGGTCCAAAGGTATTTTCTAGACAGGCTTGAGACACCCAGCCCGGCCTTAAAATTTCTGTACAAAAAGTGTATGATAGGACGAGTTTGGACAATATTTTAGGCTTGCTCAATTTGGACCCCGCTTAATGATTACCTCTAAAATAGATGGTGTGCTATTTTCAAGGGATCACAATCGTTTTTTTTCCTTCATCAGAAGATCCTTGATTACATAATCTCAAAATATTTTTCTTTTTCCTTTCCTCATATTGAGTCGATAATTTCTTTTCATTAACGAATAATTCAAATACATTATTATAAAGAAATTTTTTTTTTTTTTTTTGGAAAGATATTATAAAGCGATTTTGCAAAATCTTTTTTCCATGGGTAAATATCGTTGTATCGTACAACCAATAAAAAGAGGGAGGACTACAACCCATACAAGCCCAATTCAACAACTTTGACTAACCAAGTAGAGATAGCATCAGCCGACAAAACCACCGTATACCCCACAACAGCGACACTATCTATTAACCACTAAAAGGAAGTCACTCTACTTATTTGTGATAATGGTCTGAAAAGTCCTAGATTTATTGTCTAATGGATAATTCAGTTGTAATTTTTTTAATTTTATCAATTTAATTATAAACATTTTAATAATTGCCAATTTAGTCATAAACCTTCCAATAATTTACTAATTTGGTCATTTCGATTAATTTTCGCCAGAAATCACTGATGTGGACGTCAAACATCCCATATAAGCATTGGTTATCCTATATGGCTCAAAGGACCATATTGAGAAATCATTAAAAGATTTAAAATTAAATTAATAAAATTAAAAATTCAATACTAAGGGCTGATTTCACAAATAAGAATGGGGAATTGCCCATTAGTTCCTAGACTCATCTATGAACCAAACCATCCGTCCAGTTCGATCTTGAGTAGATTCATAAAACCAGTCCACATAACAATGCAATCAATACAAAATTACAAAATTTTACCACTTTAAAGAGACCAGCACCTATAAGAAAGGAAGTGACAATTGTCATGAGGGAGTGAGGTTGCGAAATTCATGATGAGTGTCATGAGCAACGAGCAAAGATGCGACTGCTAGAGCAAGCTATAAGAGAAAGGCGTGAGACTTGAGCGAACAAACTAGAAAAGAGGCAAGAATGGTAATTAACATTTTGAACTTATAGGATAGGGAGAGCAAGCGACTATGCGAAAATAGCGACTTGCGAGCGAAAATGGGTAAGCTTAATGTTTTTTGACTAAAAAAAGAAAATTTGAAGTATATCTACGCAATATAGTTTGGTTTTTTTCTAATTATTTGCCTTTAATAATAATGAGACAAATAGTACATCGTACGGCACCTATAAACTCGCGAGGCAAAAGAAGAAAATAGCCTGGCGCGCGGCGTCACGCGATCTCAATTCCGCGGATCTCCAAGGTAGACTGAAGGCTTAAAAACACGCAAAAGACAAGAAATAAAAAAGACACGTGTGAATCCAATCTCCTCCACGCGCCATACCCCAAAGCAAGCCACGTTTCGGTCTCTCCGATATGACGTGGCTTTCGAGAAATGCACCTCATTTTTTATTTTCTTGTTTTTTTTAGAGGCTACGTTCAATTTTATTAGGATTAATACTTTGAAAAAATCAAACCGGTACACCTGTAACAAATTTACCCCAAATTATTTTTTTGACGATGAAAAATCCCAAACTGATACACTCGTTACAAATTTACCTCAACTGACCATAAAAAATCATAAACTGGTACATCTATGACAAATTTACTCCAAACTAATTTATTTGACCGTAAAAAATCCCAAAATAGTAAATTTTAAATTGGATTAATACCACAAAAAATCACAAAAATTATAAATTGTGACAAATGGAGCGTAAAATCCCAAGTTGGTATACCAATCAACTGTTACATGTCATTTAACTTAATAATTTGACAGTTAAATTTAACAGAAACTAACAAAGGGTAAATTTGTCACAAGTGTACTGGGTTTGGGATAAATTTGTCAAAGGTATACCGTTTTGGGTTTTTAGTAGTCAAAAAAATAATTTAAGATAAATTTATCACAAATGTACCGGTTTTGAATTTTTTAGGATATTAACCCATTTTATTAATAAATAAAAAGACTGCGATGCCTCCATATTCGTCTTGTTTCAATTTTTTTTTCATTTTTTCGCACGGTAATTTGCTAGCAATTAACACGTATTACTCAGTTATAAGCTATGTAGTACAGACACTCTCCGAAAGCCTTCGTGTCGTGTCCGACACGTTCCAACACGTCTCGACACACTCCGACACGTGGTTAACGAGTGTCGAAAAATCCGACACATGGTCAACTCTCTCCGACACGCTTCGACACGCGAGTCCAGAATTCCGACACGCGATTCCGACACGCACGGGGTCAAGTTTAAAAATTTCTAATACTTGAGGGGTTAAAATATAAATATACACAAAAGAAGTAATAAAATAAGTAATAAAATTGCTATAAATATACACGCAATGGGTCAATTTTATTTTATTTTTCAGTTTTGTTTTTTTAGAATTTTTTTATTTTTTTAAAAGTCTTTACTATGATTTTTTTTTTGGTCGATAAAGTCTTTTACTATGAAAGAAGTAATAAAAAATGTTATATATGATAAATAAATAAATTTAAAAATATCATTTCAGCATTTTTCTTTAAACAATGTTTTTTCCTCTAAGTTTTGTGTATTATTGTAACAAATTAAAATAATGAATGATATTATTTAATATTTTTCGTGTAAATTAATTCTAGGCTATTATTATTATTATTATTATTATTATTATTATTATTATTATTATTATTATTATTATTATTATTATTATTATTATTATTATTATTATTATTTAAAAATACATTTAATATATAACGTGTTGGAATGTGTCGAAATTCTCTATTTTTAAGAAATGACTTGTCGGCGTGTTGTGTCGTGTCGTGTTGTGTCGTGTGTCGCGTGTCCGTGTCAGTTCTACATAGGTTATCAGTTACATAGTTTTTACTATTTTCTCCTTGTGGATGCTTAAATTGGTGATAACGGTAGAGATAATTTCACTTTAAATTAAAGGTGGTATTGTCGTGCCGTTTTTCCATATTGATGAGCGAAAGTATAGCCCACGTAAGGGTAGTGTGTCTTTCAGGATTTTGTCGATATCTTTCAGTGGTAAAATCATTTGTCGAGAAATTGATTCTATCATTCTGATTTGTACAGCTGTTGATGACTGTGCTCTACAAATAGTTTCATCCACTTGTAAATAAGTTCGTACATACTTATTTTAATTGGAAAAAAAATTCACAATCAATTCTAAACATATTATACGAATGTCAATTCAATCTTAAATATTTCAATTTTATTAATTTAATCTTAAATCTTAAGGCAAAATTCCGTGATAGTTCTTTCGGTCAATTTTTACTAGAAATTGTTGACGTGGCGGTTTAACCATCACCAATGTCTTATGTAGCACACTTTTACATCAATAATTTCCGGTAAAATTGATCGGCAAGCGAGTTTTGCATAAATTTTAGGATTAAATCGACAAAATTAAAAAAATTTGGTATTAAATTGACATTCATATAATAAGTTTAAAATCGATCGAACAATTCTCTTTAATTTGAGTTTGAGTGTTGATGCAAATGATGGTTGCGACAACACAAGAAAAGGGTTCAATTCAAGAAGGTATAGATGATATTTATTTAAGACCCTCCAATACATAAAGTACAAGAGATTGATTCTCATGGTCTAAATGCTCACTACTCACGTAAATAAACTCACTTATATTAATCATGCTATCTACAATTTAACTCATCAATACGCCCATCAACCAATACGGTAACGTGATACTTTAAAATGATGTTACATCCTAACAAAGAATATTTGTTGGATTTTGCCAAGAAAAATTTTAAGGGCACTAATTGAGCAATCAATTAAAAATATTTCGTAGTTTTAAATGTACTGACCAATCATGTGGTGTATAAATTAAGTTGATTTAAATTAAGTATATTTAATATGTTTATTATCATGACTGTCAAGATGAGAAAATTGTCCAAAAAAGTCATAAACTTATTGTCAATTCAGTCATAAATCTTTTAGTTTTTCCAATTGAATCTTAAATATTTTCATCTTTTGTCAATTAAGTCCTTCCAAATAATTTTGACCTGAAATTGCTGACAAAAGCGCTGGCCGTCTCACATGGCAATCAGTAATGCCGCACGCGAACGTTGACAAAATTTATTAATCTTTTAATTTTTTTCAAATTTTTTAAAACTAATTTTATGTTTTTGATTTTTTTTTCTCTTTTTCATTTTATTTCTCTCCTTTGCCAATCACCCAACGTCAATAGAGGCTACGACCGGCGAGGGTTGGCCTCACCTAGATCTCGTGAGGGGCAACCTCGCTAGCCTTAGGTGAGGCCATGCCTTGGTGGCCAATGAGGTTTTATGGTTTTAGACCTCTCCGAATTTGTGAGATTTCAAAGGCCTTCGAGGCTTGCTTTCGTGGTTCTAGACCTCATTGAATTCATGAGGTTTCGAAGGGCCTCAAGGCTTAGCCTCGCCAATTATAGCCTTTAATCGATTGCCAGCCATCATCAAGGTTGGGCGACCAATAGATGAAGGAGGAGAGATATTTAAAAAAAAAATAGTTAAAATTTTCAAAATTTTCAAAATTTTCAAAATTTTTTAAAAATGAATAAATTTTGTTTATATTAGTGCTAGTCATGCCATGTAAGACGGTCAATGTCAACATCAACGGTTTTCGGGCAAAATTAATTCGATAAATTTAATTAGCAAAAGATCAAAACGTTTACGACTCATTGATAAAATTAGAATGTTGTGTAATTGGTTTATGACTTTTTCAATAATTTTCATTATTGGGATGGTTATTACTTTCAATTTTTATTGTAAAGGTGAAATTCTACTCATGCCGGCTTAAACTTTCAAACGTCATTTCGTTGGTCAATTTTTTGGTCCTATTGGACTGCTAGCAAGAAAAAAAGGTCCCGAAAATTTGGCCCTACAACCAATTTGCCCACTGACTTTCCAATGAAGTTGCAATGTCTCATATAATGTGAACTCCAATCAATTTACAGCGGGAGCTATGATCACGTGCTTATCACGTGACCTTTAAGTAACGGCAAAATCGTCCCTAAGAATTATGGTAACCTCATAGGTAATGTGGTGGCTAGCACTTGCTATCACCGTTTCAACACCAATTTGAATCTCTCAATCTTTGTTTTCACCATTGTAAGCGATGATGTTACCTACGAGTGCTGGGGAACTGCTTTTGAGAACTTCCCCGGCATTTCAGGCCAAAGATTGGCCAACGACACCTCCAAATGCTTTGAACCAAACACCTCAAATTTTTTCCAAGGGTCTTTCGAGGCTGAAAACCCCTTAGGAATGCTGAACCAGACGAGGCTTAAGAGCGAGCTGCAAGAGTTGACAAAGATTGAGAGAGTGACTTGCAAGAGAGATGAGGCAAGTTCGGGACCACGAGGAAGGGACGGAGGTGAAGTCGCGATGTGATGCTGCAATAGAGGGCTAGAAGTGAGAGCTTAGTTAAGAGGCAATTGAGAGCCAAATGAGACGAGAGAATTAGGAATTAGGGTTTTGTGAAAATATAAAAATTAAAAATTTATATATGTACAAGTCCGATATGGATAATCTAGGTGAGCGGTTTTACACTTGGAGTTGGATCAGTACTCGCTGGTTCATAAAAATCTCAAACTATGCTCGCAGTGACACAAATGCCTAAATACAAACACCCCAAACTATTTTTTCTTTTATTAAAAATCGCAAATTTATTTATGTGCGATAAATATATCCAAATGGAACTGAAATAGAGGGTATATATTTTTAAATTTTTTTCATAACATAAAAATAAGAATTCGAAATATTTATATCGCAATGGATGAGTTTAGATTAGGTTGAGGTATTTGTGTTGTAATATAATTTGGGGTTTCTTAATTATTTGCCACTAATTATATTGCAACAAATGGTATCTCGTACGGCACCAATAAACTCGCGAGGGAAAAGAAGGAAATCGCCCGACGCGCGGCGACACGCGATCTCAATTCCGCGGAACTCCAAGGCAGACCGAAGACTTAAAACACGCAAAAGACAAGGGGAAATAATAATAAAAAAAAAAAACACGTGTGAATCCAATCTCCTCCACGCGCCAAAGCCCGAAGCACGTAAGCCACGTGTCGAGCTCTCCGATATGACGTGGCTTTCCGAGAAATGCAGCTCATTTTTATTTTCTTCCTTTTATTTTAGTGGTGACGTTCGATCTGATTAAATTGAAAGACTGCTGTGCCTTCCTATTCCTCGTTTCAATCTTTTTTACCTTTTTTTCGCACGGTAATTTGTTAGCAATTGACTCGAATTACTTGGTATTTAGTTACATAATTCTCACCTTTTTTAACCTTAAGGGTACTTAAATTGATGATAACCTTCGAGATAATTTCTCTTTGAATTAGTCATAGTATTGCCGTGCCGCTTTTCCGTATTAATAAGTGGAAGTAGTCGATGCAAGGACAGTGTTCATTTCGACATTTTGTCAAAATCTTTCAATAGTAAGTCCATTATTTGAGAAATTGATTCTACTTGTCGTTTGATCCGTATAGCTATTGATGATTGTGCTCTACGAATACTTTCATTCACTCGTAAGTAAGTTCATATAGACGTCTTATAATTATAAAAAATTACACAATCAATTGTAAATTTATTGCATGGATGCTAATTCAGTTTTAAACACTTTAATTTAATCAATTTAGTTATAAACTTTTGGGCGAAATTCTAATATATTACTTTTGGTCGATTTCCATTAGAAATTGCTAACATGGTAATCTACTGGTCGTCGTCTGTCTTATGTGACACACTACTCTAGCGATAATTTTCGGCATATATTGATCGGAAGGACTATATTGGAATTTTGCACAAAGGTTTAGGATTAAAATGACAAAATTGAAAATTTAGAAGTACATTGATATTTGTACAATATGTTTAAAATTGATTGGACAATTTCCTCTGTTAATTGAGCCCGAGTGTCAACGCAAATGACGATTGCAACAACCTGAGAAAAGGGTTTCGATACAAGAAGGTATAGGTGATTTTTATTCAAGACACTCAAATAGAGAAAAGTATAAGAGATTGATTATCATAGTCTAAATGCTCATCACTCATCTAAATGAACTCAATTGAATTAATCATGCTACCTACGATTTAACTCATCAATTCACCCATCGGCCAACACACTAACGTGATGCTTTAAGATGATGTCACATTGATGTCCTAACAAACAATAGTTATTGGATTTTGTTAAGAAAGATTTTAAGGGCACTAATTGAGCAATCAATTAAGAACAGGCTGATGGTTTTTAATGTCTTGATCAATCATTTGGTGTATAATTTAAATCACTTTAAATTAAATATATTTAATATGTTTATTATCGTGACTATCATGATATTACTTTACTGTAACAATGAAATTCTATTCATGATGTCTTTCAACTTTAAGATGTCATTTCATTAGTCAATTCTTTGTCCCATGGGGACAACTAGCAGGAAAAAATGATCCCCAAAAGTTGGCAATACAACTAATTTGACTAATAACTTTTCAATTAAGTTGTAATATCTCCCGTAACACAAGCTCCAGTGAATTTACAGTCGAAGCTCCGATTCCATGCTTATCATGTGACCTCTTGATAAGGGCAAAATTGTTCATAAAACCCTAACAACCTCGTTGGTAAGATAATTGCAACATCGGTAGTCACCATCTTTTCAATACCATTTCAAATCTCTCAATCTTCTTTTCCATTACTCTTTTTTTTTTCTTTTTATCTATTCACTATGTTTTACTTTAGGAAAATCATTTTGCCTGTTCTGCGTGATCGCTTCCCATGTCAAACACATGATTGGAATTCCGCTAAAAATTGGCTAGAGTCAACGCTAGAGGGACATTACAACCTATTCGAAAGTTGAATTTATTTTTGTAGATTAATAATAGAGTTAATATTGTAAAAATAATTTCAAATTATACTCACCGTGACATAAATATCTCGAGTTTTTTTTATCACTAAAAATCTTAAACTATTTTTATTGTGACAAAAATAACTAAAAAAAATTTGTGTTATAAAAAACCTGAAATTTATATTAGTATGATAAATACACCCTAGATGAATTGAATTTAAGATTATTTAAAAAAAAAAGGGGGGTATTTGTGTTGCAATGAAAAAAATATAAGAATTGGATTTATTTGTGTGGCAACATAATTTTGGGGTTTTTTAATTATTTGCCCAAGTGTTGCGACAAATAGTATATCGTACGGCACCAATAAACTCGCGAGGGAAAAGAAGAAAATCGCCAGGCGCGCGGCGACACGCGATCTCAATTCCGCGAAACTCCGAGGTAGACCAAAGACTTAAAACACGCAAATGACAAGAAAGAACAAACAGGACACGTGTGAATCCAGCCTTCTCCACGCGCCAAAGCCCAAAGCGCGTAAGCCACGTGTCGAGCTGTCTGATATGACGTGGCTTTTCGAGAAATGCAGCTCATTTTGAATTTTTTTTTTGGAGACGACGTTCGATTTGATTAATAAAAAAAAAAAAGAAAAAGACTGCGATGCCTCCGTATTCCTCTCGTTTCAATCTTTTTTCCTTTTTTTTTTCTCACGGTAATTTGCTAGCTATTAAGTCGTATTACTCTGTTAATAGTTCCGTAATTCTTACCATTTTCTCCCTCAAGGGTACTTAATGATAACCATAGAGATAATTTCACTTTAAATTATCCGTAGTATGCTTATGTCATTTTTTTATATTGATGAACAAAAATAATCGATGTAAGGACATTGTGTCTTTCGGCATTTTATCGAAATATTTTGATGGTAAAACTACTTTTTGAGAAATTCATTCTAATTTTTATTTTGAATTGCATAATTGTTGATGATTGGGTTCCGCAAGTAGTTTCATTCACTCGTAAACAAGTTCATACATATTAAGTTTAATTGGAAAAAAAAAATTACACAATCAATTTTAAACATATTATATGGAGTATTAAAAATTTTGATTTTACTAATTTAATTCTAAATCTTTGGGCAAAATTTTGGTATAGCTCTTCTATTTGGTTTTTACGAGAAATTATTGACGTGGAGATCTAGTCGTTGTCAAATTTCTCATGTGATATACTTTTATGTTAGTAATTTCTAGTAAAATTGATCGCAATGACTTTATTGGAGTTTCACATAAAATTTTAGGATTAATTGGCAAAATTGAAAAATTTAATATTAAATTGACATCCGTGTATTAAGTTTAATATTTTTTTTATCATAATAATAGGCTTAAAATTGATTGCACAATTTTCTCTTTTAATTGGGCTTGAGTGTCAATACGAATGATGGTTGCCACAACACATAGAAAAGGGTTCAATTCAAGAAGGTATAGATGTTATTTATTCAAGACACTCAAATAGAGAAAGTACAAGAGATTGATTATCATGGTCTAAATGCTCATTACTCACATAAATAAACTCAACTGAAATAATCTTGCTACCTACAATTTAACTCATTAGTACATCCATCAAATAACATAGTCACACAATATTTTCAATGATGTTACATCGATGTCCTCGCAAAAAATATTTGTTCAAATTCAGAAAGATTTTAAGGGCACCAATTACGCAAAAAGTTAATAATATTTTCATAGTCTTTTAAATGTCCTGAGCCATATATTAAGTCGATTTAAATTTAGTATGTTCAATATATTTATTATCAATACTATTAGGATAGTTAGTACCAATGGTGAAATTCTGCTCGTGTGAGCTTTCAACTTCCAAATGTCATTTCACTGGTCAATTCTTTGTCCTTTCGAGACTATGAGCAGATTTAAAAAAAAAAAAAAAAAGTTGATACCACAACCAATTTGCCTTTTGACTGTCAGTTAAGTTGCTCCTCTAACACGAACTCCAATCAATTTGCAATCGAAGCTCTGACCTGACGATGTGCTTATCACGTGATCTTTCGATAAGGGTAAAATTGTTTATAATAAACTGTAATGACCTAATCGGTAACATGGTGGCAACATCGGCGGTCACCATCGTTTCAACACCATTTCGAATATCTCTGCCTTCTTTTCGATTAATCTTTTTTTTTTTCCTTTTATCTTTTCACTATGTTTTACTCTAGGACAATGCTAGGGGGGACATTGCAACCTATTCTGACGACTTCGAAAAAAAAATCGAAAAGAATCGAAAATGTTAGGGACTCGCGTGCAAATTGTGTAACTGCCCCACGACCTAACTTCTAGGGGGGCACTTTGCAATTTCCCCTCAGCACTAGGAACACCAAAACGTGCATACGCAGCGTCCTGATGAGGACGCGTGCGTCGTCGTTTCACGCGGAAACACGGGTTGAACGTCTCCCCCCTCGAGAAGTACAAAGGAAATATATTTTTCGAGTCTTCGTCACCGATCCAATCGAGAACCAGTCTTCCTCCTTGATTCGCCTCCAAGTAAAAGCTCTCTCTCTCTCTCTCTAGCGGTATATACCAGCGCATCGTCCGTCCTTGCATCTCGCATCTTGCATGGGTAGATGAGATTCAGTGATTAGGAGAACAAGAAATGGGAAAGTGGCCGCCATGGCAACCCGAGGAGACCAAGAAAGTCCACGTCAAGTTCCGCCGCTTGAGGCTCGAGGGTCTCGGCGCATTTGCGGAGCGCGACGGCGATGAGGCGAAGAAGGAGAAGAAGAAGGAGAAGGAGAAGGAGAAGGGGATCCTCCTCGAGGTCAAGTGGCGAGGACCCAAGCAAGGGCTCGTCCAGTTCCCGCGGACGGCGACGCGCCACAAGCAGGTCACGACCCAGAGGGTCCTGAGCGGGGACGCGGCCGTCGAGTGGGACGAGGGGGAGCTGATCGAGGGCACGTGCAGCTTCGGCGGCTCCTCCGCCGCGTGGGAAGTTTCCTTCAAAGTCTTATGCGTAAGTGCGAGTCGGGTAACGAGATTGCCCTCGCGTTCGTGCCGTCCTTTTGTTCGATTAAATGTCGAGGAGAGAGGACCGCGCGTGACGATGCTGAAAAATGGGTCGGAATTTTGCAGGGGGATTGCGCGGAACCGAAGCCCAGGCTGGCTGTTCTCGGGAAAGTTTCCTTGAATTTGGCAGAAATGGCGTCGAAGATGGAGTCCGCAGCCGAGAAGAAGCTTCCCATCGCCTTACAGGTAGCTGGCGATACCCGCGAAGCTTCTCTTACGGTGAGCGACTCCCAACATCTATAAATTACGAAGATTTCTCTCTCTCTCTCCCTCGCCTCAAAGCCTCGAACTTCATCGGTTCCTCCGAAAAAGTTTCCCTTTTGAGGCATACCCATCTTCTTGTTCTAGCTTTTCTCGTCATTCGAACGAGTTTCTTGAAATTTTTAGTTCAATCCCGATCGAAAATCCGCATGTGCTGTGCTGCTGTTGCCGGCCGGCGGCCGGTTCCCCCTACATTTTCCGACCATACCTAATTTCTCGTAATAAATTTTGGAGGCTGATTTGGACCTGCTCTAGAAGTTTATTAGGTTATAACAGCCCTCGACGTCATATTTTATTTATTTATTTATTTGGGCAAATAATCACTTCCTTGATTTTCGGGTCACCCTAATACGTTAAAAAAAAGACTTGGGGTCAATTTTTTTTTTTTTTTTTTTGTATTAATTGATTTTTGTACAGGTGAGCGTCAGCTTCTCGGAAGCCAGGAGTTGTAGCGACGTGGCCTCGGCGCTAGTAGTGGTGCAAGGCCAGAACGCGACGGCGGCCAGGTCAGAACGAGAAGACGGTTTCTTTAAATTAGTAAACGCCGTGATGAAGAGGCCGAAGAAAAGTCAAGAGGCCCGACCGGGACCCGGCCCCGGACCCAGCCCATCCTCCGACTCCTCGGACGAGTCGCCTCCCCGGGCCGGCCCGGCGGACCCCGCCGCCGGGAGCGACGGCGGCCGCGAGCGGAGCCCCGGCCCGGAGCCGGGGTCGTCGACCTCGGGCTCCGAGCCGGTCAAGCAGAGAGGGTTCCTGACGTGGAAGCGACGGCGGCTGAGCTTGAAGCCGGCGACGAGGAGCAAGGTGGAGCCGTTGATGGTGGAGGAGGGGCCGGACGGGCGTGACGTCAGCAATCTGCCCCCCTCCGCCGTTGACTCACCTCCCTCCGGTCCTGAAACGGTACGGAAAAACTAACTTTCGCTGTCCCCTTACGCAGCATTGCCTTTTCAGCGATTATCTGAATCTAGTCATTGAACGAGAAAGCTTGTCGCTTTTGATGCATGCCTCTGGTCCATTTTTTGGGTTCATTCCATTTCCATGCGCATTTCATAATAGACAAAAGAATCTGCTGAAACTCACATGGTTCCAGCATGATGTGAATAATAGATATCCGGTCGCTTTCTCGTATGTCGCAGCGGTCTGTCTATTGATGCAGATATAACAACTCGGGTTATAGCCTGGACGACCGATTCAAACTAAACCACAAAAAATGATGGCTGTGCTGTACATTTTTTTTTTTAAAGCATGCCGTTTGCTGTCCGTACAAATGCATTGCAAGTCAACTTCGGGATCGCCTTCCCCAGGCTTACCCTTCTGAGGTCTACATCAGAATAGTTTTCTTCATTTGTCATGCTGACTATGCTACTGAGATCACGTACCTGTGTTTAGAACAGTGACAGAGCCAGATTTTTGTCAAGGGAGATGAATATCTGTATGCACCTACTTTAAAAGGTTTGATTGATATTTGTTTTTTTTTAAAGAAAAGAACATTGATAACAGATGATATGAAAAATAACACTAAAATATATAAATACTACTATATATGAGATTAACAGAAATAGAATTTTGTCAGATATCGTGAATCTATTTACCTGTGTATTATTATGTTAAGAAACAAATATTTCCTATTTCCCAAAGGGGTCCTGTTAGTGAGAACCGGGGACACTTGTTAACCATACTCAATATAATAACGTTGCCATATTCAATGCACACGTTGCCTTGGGTCACTATGATCCAGTCCTGATCATGTACCCACCCCATCTCAATAGAATCCTGTGTGAGCATGCGGCACTTGATCTTGGTGTCGTGTATGTCATTTATCACACCCTGTTGCAATATAATTGGGCGTTCTAATGCGTCGATATTGGCTGCGAATTGCAGAAAGTTGCTGCGGAGGAGACTCCTCTGGAAATGGACTGTCGAGAAGATGACTGCTTTTGGGAGGAGAAAGAACTAGTCAGCAGAGATGGGCAAACAAAACTGAGAACAAATGTTTCTTTTGCTTCCTTTGATCAGAGAAGCGAAAAGGCATGTGGAGAAAGCGCTTGTTCTGCAGTAGCTGCCATGATTGTTGATTTTCTCTACTCAAACCAGTATAACCTCCCGACTAGAGCTCAGTTCAATTCGCTCATCAAAGACGGTTCTGAAGAATGGCAGAGGCTCTGCAACAAGGAGACCTACCTCATGAGGTTCCCCGATAAACACTTTGATCTCGAGACCGTTTTGGAAGCTGGAACGAGACCTTTCACAATCTGTCCTGATAAGTCATTCATTGGGTTTTTCAGCCCAGAGAAATTCGAGGCTCTTAAGAAAGCTATGTCATTTGATGAAATATGGGCAAAAATTATGACGCATGAAGCTGAAGAAAGCGGGCGTGGAATATACGTAGTGAGCTGGAATGATCATTTCTTTGTTTTGATGGTGGAAGATCATGCCTACTATGTCATCGACTCATTGGGGGAACGGCTCTTCGAAGGTTGTGACCGTGCCTATATTTTGAAATTCGATGAAGCTGCTGTGCTGTACAGAAAGGCCAAGAATGGCGAGAGTCATGGCTCGGGGAAGGAGGAGGGCGAGGGCAAGAGTGAGAAGAAAGAAGATGAGTGGGAGGAGGTCATGTGTTCAGGAAGGGAGTGCTGTGGAGAGTACATCAGGAGGTTTCTTGCAGCTATACAGGTCCAAGCACTCGAGGAAGACGAGAAAAAGGGGTCCGCCTCTACTCCCTCTCTCCATCAAAGACTGCAAGTAGAGTTCCACTATTGCTGTCCCAACCCTTCCGAACCGCCGGCTGCTGAGGCCGCGGCTGCTGCATTGCCTTCTGCCAATGCCTTATAGATTCGTTGCTTTTGTCTTGGGAAGGATCTGTTTCTTTGAGTGGCTAGCAAGTTGTATTTTTTTTGGGGGTGTGAATTTTTGTATTCATCTCCATGAGATGTGTAAATACTTAGTTCAATGAGAAGTGGGTATAGAAGAGCATGATGTAATTTATTCCTCTGCTCAGAGCCTCTGGATCGCAGAGCGATAAGTGCAAGTGATTTTGTCTTTGTTTCCTTCCTTCCTGCTGCTGTCTTACTACTCTCTGGCAATAGATACAAGGAAAAGAAACTTAAATCCTCTGTGTCCTCGTACTATGCAAACTCGTGAGGCATTTGAGGTTTATCTGGGGTCTTGGGTGCTTTTTGATTGAACATAATCCAGTTACCGCAGCAAATCTGGATATTCTCACAACCTCTTCTATAATGTTAGGGGTGATCCGTTCCAGTTCCCAAAATTAAAAAAAAAACACATATGTAGTCGGTTCGGTCTCGTTTCCTTTTTAATTGGGAACTGGATCTGTTGAGCACTGGTGCCACTTTTAGGAAACGGGAACTAGACCAAACTGAAAGGTTCAGTCTGGTTTGAGTAGTTCCTAGTTCAGGCGATCCATTTTGCACACTTCTATACATTGCGTCGGGCAAATTTGTGATTCTCCAATCCTCAAACCTATTGGGGCCTGCTGGTTCATCATGCCCGCTCTATTTGCTCTGCCGCAAGTTAAGATATGATTCTAGTTCTAATTGATGGAAACATTTAGAATGTAAGCGACTAGCGTCTAATCTTTCCATCAATGTAAGGGTACAAAATAATTGTTGAACAGCATAGCTAAGGAATAGGCTTCAAGTTGCGCCTACTTAAATGGGGACTAGATCTAAGTGATAACGTTACGGTTCACTCGGTGAACAATGAGGAATGGGTTGCTCGGTGGGAAGGAGCAACTGAAGCTGTATCATATTCAAATTCAAGATCCACTTAAATAAACTCGTAAAGGCTTTGGAGAAAGTGAATGATACTTGAATAAAAAGAGTATAAAAGCCTGGGCGCCTATGAAAATGGGATAAATAAATTTAAATATCATAAGGAAAATCAACAAGATCGCGTGGCCTAATGGATAAGGCGCTCGCCTCCGGAGCGGGAGATTGTGGGTTCGAGTCCCACCGTGATCGCCACCAGCGATTTCTGTGTTTTGCAAATTTCACCAACTTTTTTCTTTGACAGACATCCATGGCAGGAAGAGCAACCGTCGAAACTTAACCGGTCGAGGATTTTTGCGTACAGAACAGCATCTTTTGCTGGGAACAAGTTATGGCTTATCAACTTGTAAGCGAGAGAAGCGGAGCTTGCCAGAACTTTTCTGCTGCTTCTATTGCGGTTCTTGCTGCGGTTGTAAGTGGTGAGCGTTCTTGAATGATACGCTTACTTCCGTATAATGAGGATGAGGAATTCACTTTCTAGAGATTGGTTAAGTCGAAGTGTTATGAAAGTAGGCAAATTTCCTATTTGCGATCCGCAAAAGGGCTACTAGGGATGTCTCTACGACCGCCATGTACATGGAGCAGCGATGCACCGTGCATCTGCACGGGCGACGCGCTGCCAAATGGGTGTCTATTCGCCAGCAATATGGCGCGTCTAACCCATAATTTTGGGACTTCTTGAACTTAACTGCACGTCCTTCTGGTTGGATGCGCTCGACAAAACCAGCGAGGGTCTCTTCATTCTGCGAGGTATGGGTTAAGTTGGCCTCGCATGCTCATTGTGATTCTTCGCAAGCCCATATCGTAACATGGTCATCTATGCAAAATTCATGGTATGAGTCGCAGACCAACATAACGTACGTTGTTCACTTCAAGAGCACATTGGAAAGACAATATGGGGACGGTAGAATACCAGATCTCACATCATCTGAAAGAAGTAGAAGGCAAGGAGGAAACGTAGAGAAGAGCGTGGGGAAATTTGTGTATTTCATGTATATTTGTCTCAATGTACAAGTGTGATATTATAGTACAAGACATGTACAAGAAAAAGGCAACTAAATAATCTAAGAATCAGATTTAATATTAATTGATCCTGAATAATATCTAGAAGATATTGCGTATCTTCCAACACTCCCCCTCAAGCTGATGGTTTGTAAATGTCCAAGACACCTAGCTTGCTCAAAAGATACGCATGCTGTCTCTGACATAAGGGCTTGGTGAAGATATCTGCTGGTTGTTCTTTTGTCCCAATTCCTTGTGTCTCAATCACTCCTTATTGGATTTTCTCTCGAGTGAAATGACAATCCACTTCTATATGCTTTGTTCTCTCATAAACAATAGGGTTTGACGCGTGTTTGAGAGATGCATCATTGTCGCAGAACAATTTGGTAGGTCCTCTAATTCGTACCCCAAGGTCTTGAAGTAGACCTCGCAACCATACTATTTCACATGTGGTGTTTGCCATGGCTCGATATTCCGCTTCTGCTGAAGACAATGAGATGGTTGGTTGCTTCTTTGTCTTCCATGAAAGTAAAGAATTCCCCAATTTAATACAGAAACCGGTAATGGACCTTTTGCTCATTGGATAGGTCGCATAATCCACATCATAATATGCGATCATACTCATTAGGGGTGAGCATGGTTCCCGGGTAGAACCGGGAACCGGAGGGTCCGGTTCGGTTCCCGGTTCTAAAGAGACCGGTTCCGGAACCGGAACCAGTGAAAGTTAAAAAAAAAAAAACTCTAGCACGTCACTTCCCCCACGTGATTCCCCCCTTCTGCCAATTCTTCCCCCTTCCCCTTTCTTTTCTCCCCTTTTTCCTCCTCACGTCACTTCCTACCCCCTCACCCCAACTTTTTTCTTTTCTTCTCTCTTTCTCTTCTTTTTGCCCTTCTCTCGGCAGAACCCCCCTTTCTTATGTTCTTCTTCTTCTTCCTTCCTCTTGCTGGTGCTGCTTCACCCACCACCACATCGCGCCCCACGCCCTACTCACCACCACCTCTTGGCCACCGAACCATCACCACCCACCGCTCGTCCGACGAGTCGTCTCGCCGTTGAGCTCGACTAGCTGTCGCGCCACTTATTTTTAAGAAAGAAATTCAAGAGACTGATTCTTACACTAGAGTGCTAACGCTGTTTTGCAGGTTAGCTTGTTTCTCTGGATAGGCAATCAGAAGGAGCGGAAGCAAATCACAGAAGCACAACTGTGCTCTGATACCATGAAAGAAGTCGAAGGCAAGGAGGAAACGTAGAGAAGAGCGTGGGGAAATTTGTGTATTTAATGTATATTTGTCTCAATGTACAATGGTGATATTATAGTACAAGACATGTACAAGAAAAAGGCAACTAAATAATCTAAGAATCGGATTTGATATTAATTGATCCTGAATAATATCTAGAAGATATTGCGTATCTTCCAACATCATCGTCGATCAAAGTAAAGAACAATAACAATAACTGCATAACCAATCAGAAATACTGAAAAGGCTAGTCCTGCGTGGAATCCTTAAATGGGCGAGATGTCGCAGAACTACAACCCCCTGATAATAACCTTAAGCCAGAGTAGCCTATATTCCCACATAATGGAAGTGATACCAGCTGAATGATAGCAATAGAGATGATGTTATGCTGAGGAGTTTGCTTGATCAGGGACTAGATGAGTGGGGTGGGAAAAGGAAAGGGATGGCAGCGGGAAAATCTTTTGGGAGCTCAGGGATGGTAGGCAATAGCTTCGGCAACTCCGGAACAACCAGTACTTCTTCAGGTACCTTTGGGACCTCGGGCTTCGGCAGCAGAGGCAACTCGGGCTTTGGTAAGGTTGGGACTTCAGTTTTCGGCATAGGTGCCGACTTAGGCAAAGTCGGGATCGTGGGAGCTGGAGGTAGCTCAGGCTTGGGAAGCTTGGGAAGCTTGGGAATCTCGGGCAAGCCTGCGTCAAGAAGGCGACAGGAAGTGAGGACTCCGACTTCATCGCCAGTTACGGACGACAGGACTAGGAGCAAGAGAGGTAGTAAAGTGAATTTCTTGCGACAGGCCATCTTCGTTGCTTTCGACTCGAAACCTCTTGAAGATTGGAGTTGTTTACTAAGTCCAATTTGCAAGTCAAGCTGATACTTCAGGCTGTTATTATACTAAAATGCGTGATGCAGTTGTAAAAATTATTATGTGGCCCACGTGATATCATTAATTGATGGTTTAATAAATATTTAATGCTAAAATATATTGATTATTAAAGTTACGACTCTAATGAAAGGGTACGATTCTCGTTGAGAAGATGTGCGACTCTTACGGAAAGTAAAATGCGTTTTGATGAAAGACACCTCTTGATAGTATGTATAAATAAGAGTTTGGTCCTTTCTCCACCCACGACGTGAAAAAGAACGTAGTATTTTATCCTTTATCAGACATAATACGTTAAGAAAAAGTGAGTTAAGGGAAAGAAATTAGATTTCTTCATTTTTTAATTTTTCCGTGATAAATATTTTAAAGGTTTCGCAATGGATAAATGTATATCTTCATCATTTTCATTATGAAAATCATGAAGGTAAAAGATCTTGCGTTTGTATTTCCGTATAAAAGTATTACGTTATCCGCTTACAGTGGCAGCTGGAAGATGGAGATGTGGAGCAGGGTTGGTGGGAAAGGCTTGTCTTGATAGTCGAACTGTCTGATCGGCCATGACCACGCATCAGAGAGGTTTGATGCATGCCATATGTGGCTGTGATCTTCACCGAAGGTCGATCCAAGTGCAGTTGCTTATCTGAACTTTGCTGACAGAGGCACCATTGGATGTCCTCTCCACGAAATTTCCTTTTTCTTTACATGGTTTTTTCCCCCACTTTATTTTTATTTTTTTTTTTTTGATTTCATGTTTCTTAATGGACAAGATATTCCATATTAGTCATGTGATATGAGTGGATCGAGTTGAATTTGAATGGGTCAAAAATGAATCCAACTCAATTGATTCATGCAATCCACATTGAGCCATTTTTATGTAATTTTAGTACTCCATAACGGTTTCAACCCAAACCCAATCCATATTACTAAAATAGATCTATTTTTAATCTTAAAACTAAAAATTTTACATGTTACTAGGAAAAAAAGTTTATAACCTGGGGTCCTTGTGTTTTCTCTTAGTTATTTTCCATATCATAATAGGTTCACTTCAAAAGAGTAACATGCAATTATCAAACATCTAAATTTTAATATGGCAAATTTTTTTATGGTTCGTTTCAAGTTTGATAGTTAATTTTATATTCTCGTGAATTTATTGAGGTTTATATATAGTAAATGACTTACCTTTAAAATTTTGTGTCTGTACTTTAATTTTGTTTAGATAAGCCAAGTATCTTTGGCCCCAAAATCTGGACCAGAATAAACAAAAATTTCGAGACCTGTTTGCAGACTAGTGCGACCCTACCTAGCCCGGTTTAGTCCAGACTAGTTCGGCCCTTTTTTACACCCCTAATTATACTGCTATAAGCACAACGATGTCTTACCTTCCATTGTTGATTAGTGGACGGTATATTTTGAATCGGTTCGGACATAAGAGTTTATTCGAAATGGAAGAAAAGGTGAAATCAAACATAACCAAACCTTTCCTTTCTTTTTTTTCCTTTCTTAGGCGAATATATTTGATTTAATACAAAACTAATTGTTCTCTTCCTTCTGCACATCAGGAAGGAACCAAATCATAGACTCTCAAGAAGTCACAAATCGTAGATCCAATCAAAATGAAACATTTAAGCTGCTTCAGATTAGAGAAGACAGCCCACTTCAAATCTAATGAAAAAGATCATTAGAAAATTGATAGACAGCACAGGTTGGTTTCGAATTTTTGTTAATGAATTACTTTTCCTTGGAAAATTTCTCTCATCACTTGCTGCCGCCACCGTCCACATCGACATTCTCCTTCACCGCCCGCTCTCTATTACTTACGCACTGACTATAAACTGTGCCTAGATATCAGAGTCTAGTACTTGTCGATAATAGGAAGCGATGCTAAAGGAATTCATTAGTACTACTAAGATCAGCTCAAACTTGATGCATTGCCCAACTCAGAGATTTTAGAAATCTCTGATCCGTCCGAACTTTTAAGTTCTTGAAGGAGAAATCAACGAGAAGGCACATAATCTTGCTAGATTCCGCAAGTCAGGTCCCATAGCATGAGTTGCCAGTTTCCGATAAATAAATGACTAACCAAAAGCTGATGATCGCGATCCCTTTACGGGATCACAACAGATATGTTGCAGTATTAAAGAGTTTGCATCTGTCCCCACTAATTCCTTTAATACAGGCTGCCATCCAACGTCAGTATGAAAATGCTTTATGGTTGTGCTCTTCAGACAGCGAAAAGCTTGCAATTCTAGCAACTTTACAAGGGTATAAATCAACAAGTTACATTACATGGAGGAGCGGGGTACTGCTGGTAAACAAGCCAACTTTTGGCTTCATCAGCAGTTTTTGGCTGTAAACAAGCTAACTTAGTCTGCCTAATAATATCTTACAATCATCTTATTCAAGCAAATTGACATATCGAAGATGTCTTTCTGCTGGAAACCTAGCGCTAACTAAGAAGGGATTGATGATGTTCGAGCTCAGCGTGGTATGGTTTTGGACTTTTCGAATCTGGTTTTAATCTCTACTCCTTTGTATCTGCAGGCGATGTACCGACTCCACAAAGTTCCTGCAGGTAGATAGTCAAAATAAATTTTCAGCTTACATATTTTCGCTCAACTCTACATAACATTCTATGGCCAATGAATCCAATGTCGATTGCATAATTGCTTTCTTAAGCAAAGCTACGTGCTTATGGACTAATTCCATGGAGGGTGATGGTGATCTTCGGGGGTGAAAATTGACATTGGCAGTGAATGTCCATCGGAAGAAAGTACTTTCTCCATAAGCATTACAGAATTGAAAACAGTTAATCGTGCTAAACGACCACCCTAGTTTTCTGTAAACGCATACTTGCCCGCAATTCATGTCAGTCCCGAAAATGAAATTTATTCAACTTTCTCGTATTTTTTCTAATGAATACCACCTATTTTTCTCTATGAGGTGCCCTTCCATGAGTTTGAACAATTAAATGACAAGAAATTAGAGCTGAGAAGGATGATGGACATACAGCCATGGAAGATCTCCAGCCAAGAGCCAATCTCCTTCTTTGTCCTGGTAAGTTAGGGTGTAGTTGGCATGATCTTTGAAGTCATCTCTGTTGTCTGAGCAAGCAAAATGACTGATTTTAGTGATTTGCGTTGTCTTGTAGGAAATCTATGGAAGCACAACGTAGTATTAGATTGTTGGGACGATGTTTGCTTACATCTCGAGAACATGGCGATCAAGGCGCCTTTAAGGCTGTTATAAGACCGGTAGGTCCGCAAGTTGATCTTCCTTACGATGGCCACTCCTTCCATTTTCACCTTCACGAACATGTTGTGATCGGGTTCGCCGTTTTCTTTCTGGGCATGATGGACATTCTCGTAATGATCCTGGCGTGGTGGGCGCTGCCCGTGCACGAACTCCTTCCTCCAGGACTTAATGGGTGGCCACCCCAGAACCTGATCATCGTCATCAGCTCCTTCACTATACCTAAACCTGAAAAATTACGCACACAACAGTGATTTTCGCTTCCAACGAATATTGATATTGCGAGTGATGACTGTTTTCTCCATCGACGATAGTGAGAATATAAGATTAGGATTGGCTAGGCACCACATACTTGTTCATAGAACAAGAAAACTTGCTGCGCTTCGCACTCGGGTCGTCGTCCTCGTTCGGCCCGCTGCTCCATGCCAGCAACTGCAATTTCCCTGAGGAGTATTCTCCAAATGCTTCTCCATGACACCTTTTGTTGTCAACCCACTTCTTGTACGAGCCTTCATGATCTTTCGGCTCGGACGCTTTGGCAGGGTCATGAATTGGGAGAGCTAGACCGAGTTGAAGATCCATAGCTTAGAGGTATCTGATGAACCCCCCAAACATGAAAAAAGAACAAAGAAAAAAGCTGCGAGATCTATTGTAATGGTGATAACGTGGGAGCTGAAAGGGCGCACATATTCGGTGGCTCAAAGCGAAATGTAGAAGTATTTGTAAGGGATACAGCAAAAGGGTGACGGTGAAAGGGCGGTGTGTCTGGGAGGAAGAAGGGAAGTTTGGGACAGCATTGAAGTTGGGTCGGCCAAAAGGCCAGCAGTGATGTGGACAGCCGAGGAAAAATGGAGAGATTGCATCAGAATGGCAACTCTTCATGGAGTTGTCTTTGTGTCCCCGCAACCCTCTCTCTCTTCCCCCATCCCCGTGTGGAAAAAAGAACTTATTGCCGTCGCTTTTACCGTGATGCGTTGGGAAAAGCAGAATGTTGGGCAAGATACACGCTCCGAAGCTGAAGCAACTTGAAGACACATTGCAGCTTCTTGAAATGATAAACGGTGTTATAAGTTGTACCAAACAGTTTCCTCTCTTTATTTTTTCTGTAATTAAGAAGGCTTTCATTCTCGGAGACTAATCCACGGGACTAGCGTAGGCATCATGGCCCTTATCCTTGTCAGCTAATGGCACAGTTTCAACGTCATCGGGAATGTAATAGACAATAACAATGTCAATAGATCCTTCAATCCCCATTTTTTCCGCTAGTCTGCACGTTGATTGGCTTCCCTGTAGATATGATCGATCCTGTAATCTCTGAGCCACCACAGCAACTCCGTGCGATCAAGTAGTAGCTAGCAAATCAGCATCTTTGTTACGTTCGTGCCACGGATTTGCAGAATCTGATCAACCCATGTCCCCTTTCGTATGGAAGTATTCCTCCTGCACCAGCTTCTGTCGACATCTGTACAACCAACTTATCTACCACTCCTCCAATAGTTATTTCTAGTGTGAGATTAGTAGGATTACTGCTGACTATTCTAAAAGTTTTAACTTACGGACTAAAAGGAAGTTAAGTCATTAAATAGTACAGGACTATTAACATCACTAGTGTCTCGTCAATGTCTTGCCTATACCATGACACCCAGAGGCCTATCAAACAAATACACTTCCAAGAAATGCTTGGATTACTATACCAAACTCACTTGGTGACATTTATGTGGAAATTTAGGTGACCCATATGATGCACGTTTTCAGAAGCTATTGAGATTAGCTCCACTTCTTGGTTGAATCTACTACTAGTATGATGAATAGGGCAAATGACAATATGATAGAAAGAGAGAAGATGCATGTGCTAAGTAGGTCTAAAAGATTTCTTGTCTGGTAATTATCCTATTGTTTGTTGGGGTAAATCACGTTGTAAAATAGGGAACATATACTTCTTAATGTAAATACATCGATCTCAAAATCTTGATTAATTCTAATTCACCACGTTTTTGGGTAAATCTTATTCGGTCAAATGATTACTTCGTGAAGGCATCATCTATTTTCTTCCTAGGAAATTATGAAGAGGAGGAGATGGAAAAGTCCGTGAATTATGGTAGGATTTGACAAGACCCCCCCTCACCATGTTTTCTTCATTAAACATGCTTTTGGGCCTGTCTCCTGACTTTTAAGGGCTCTTTACAAATTAGAGCACCCTCAAGTCTTGATCACTGTAGATAATAATGATTAATAATAATTAAGTCAACAAATTTGCCATTTCACCTTTTCCCACTCGCCCCTTTTCTTTGACCGGCCTCACCAAGCCATCTTTTCTATAGTCGAATTCCCTCTAAAGTTCCTGCAGAAACACCCCTCTCAAGATGAGCATAGTTAGCTTGAATCAGAGCACAAATCGATCTTTGTTTAGGGTTCTTGAGTGAGTCCTACGTGCAATCATAAGGGGTGATGTCCGTACCATATGCCCGGCCAAACAAATCTTTGGTCTTTGTGATAATTCCGTCTGACAAGAGAGCTGAACAGCACGAGCTGTTCTTGTGTTTTCATTGACGGGTCCGACATGTCGGCACGTACCCGTCAAACGCATCTTCACGGATGTTTCAGCAACTGTTCAAGGTCGCCATGATGGAGTTTGGTGCCGAGACATTCCCTTGATCGTTCTTGATTACATATTGTGACTCATTAGACCGTAACCCTAATGGAATCTCTTCATTATTATTCTGGCTAGAATAGTGAAAGATTGTTCTTTCTGTCTGAACTTAGTTGTGTGCTCTCTCGGCTCAAAAAATTAAGGCAAGATAAAGATGGAGAGCGGGTTCTCAGGAATCGATTTCAAGGGGAAGCTGGACCACCTGATCCAGATATGGATGAATGCGGCGGGTGGCCGATCCGGACAATCCATGCGTCGACACAGGACAATGCACTTACTTACGAACCTCGAAGAGGAGGCAGCGTATCGCTGTTTGCTAATATTGAGCAAAACGAAATTACCACCGTCGAGAACGTTGGATCTGACGGCTCGAACCATCCGGTCCGTCCTTAACTCGAGTCAAACTGAAATGTCCCTTACGTAAACTCCAAAGGTTTCATCGTTAAGGGGACTTTATTCTTCGGAAAAGCAAGAGGCAGGATGTGGCAATGCGTTCATAACTTGTTCAGGATCGCTCAGTGGTTGTGGAGCTATGTGGGGCTTGAGACTGCAGGGAGCAGTGATTGAACTGGAATGGCTTGTGAAGTTCACGTGGAGGCAAGCGTCATGGGTGTCAGGAGACATTGGCAACAAGATTCGCCCCCGGGTACTTGGCACGATCAGTCTCATCCATATCCACCCACTTATAATTCACTTGGAAGGGGGGGACCAAACATGTACAAACATTCATACTTTACTGTAAATAATCCGACAAGTGGTAAACACCAACGTTCATATTCGATATATTAAGCAACGCGACAGGTTATGAATCAACGTTTAAGTAGACTGCGATTGACATCCCATAAAGCATGTCGCGTTATGTAGCAGTATATCGATTTTTATGGATTGTCTTCACTTTCTTTTTGGCTAGACATCACAAGTTCGAACTTCATCGAGTACGACTCGCTTTAAGCTACGGTCCAAATTTCCAATTTGATCTTTTCGTGAGCTTTTGAGTTAGAAGGGGGCATTTGTAAGAAATTCAACAATCTAATGCCCGTGCATTAGAATTTAGAGTACTTGAGATTGAATTGAAATCACATACTTGGTTTGATTGATCACTGCCGTCGAATCGATTAACGCGGATGAAGCCATACGAATTTGGGACTAGGTCTTTCTTTCCTTCTCCTCCCCTAGATATTCTTGATGGATAAATTGATAAATTGTAAGTATACAGAATAAGGAGGGGAAGTGGGCCGTAATCTATTTATAGCATGTAATCCTAACAGGCTCATCCATCTGGGGTCACTATTAAAATAAGAGCATACATTAGTACCGTCTCACTACTTTGATACCGAAAATCGAGATGTGCTAAGGCCAATGTAAAATGATTGCACGGATGTATTCAGGCAATCCGACATTGTCCTGTATATTTTATTTACTTTATACAACAACTTATTTTTCACAAAGCAAAATATCATTCCATCAGTGTTGGCTCAACTTTTATAAGAATTTCCGACAGTTTTTCTATTGGGGGTCGATTTGGACGAATGATTTCCTGCGAGTGGTTGCAAGGTTAGCTGTACGTGATAGAAAGTTTCAAGGGGGAACCACACTCGTGGCTATGTGAATGACTTGTCATTGTCCCGGTTGGGGGCATGCATATACTTTTCCGACGCCTTGGATCAACTGAAAGCGTGGTTGCGTCTATCCTATAACAGTCCTTTTCGTCTAGCAATTGGCTCAACTTGAGAGGGATTCCATAAGAATTTGTTCCAGGACGTAAAGTTCGCGAGAGCTCATCATGCTGGCGGCGGTCTGCAGCTCCACTTGGAATCGGCTTCTGTAAAATCCCATCATTTTCATCGAGTTCTAAGGGTGGCGGTGGTAGAGGAGGTGGAGGAGGAGGTAGTAAACAAGCGGTAGATCATTGCCAAAAGGAAATGGGATCTCCTATCTATCATTATTTGTGTTTCCATATAATGTCTTCCGATCATTTCAGCTGTTGATCCATATAGATGGAAATAGTTCTTTATAACAAAATATATTGACAGTGGAGATTGTTGAGAAGCTAAGAAGATCCTCATTCAAATCATAAAGAGATAACGATGGAGCTCATAATGAAGATATAGATCTCCTGAACATTTGAAATGAGATTGGTATTAGTCATTTACATCACTTTATCACAGTGCTAATATATGATTCTAATCGCATATTCTATTTGTTGTTATTGTAATCTATGTATTCTATTCCTGCTTCGAATTATTTGTTTCATGTGGCTTTATTCACATATTATACTTCATGTGAAAGACTCAATTTATGCACTTGAGGAGCATTGAGAGAAAACACATAAATTCACCCCAAGTTTTCTCAAACTTCATAATTTTGCATCCTTTACTTGCAAAAACAAATAAAAATTAGAGAGTACAAATTTGCAACTTTGGGCAAAAATCCAGCATTGAAAGGACTTAGTTACGCTTCCTGTCCCAATTCTCCCATAAACCCTTTCCCCAATCCCATTCACACCCTTATCTCCCCACTCCCCCACAGCTGCCACCATTCCCGCGCCTGAACGTCTCCTTGTGCCGCCGCCGCCACCGCCGCCACCGCCGCCGCCGATGATGCCCTCCAATCTAGGTCAGCCTCGTCCTTCTCTAGATTTGATGCCGCCTCGATTTCAAATCAGTTAATCAGGAGGGTTATATTCGAACGGTGTGATGATTCGATAATCCTTATCTCATAAGAAGACATAATCAGTGTCTGATGACAAAAGTGAGGATGTAAAGTTGTGATTTTCAAAAGGTAGATAGTGCGAAATGGTGAAGTCCGTGTGTGATGCAAGGATGGTTTATCTATGCTTTTCCTAAAAGAAAAGGGATTATATCTTGCAATTTAAGTTTCAGTGAGAACAATTGACTAAAGGGAACCTAGATGGGGGCTTCATCAGCTCCCTAATCGACCTTCGCTGGACAGGACCACGCATCGGAAAGAGGTTGGCAACCTAAGATTTGCTTTGGGTTAATAACATCAAAATTTTCAAATCGATATATAATTAATTTTTGTTGACCACTAAAGATTGAAAGCTAGTACACTTATGATAAATTTAACCAAACTAATTTTTTGACCGTAAAAAACCCAAAATTAGAACATTTATGACAAATTTATATTCCGTTAGTTTCCATTAAATTGGATTAATATTATAAAAAACCACAAACTTGTATACATATGACAAATGATGGGTAAAATCTCAAATTGGTACATCTGTCAACTATTACATGTCAACTAACTTAGCAATTTGACGATAGAATTTAACGAAAACTAACATAGGGTAAATTTATTACAAATGTACCGGTTTGGAGTTTTTAGTGGTAAAAAATAATTTGGGATTAATTTGTCTTAGGTGTGTTAGCTCGGGATTTTTTATGGTATTAATCCTTTTGTTTTGATATTGTCAAGTCCTTAATACTGAAACAATGCGCAAAATAGTAGGCAGTCGAACTTTTTTTTAGCTTTTTTGGATTAATTTTACAAGACGGGAAGGGAAAAGATCGCTAGTAATCCCTCCTGACATTATAAGAAGGGTGTCATGTCCGTCACAAAATATCCGGTTTGAGTCATAACAATTTTGAACCACTCTGCAACTTGAAGGTCCAAAATCGAAGAGCCTGTCGCTACAACCCCACCAAGATGCTGCAATCGGGAATATTGCCATGCAAAACACATTATTAGATAATCGGCACTAACTAGTTAGAGGTTTTCTCGCAACGTGAATCGAGCATAAGTCCTCATAAAAAAGAAAAGAAAACTAGGTGATCCCTCCGACGTTGGGCCAGCAATGATCAAATTGCATAAACGGGTGTTTGGCCTAAAAGAGAAAGAATAATGGGGTTAAGAAAAAGAAAAAAACAAAAGACAAATTGGTCTGGGACCCTTGACAATTGATGGCCTAAGGTTTTCTCGACCTTATCTAATAGCTTGCCAATTCTTTACTTCAAGTGGAGATGGTGCAAATTAGTGTAAGATTTGATCATGTACTTAATGTCTTTTCCAAGTGTCCAACATTACCATACGCTTTCATTGGCCATCAAGGAAAGTAATAATAGTGATTTTTCTCTCGTCACTTGCGACTATATTCAATGAAAGCAAATCGATTCTTCTATGATTCTAAGACCTCACGCTTCTTGAAATACAAAATTTGGGAAGGAGGACGGAGAAGCGTACGTCGATGTCCTTGAGCTTCCTCTCCCCATTAGGCGCGTGCACGTGTGAGCTGCTCACGTGGGGGAGATTGCCCACCAGCTTTGAAGAAGTAGGGTCTGGTGTGATGTTGGCCATCTCCTTCATGTCATGGAACAAAGCTCTCTCCACAGCATGAAGGCACATTCAATGTTACTCCATGCTTCATGCCTCAATATGCCTCCTCAACCACCTATGGAAGCAGAGCTTGCCTTCCCCCTCCACAAATGTCTCGGCCTACCACCTTTCTTAGCGTCTAATAATATGTCATATCTGTTTATTCGAGATAGGCGGACTCTTCATTTATTTATTTATTTATTTTTTGACTGGTGGGTGTTGAAGCAGAATCATTTGACCGGACCAATTCGGTAGCACATTAATGGTGCGTTTATTTCACTGAGAATTTCATGGTAAAGGGAAAAAAATATTTTTTAGCGAAATTATTTTTCGAGGTTTTTATTTATTTAATGATTTATATAAAATGATCTCCTGATTGCTAGAAGAGGAAGTCATTTTCTCAGGTTCTAAGCTTATTGTTTTTAGTCCATGGAAAGCGTTTTACATAGATCATTTAGTTTTTTGTCTTTTGAAGTATCGAAAAGTCGTAAAATAATTTCCCGAAAACGGTTTTCCTTCGAAACAAACAAATAATTATATAGTTTTCCTGAGATACAATGAGATCCTTCTTAGAAAAAGCGTAATGTCAAAGATTCCAAGAAACTACTTGATTAAAGTTGTGGACTCTTTCAATAGTACAATAATTATATAGTTTTCTTTTGTGATCATCACTTGGGGGAAAAGATTGCTTCACAAGTAGCACGTATAACCCCAATCCGGTAACAAGCGGCTGCAAAATGTCATGTCATTGCGGGGCTACAAGGAAACCAAGCAACAGCATGACCATCTTTGTTTTTCTTTGTTCTTTAGATCTACTAAATTTGAGTGAACTGCAGGGTTCTTGAGCATGGATTCGAGGACTACCTATTGAGAATTGGGTAACTTTGAATTTGTATAAAAAATTTCTTCCTTTAGGTTTCCTGTTGACTTCTGAGTTAGAGTAGCATGCATGGTTGAGCAAAGCATGCTTCTTCGTGTCTCAATAGGAGCAGGATCTTTAAATGGATTTGTCAGTCCATTGATTTACAACCTGGTTTTTCTTCTGTTACCATGTCAACCTTTACTGAGGCCCAAATTTGGAATCCTTATTTAACATACCGTCTCTCTCATGTAATTATTGCATAAAAATTTCGAACATTTTTTAATTGAGTATGGTAAACAAGTGTCCAAATACACTCGTTAACAAGACCCTTCACATATTACGTGAACCCCTACGGTTTTCTCATTTCCTGAAATAACTAAAGCCCGTTAAATGCTCAAAAGTCACTTTTACATTATCTATTATGAGTACTGGATTCTGCATAGGATAAAATCTGTAGAAGTGATTAGCTAAGAGATTTGTAGAGGAATCCTTACATGTCCAATGCACTAGACTTGATTGTGAGTCTACCGAGTCCGACCAGCCCGACTAGGCTGTCCATACGATAAGAGCCCAAAGGTAATTTTCGGTGGGGCTGAGCAAGGACCTCAAGGGACAAAGCCTGGCCCACTCGCCCAACTTGCGGAATGTTACAAATTTTTTTAAAGGGTTACCATGAAAAATCTAAATTGGTACATTTGTAACAAATTTATACTAAACTAATTTTTTGATTATCAAAAACTCTAATCTACTACACCCATGACATATTTACCTCAAACTAATTTTTTGACCATAAAAAATCTCAAACTAATATACCTGCAACAAATTTATCCTAAACTAAATCTTTAATCACCAAAAAACCTAAACTGATATACTTGTGACAAATTTATCCTTCATCAAATTTAATCGTTAAATTTGCTGACCTAGTGACACATGGTAATATACTATGGTGATGTGGCAAGTCTACATGGAAATGCATATGGTAAATATCATGAAAAGCCGCAAAGTGGTACACTTATAACAAATTTAACGGTACTCTTGTGATAAAACGGTACAGCTGTGACCAATTTGGAATTTTTAGTGGTATTAATTAGGGGTGTGCAAAAGAAACCGGGACCCGCCGGACTGCCCGAAACCGGAACCGGAACCGCCCGGAACCGGTGGTTCTTGAGGGAATCGGTGGTTCTTGAGGGAACCGGTCTAGTTCCCGGTTCCAATTTATGGGAACTGGTGGGTACCGGTCCGATTCTGGTTCCATGGGCGGATTCGTCCACCCACCCACCCGGATCAGACCGACTATTTTAAAATAATATATTAATTTTTAATATTAATCTTTAGTGAGCTAAAGAGTTTTAGATATCAACAATTGATATAAGTTTTTCTCCTAACTAGAGAAGGCATATAAATATTATATATTAGTACCAAGGCGCTGGGCCCACTTGTAAGTAATAAGCCAAAAAAATGAATTTAAAAAGGAAACTTACTATGTTTATGAAAATTTGTTTACAGAAATAGTGGTGCTAGTTCTGCACTTTCTTTGATTAAAGACACCCCTTTTGTAGTTAACTTTTCAAAATATCCTTCATTGTTTTATCCGCGGTCGCATATAACTTCCTCCTGGTTTGTCTTTGAAATAAGGAGAATACTCTAGCTTCATGAAGTTGACATTGCACTCCAAGCGTTACGGCGTCACCACCCCGACTAGGAGTGTGTAAAAGAATCGGGACCCGTCTGGAATTAGACCGAACCACCTGGAATCGGTGGTTCTTGAGGGAACCGGTCCGGTTCCCAGTTCCATGGACAGTCCGTCTATCCGTCCCTTTCGCTATCACTCTATTTGGCCTTCCGGTGTCGATTTTCCGACACCGTCGCCCTTACAGCAAGTTAGTAACAGATTCGTGTGGAAGGATCTACCCAACAAGATCCACCACAAGATCTCCGAGACCGGATCCATGCAACTAATGGATGGATCCCGGTTCTAATTTTTCGGAACCGGTCCTTAGCGGGCGGTTCTCGATTCTAGGTCGGGAACCGCCTGCTCGGACCATGCACACCCCTAGTATTAACCCTATGGATAACATATCACCACATGTTATCCACATCAAGAAATTTAATGGTAAAATTTGATGAAAGTTAACAGAGAGTAAATTTGTCAAATGTGTACTAGATTAGGGCTTTTGATAGTAAAAAAAATAGTTATGGATAAATTTATCATAAATTTATCGGTTTGGGATTTTTGATGATCAAGAAATTAGTTTGTGGTAAATTTGTCACAAGTATATCAGTTTAAAATTTCTCATGATATTAATCCTATTTTTTGTGAGTGATCTTCGATAACAAGTTAAGGCAACCTAAGAGCCCGGCATCGTCCATTGATCCCCTCTATCATACCCAGGTTGAACTTGCGATGAGATGTTGACTCGTTTTTATCCAAGAGCGTCCTTTTGGTGGAGCTAGGAGTTGGTCAACGGAAGCTTTGTTTTCTCCCTCGACTTTGGGCATTGGACTCATCATCACTGAAGATCTTTGAGAAAACGAGGTTTCTTACCATTTTGTCATGTGGACCATGATTAAAATTTCTATGTGATGCCATCTAACTTGGTAAACATGCAAAATATCCTCTCTCTATGAAATTCCGTACCTATTATTGATTGAGAGATTCTTGAATGATAAATTGAGAATTTTCGGTAGAGCATTAGATAGTCGTTGTTAAAGTGATGGGATTAACCTGGATTGGATCGTCCTATACGGCATGATTCTCTTCGTAATATTTTTCTAGCAATCACTAATCTCAAGCCTCTATATTAATCTTTATCAAATTCTTACCAATTATAAATGGGAGAGGCCGAACTTTTCTACACGAGAACCTTACTCAAGTTTGCCCATTTGTCCTTTGGACCTTGACGGGAAGCCAGGGCCATGATCACTTGGAGACGTAGAGATCTATTATGGATGAGCATGCTTCGGTCTTTCAAAAACTTTTGATGTTTAGACATCCACGCCACCCTAGAATCACTCAGCGATCCTCAATTTCGCTCTCTAGAAATTATAAGGGTATGATTTAAGATTACAAACTTATATAGTAAGTTATTGCTTGTCATGCATTAAAATGAGTAAAATGCGATACTTGGACTTTATAATATGCGAACTTTCTTTTCGATATCTTCATTGTAGTGCCTTCCCTGGTGAAGTTTAAATTACAGCTAGCAAATCCAAAACTTAAGTACTCAAAGGAATAGCAATGATCGGTTTGATAATGCGGATTGGAATAAGAGAATTGCAAAATGGATGATATACTTCGATAATTAGTATATGCGTCAAGCTGGTAAGCGACCTAATGTGGTTCCATATAAGAGAGCAATAACTAGGCTCTTGACAAAATTACAGCCTCTATAGGTTGATCCAAAACACTCAATTGCCACTTTTTCTCGTTCCCTCCAAACCTACTCTTCTAATAATCACAATAAAACTTAACAATTTCTTTCTATTTATAACCGTCCACGAAGATATTTAGTCCAATCATAAAGGGGTTACTTATCTTTTGCGAATAGTGTTGGGTGGTAGTTACTTTGAGTTAAAATGACTTTCAAATTGCTCGGCTTTGACTCAAGACCCCTTGACATAACCTTTGGAACCCTTGAAGAATTTGGAAATGCTCTCCCGAACATACCCTATATGGCACGCCCACATCACTCGACGTCTCATTTAGTATACCCTAGGTAGTGAACCTTCATCGATAAAGAATAAGTATAGATCTTCTGCATCATTTTATTTCGGAAAATGACACAAATAGTCCCTAACTTTGGTCTAATGCGTAATGTCGTTTCAGAATTTTTAATTTATCCAATGTGATCTCCAAACTTTAACTTGATATCCAATGTCATATTGGAATTTTAATTTGTTTAATGCGATCATTGAATTTTGGTTTAACGTTGAATACGGTCCAATAAATTTTGAAACATTTACAACATTGAAACTTTCGACCAAACAAAAAACCAAGAGAAGGTAGAAGCTTGGCAACATCTCTAGATATCCAAAGTCGACCCGCCTTCGACGTCGCTTACCTCAGACATGAACTGTGTTTATTTTCTCTCTCTGTGCGTTGACTGACTTCTCTAAGAACCTCTGCCCGAGCTGGGGAGAGAGAGAGAGAGAGCAATGGCGTCGAATTCATTGACGAATCACATTCTGCTGGTGTCAGATCCTCGGCGCGACTAGAGAGGGAAGGCTTCTCAAGCTCAACGACACGCTGTTCGTGGGATCGGCCATGACCAGGAGAAGCGCTTAGGCCGCTGTCTCCTACATGACCTGCTCAGGTTAGGCCTGACGGACAATCTCGTAAAGATCTCGGCGTGGTGGACGCTGCCCGTGCATGAACTTCTTCCTCCAGGACTTGATGGGCGGCCAACCCACAACCTGATCATTGTCGTCAGCTCCTTCACTATACCTAAACCTGAAAAAATTATGCATACCACGGTGATTTTCGCTTCAAACGATTATTGATATTGCGAGTGATAACTGTTTTTTCCATCGAAGATTGTTAGAATATAAAATTAGGATTGGCTTGGCATGACATACTCGTTCAGCGAACAAGAAAACTTGCTGCGCCTCGCATTTGGGTCGTCTTCCTCGTTTGGCCTGCCGCTCCATGCCAACAACTGCGATTTCCCTGAGGAGTATTCTCCAAATGCCTCTCCACGACACCTTTTGTTGTTGGCCCACTTCTTGTACAAGCCTTCATAATCTTTTGGCTCCGACCCTTTGGCAGAGTGGTCATGAATTGGGAGAGCTAGATCTAGTTGAAGATCCATATCTCAGAGATATCTGTTGAACCCCCCAGTCATGAAAAAGAAGAAAGGAAAAGTGCGAGATTTGTGAAATGGTGATAATGTAGGAACTGAAAGGGGCACGTATTCGGTAGCTCAAAGCGGAATGGAGAAGTATTTGTAAGGGGTAGAGCGAAAGGGCGACGGTGAAAGGGAAGTGTGTCTGGGAGGAAGAAGGGAAGTCTGGGACAACATTGAAGTTGGGTCGGCCAAAAGGCCAGCAGTGATGTGGACAGCTGAGGAAAAATCGAGAGACTGCACCAGCATGGTAAGTCTTCATGGAGTTGTCTTTGTGTCTACGCAACTCTCTCTCTCTCTCTCTCTCCCTCCCTTCCCGTGTGGAAAAAAGAACTTAATGCCGTCGCTTTACCGTGATGCGTTGGGAAGCGCAGAATGTTGGGCACAATACACGCTAGGAAGCTGAAGCAACTTGAAGACAGACATGGCAGCTTCTTGAAATGATAAACGGTGTAATAAGCTGTACCAAAGAGTTTCCTCTCTTTCTTTTTTTCTGTAATTAAGAAGGCTTTCATTCTCGGAGACTAATACACGGCACAAGTCTGGGCATCATGGCCCCAATCCTTATCCGCTAATGACACAGTTTCAACATCATCAGGAACGTGATAGACAATAACAATGTCGACAGATCCTTCACTCCCCATCTTTTCAGCTTGTCTGCACCTTGATTGGCTTCCCTGTTGATATGATCGATACTGTAATCCCCGAGCCACGACAGCAACTCCGTGCGATCAAGCAGTAGCTAGCAAATCAGCATCTTTAAATGTTTGTGCCACGGATTAACAGAATCCAATCAACCATGTCCCCTTTCATCCTAAGCATTCCTCCTGCACTAGCTTCTGTTGACATCTCCACACCAGCCTTATCTACTACTCCTCTGGCGGCAATTTTTAAGTGTAAGGTTTTATGAGATCACTAATAACTGTTTTAAAAATTTCAACTGGTAGATGAAAATGAAGTTAAGTCTTTAAACAGTAAAGGACTATCAACATCAGTAGCGTTTCATCTATACCATGGCACCCAAAGGCCCATTGAACAAATACACTTCCAAGAAATGCTTGGATTACCGTGCCAAACTTGTCTAGTGACAATAATGTGGAAATTTAGAGTACCCATATGACGCACGTTTTCAAAAGCCATTGAGATTAGCTCCACTTCTAGGTTGAATCTACTGCCAATATGATGAGTAGGGCAAATGATAATATGATAGAAAGAGAGAAGATACATGTACTGATTAGGTCTGAAAGATTTCTTGTCTGGTTATTATCCTATCGTTTGTTGGGATAAATCATGTTGTAAAACAGGGAACATATACTTAATGTAATACATCGATCTCAAAATCTTGATTAATTATAATTCACCGCGTTTTTGGGATAAATCTTATTCGGTCAAATGATTACTTCGAGAAGGCATCATCTATTTTCTTCCTAGGAAATTATGAAGAGGAGATGGAAAAGTCCGTGAATTATGGTACGATTTGATAAGACCCCCCTCAACATATTTTCTTCATTAGACATGCTTTTTGGCCTGTCTCTTGACTTTTAAGGGCTCTTTAGTTCACATTAGGGCACCCTTAAGTCGTGATTACTGTAGATAATAATATTAATAATAATTAAGTCAACAAATTTACCGTTTCACCTTTTCCCACTTGCCCCTTTTCTTTGACCGCCCTCACCGAGCCATCTTTTCTACTGTGAAATTCCTCTAAAGTTCCTGCAGAAACACCCCTCAAGATGAGCATAATTAGCTTGAATCAGAGCACAAATCGATCTTTGTTTAGGGTTCTCGAGTCAGTCCTGCGTGCAATTATAAGGGGGAATGTCCGTACTATAAGCCGGGGCAAGCATTAACCTTGGATCTTCCTAATAATTCCATCTGACAAGAGAGCTGAACAGCACGAGCTGTTCTTATGTTGTGCAATGACGGGTCCGACATGTTGGCACATACCCGTCAAACGCATCATCATGCATATTTCAGGAACCGTTCAACATCGCCATGATAGAGTTTGGTGCCGAGACATTCCCTCAATCGTTCTTGATTACATACTGTGACTCATTGGACCGTAAGCCTAATGGAATCTCTTCCTTGTTCTTCTGGTTAGAATAGTGAAAGATTGTTCTTTCTGTCTGAACTTAGTTGGAGATCCTTTGCTTGACCAGATAAGACCCGCAGCCCGAGAGAAGAGTTCAACAAATAGTAAAGTAAGCGCGTATGTTCACAGGTATTGATTGATTTTCCTGTGTTCTCTCTGCTCAAATAATTAAGGCAAGATAAAGATGAAGAGCGTGTGCTTGGGAATCGATTTCGAGGGGACGCTGGACCACTTGATCCAGATATGAATAAATGCGGGGGTGGCTGGACTTATGAACCTCAAAGCAGGGCAGTGTTATCACTTTTTGCTAAGATAGAGCTAAACCAAATTACCACCGTCGAGAGCGTTGATCCGACGGCTCCGATCATCCAGTCCATCCTAAACTCGGGTCAAGCCGAAATCTCCCTTACGTAAACTTCAAAGGTTCCATCGATAAGGGGACTTTATTCCGCGGCAAAGCAAGAGGCAAGATGCGGTGATGCCTTCAGTGCTTGTCCAAGATCGTTCAGTGGTTGTGGAGCTATGTGGGGCTTGTGGCTGCACGGAGCAGCGATCGAATTGGAATGGCTTGTGAAAATCACATGGAGGCAAGCGTCAGGGTTGTCATGAGACATTGGCTATAAGGCACGCCCTCAGGTACCTGGCACGATCAGTCTCATCCATATCCACCCACTTATAATTCATTTGGAAGGGGGGGACCAAACATGTACATACATTCATACTTTTACTGTAAATAATACGACAAATGCAAAAGACCGACATTCATATTCGATATATTAAGTAATCGACAAGTTATGAATCGACGTTTAAGTAAGTGGACCGCGATCGACATCCCATAAGAGCATGCCGCATTATACATCGATTTTTATGATTGTCTTCACTCTCTTTTTGGCTAGACATCACAAGTTCAAACTTCATTAAGTATGACTAGCTTTAAGCTACATTCCAAAGTACTAATTTGATCTTTTCTCGCAAGCTTTTGAGGTAAACAAGGGTGAGCTCGACCTCACCCAGCAATAGTGAGGGCCTTGCCCTCGCCACCCTAGTGGCCGGCGAGGAAGAAAAAAGAGAAAAAAATAAAAAATAAAAAAGATAATAAAAAATTGATAGGTCGGACGGGAGAGATCAATTGGCATAAATGCAAAATGTTTAAGGTTGCATTGGCAAAAAAAAAAAAAAAAAGATTTATGATTGAATTGAAAAAATTGCAATATATTTATGACTATTTTGGTAAATTTTCCCAAAATAATAGGATTGCATGACTCTATTTAGGTAATTTGACATTGTCCGACATATTGTATTCCCTCAATATAATATCTTATTTTTCACAAACCAAAATATCATTCCATCAATGTTGGCTCGCCTTCTATAAGAATTTCCCACGGTTTTTCCATGGGGGTCGATTCGGACGAATGGTTTCCTTCAAGTGGGTGCAAGGCTAGCTGTACGTGATAGAAAGTTTCAAGGGGAACCGCACTCATGGCTATGTGAATGACTTGTTATTGTCACGGTTGGGGGCATGCATCTGCTTTTCTGAAGCCTTAGATTTAGTGAAAGCGTGGTTGTGTCTATCTTCAACCGGTCCATTTGGTATAACAATTGTCTCAACTTGAGAGGGGATTCCTTAAGAATTTGATCCAGGACTTAAAGTTCCGCGAGCCGGCGGTGATCTGTGACTCCACTTGGAATCAGCTTGTGTAGAATCCTGTCACTTTCGCCGAGTTTTGACAGTGGCAGTGGCAGAGGAGGAGGTAGTAAACAAGCGGCCGATCATTTCCGATGGAAGTGGGATCTCCTATCTACATTTATTCGCGTTTCCATATAATGTCTCTCGATCATCTCAACTATTGATCCATATAAATGGGAATCGTTCTTTTTAATAAAATATATTGGCGGTGGAGATTGTTGAGATACTGACAAGACCCCATTGAAATCATAAAGAGCTAACGAAGGAGGTCGTAATTAAGATAAATATCTCATGGACATCTAAACTGAGATGGGCATCGGTCTATTACATGGTAACAACTTGAGGTGGAATTCCATAGAGGCTTATGATGTAAAGCTTATGGTTTTATGCATGGTAGGCTCCGTTGTATCATAATCTATCAGGAAAATGGCCATATATCATGTTATCACAACGTTGATACATAATTCTACTTGCACGTTCTATTTATCGATATTGTACATCTATGTTATTTTATTCCTATTTTGAATTATTTGTTCCATGTGGTCTTATTCACATATTATTCTTCATATGAAAGACTCAATTTATGCACTTGAGGAGCATTGAGCGAAAACACAAAAATTCATCCCAAGTTTTCTCAAACTTCATAATTTTGCATCACGTACTTGCACCTAAAAAAAAAAAAAAATACAAATTTTGCAACTCTGGGCAGAAATCCAACATTGAAAGGACTTAGTTACACTTTCTGTGGGGGAAAATTCAAAATTCAAAATTCCCAAATCTCCCATGAACCCTTTCCCCAATTCCATTCACACCCTAATCTCCCCACCAGCCACTACCCCCTACCCCCGCCTGCCACCCATCCGCGTCTGAGTATCTCCTCGCTAGGTCAGCCTCAGTCTTCTCTCGATCCGATGCCGCCGTGATTTTAAATGAGAAAAGTGGAAGGGTTATATTCGGACGAAAGTGATGATTCGGTGATCCTTATCTAATAAGAAGACATAATCCGTGTCTACTGACAAAAGTGAGGATGCAAAGTTAGTGACTTCAAAAAGCAGATAGAGCAAAATGGTGAAGGCCGCGTGTGATGCAAGGATGGTTTATCTGTGTTTTTCCTTAAATAATAGGGTTTATGTCCGCATTCTTGCAATTTAAGTTTCAATGAGAACGATTGACTAAAGGGAATCTAAGTTTTTTTTTTTTTTTTTGGGGGGGGCTTTGTCAGCTCCCTAATCCACCTCGATAGATTGGACCACGCATTAGAAAAAGGTCGGCAACCTAAGATTTGCTTTTGGTTAATATCATGAAGAATCTCAAACTGACATATATGACAATTTTACTTTAAACTAATTTGTCGATCACTAAAAATCCAAAAGAGGTGCACTTATGACAAATTTAAGCCAAACTAATTTTGACTACTAAAAACCTTAAACTAATATATTTGTGACAAATTTACTTTTCATTAATTTCCATGAAACTGGATTAATACTATAAAAAACCACAAATCGTTGTACCCGTAATAAAAATTAATGGAGGATAAATTTGTCATGTATTAGTTTGGGATTTTTAGTGGTTAAAAATTAATTTGAGGTAAATTTGTCACATGTCTACCAATTTAGAATTCTTTGTGAGATTAATACTTTTGCTTTGATATTGTCAAGTCCTTAATATTGGAACAATTTGCAAAAAGAATTGGCATCCAATCTCCTCTTTCTTTTAAATGAATTTCACGAGACTAGAAGGGTAAAGAACGGTAGCAATCTCTCATGACATTACTAGAAGGGTTTCATCTCCATCACGGAACATCTAGTTTGAGTAATAACTATTTCAAACCACCCCACAACCCGAAGGTCTAAAATCGGTGAGCTTATCGCAGCAGCCCCACCGAGATGTTGCAATTAGGAAATACCGCCACGCAAAACACACCATTAGACAATCGGCACTAATTAGTTAGAGGTTCTCTTGTAACGTGAATCGAGCGTGAAGCCTTGTAAAAAAAAAAAGAAAAAAAAAAGTAGGTGATCCCTCCAACGTTGGGCCAACAATTATCAAATTGCATAAAAGGGTGTTTGGCCTAAAAGAGAAAGCATAATTGGATTAAGAAAAAGAAAAAGGCAAACTGGTTCTGGGAACCCTGACAATTGATGGCCTAAGATTTTGTCACCTTATCTAATATGCTATTTCTTTACTTCAAGTGGAGATGGGCCAAATTAGTGTAAGATTTGATCATGTACTTACTGTCTTTTCCAAGTGTCTAACATTACCATACGCTTTCATCTGCCATCAAGGAAAGTAATAATAGTGATTTTTCTCACGTCATTTGCGACTATATTCAATGATAGCAAACTGGTTAAGAGTAAGAAAATCCTTAAAAAAAAATTACCTTCTTCTATGAACATGAGACCTCACGCTTCTTGAAATACAAAATTTCGGAAGGAGGACGGATGGGTATGCCTCAATGTCCTTGAGCTTCCTCTCTTATTAGGCGTGCGCACATGTGAGTTACCCACGCGAGGGGAAAAATCGCCCGCCAGCTTTGAAGAAGTAGGGCCTGATGTGTTGTTGGCCATCTCTTTCATGTCATGGAACAAAGCTGCCTCCACAACATGAATGCACATTCAATGTTACTCCACGCTTCATACCTCAATATAACTCCTCAACCACCTATGGAAGCAGAGCTTGCCTCCCCCCTCCACAAATGTCTTGGCCTACCACCTTTCCTAGGTTTAATGTCCCTGCCTCTTTTTAGCCCCCTTTTAACATCTAATAATATATCATACTGATTTTCGCGATACAGTCAGAGTCAGAGTCTTCTTTTCTTTTAGAGTGGTTGGTTTCCAAGCAAGATCATTCGATCGAACTGACTCGGCAGCACATTAAGGGCGTGTACTTGTTTTCTTGAAAACGTTGCGATAAAGAAAAATATTTTCCATGGAAATTATATTAAAAAAAATGGTTAGTTCCCATTTGTTTGATAGTTTAGAGAAAGCTATTTGCTTTTTGCCATTAGCGGAAGTTGTTTTCTCCTAATTTAAGTTTATTATTTTCAGTCCATAGAAAATGTTTTCCGTAAATCATTTAGTTTTCTGCTATCAAAGCAACGGAAAGTCATAAAAGAATTTCTTGAATACGATTTTCCTTCAAAACAAGCCGACCCTGAGAGACAATGAGATCTCTTCTCAGAAAAGACATAATCTCATTAGGATCAAAGATTCGCAAGAAACTACTTGATGAAAGTTGTGGCCTCTTTCAATATTGCAGTAATTATACCCTTTTGCTTTTTTGATCATCACTTGTGGGAAAAGAGTGCTTCACAAGTAGTACATATAACCCCAATCCGGCAACAAGCGGCTCCAAAATGTCATGTCATTGCGGGGTTACAAGGAAACCAAGCACCAACATGATCATCTTTGTTTTTCTTTGTTACTTAGATCTACTAAATTTGAGTGAACTCCAGGATTCTTGAGCATGAATTCGAGGACTCCGTATTGAAAATTGGGTAACTTTGAATTTGTATAAAAAATCTCTTCCTTTAGGTTTCCCGTTGACTTCTGAGTTAGAGAGTAGCATGCATGGTTGAGCAAAGCATACTTCTCTGTGTCTCAATTGGTTCAGGACCTTTAAATGGATTTATCAGCCCATTGATTTACAACCTGTTTTTTCTTGTGTTCCCATATCAACCTCTACTGAGGCCCAAAGTTGGAATCCTTGTTCTAATCTACCGTCTCTCTCGTTTTTTATTTATTTATTTCTTTATTAATGCATAAAAAATTTCGAACATTTCATAAACGAGTATAATGAACAAGTGCCCAAAGACAATCATGAACAAAACCCTTCCCATGATATGTGACCCCCTACGATTTTCTCAATTCCTAAAATTATCAAAGCCCATTAAATGCTCAAAGTCACTTTTACATTATCTATTATAACTTATGATTTATAAGTACTAAATAGAATAAAATTCTTGTGGAAGTGATCAGCCAAGAGTTGTGTAGAGGAATCCTTACATGTCCACTGCACTAGACTTGATTATCAACCTACCCAGCCCTACTAGGCCTGCCCAGCCTGCGAAATGATACACACACACGGCGAGAAAACAAGTTAAGCCCACCTCGAGAACTTGGCATCGTTCATTAATCCCCTCTATCATCCCCTAGTTAAACTTGCAATAAGATGTTGACTGGTTCTTTTCTAATATTAGGAATACGAATCTTTGAAGAGAAAAATGGAAAAGAAAAACAAGTAAGAATTTTTACGTGGAAATACCTTCCCAAAATCGGGAAGGGAAAAACCACAGTACCATACTAAATAGTTTCTCCATTATCAGTATCAGTATTATGATCTCTAGGGTTACAAGTTTCAACATTACAACTATAAAAGATATTATGTAAAAGGAGTCTAGAGTATACATAATTACAATGAAAATTACATATATGTCATTAGCAATAGTAAAAACCTTATTATTTGCTTTAACATAGTAGGTTGGGTGACATATTGGGAAGTGGCTGCCTATAACAAATTGTTTCTGCGTTTGAATATTATTTTCTCTATCAGACTTCATAACTCCATCAATCTCCCACTTTGGAGGTTGATCTTTAAAAAATAGTAATAATCTTCCATAGCCTTCATCTTTGTAACCATAATTGTCCTAGTGTGGCGACCCCTTCATCACTTACCATGGAGGCTAATTGAGGTAATGCACAACTTCAATTTTTCAGTGGTGATAATCTTTGTTAATATATCTACTAGGTTTTTTGCATCAAGAATCTTTTTCAATGACAATATCCCATCATCTATCAATTGATTAATTTGATGATATTTTAATTCAATGTGTTTTGTCCTTAAGTGAAATATTGGATTCTTTGCAAGACAAATAACACTCTAATTGTCATTGAAAGAACACTGTCATCTTGCTTTTCTCTTAACCTATCTCCTTCAGAAAATTTTTCAACCAAATCATCACCTTACCAATTTCAAATATAGCAACATACTCTATCTTAGTAGTTGAGAGAAAGATACACGTTTGAAGTCCAAACATCCAACTGATTGTAGTGCCATCTAAGGTAAAAACCTAACTCGATGTGCTCTTCCTATTGTCCAAGTCACCACCAAGATATGCATCAACAAAGCCTTGTAAAGTTATACCGTTCTTCATAAAATATCATGACATACATGAAGTACCTCTCAAATATCTTAATAGTCACTTTATAGCTTCCCAATGTTTTATTCCTAGATTAGCCATATATTTGCTCACACCCTCCACTAGGTGAGTTAGGTTTCGTCTATTACACACCATAGCATACATTAAATTGCCAACAATTGACACGTAAGGCACCTTGCCATATACTCCTGCTTTCATCTGTCTTTGGTGACTGCATCTTTGAGAGCTTAAAGTGACTTCTTAGAGGAATATTTTTGAGCTTTGCATTCGAACTCCAAATCTGTCTAGTACCTTTTTGATGTACTTTTCTTAAGATAACTTAAGAATTCCTTTCTATCTATCCCACATAATCCTAATCCCAAGAACCTGATTCATTGCACCCAAGTCCTTCATCTCAAACTCTTTTGACAATTGCTACTTTAGTATGTTGACCTCCCTCATATTGGATTGTGCAATGAATATACCATTCACATATAACAGTGATATAATATAAGAGTTATCAAATTTCTTGAAGTAACGGTAGTGATCCATATCACTTCTAGCGAATCCAATGCCACATATAAATGTATCAAATTTCTTATACCACTGTCTAGGAGCTTATTTCGAGCCATACAAACTTTTTTTTTTTTTTTTCAGTTTGCAAACATAATTTTTTTCCCAAAAACCTTCTAGTTATACCATGTAGATAGCTTCCTCCAAATTACCATGGAGGAATATAGTCTTAACTTGCTCCGGATGTAAATTTTTAATAGCAACAATACTCAATGTTAGCCTGATAGTAGTCAATTTCACAAGTGTAGAGAAAATCTCTACATAGTCAATTCCTTTCTTTTGCCAAAAACCTTTTACTACTAACCTTACTTTGTACTTCTTGCTGCTATCGGGTTCTTCTTTGACCTGGTAGACCCACTTGTTTTGCAATGCCTTCTTCCCATCTGGTAACTAAATTAACACCTAAGTTTTGTTCTTCTTGAGTGAATCCAACTCATCTTGCATTTCTAACTCCCACTTAATAGAATCTTTAACCTACACAATTTTGGAGAAATTTTCTGGTTCATCAACATCAATCAAAAGCATATAATGCAATGATGGAGAATATCTCTATACTAGTTATGTGTTCTGCTAGATTTTCTCAAAGTTTAAGTGTACGTTATTCTTGTTTTGGTTTTTGATCAGAGTCTAGAGCAACAATTTTAGAAATTTCAATCAAAACACTCTTAAAAACCTCATCATATTCAATCTCCTTATTCTCCATAGTTTGTTTCTTCACACTAGATTCTATCATAGATCTACCCTTATACAACATGTTTTCACTTACTGTAGCATTAGCAGTTCTTATTGTTTTTCTATTGTGTTCATCCCATAATCGACAGCCAAAGTAATCAAAACCATATCCAATGAGAAAAAAACCATTTTATGACTTTTGCATCAAGCTTATATCTTTCTCTAGAATCTACACGGACATACGAAACACAATCAAAAACTTTTAGATGTGAGAGATTTACCTTCTTTTTCACTCCATTCTTCTTATGGTAGCTTAAAATCAAGTCAAATTGAAAGTCCTTCATTGATCAAGTATGCTGTCATTTAATTGCATTCACCCAAAACATCTTGGATAATCCTACATATATCCTTATACTTCTTGCATGCTCCTTGAGAGTTTTATCCATCCTCTCAGTAATTGCATTTTGCTGCGGTTTGTTGAGAATAGTTCTTATCATTATGATTTTATTCTCTACACAAGATTGCTTGAATTCCTTACCACCCATACTCGCCACCATTATCGCACCATAGACATGTAATCTTTAGGCCAGTCTCATTCTCCACTTCAGCTTTCCATCTCTTAAAAGTAGCAAACACATCAAATTTTTTTTTTTTTTTTTTAAATAAACCTATACCTTTATGGTGGAGTTGTTAATAAACATAATATAATAGTGCGAGCCTCTAAAGGAATCCACCGGAGCTGGTCCCCACACATCTATATGCACCAACTCTAATTTTCTTTTCTTTGGTTCTCTCCCAATCTTTGAAAACCTTATGCATTTCTGTTTGCCCAAACATAATCTTCATATAGACTAATATCTATGGACTTCAGATCAGGTAGCTTTCCCCTTAAATATCCCCTTTCGCTCATGTGTCTAAGCTTGTGGTGCTATAATTTGGAATCAGCTTTCGACTTAGCAACTATTGTAATTTCTCTTTTGGCTTTAGTCATGTGCAGAGTTCCTAATTTTGTTTCTTGTGTTACAACCAAAGCGCCTTTAACTATTTTTCAAGAGTTATCCCAAAAATATTTCTATATCCTGTGCTATTTAATTGACTTATAGAGATTACATTTCTCTTAAGTCTCGGAATATATTTGGCATCATGCAACTTCCATTGATAACTGTTGATAGCTTTTATATAAGCATCAACATTTCCTATAATATTCAAACATTCATCATTTGTAACATAAATCTTTCCAAATTTTCCAGTAACAAAATCGTGCATTAATTCTTTGCATGAAGTAGAGTGAAATGATGCACTCAAGTTGAGAATCCAAGACTCAATTAGACTATCTATGCACAAAATTAAGGCATCATTATCGTGCGTCTCTTCAAGAGTTGAAATGATTTCAATGTCGATATTGAATTTTCTTTTTTAGGGCTCTACAATCTCATTTCAAATGGTCATTCTCTTCGTAATTCCAGTAAAGTATGAGGTTTGGATTTACTTCTCTCTCTGGACTTCAATCTACCATAGTACTAGTTTCGCTCTTGTCGATTGCTTCTTCCTCTGCCTTCAATATTTAAGGCAACACCTAAGAATTCACTTGACTATCTTATGCGAATATCCTCGCTACGAATTAAATTTCAAATTGCTTAAAGCTTCAACTTGTTCTTACCAGACGAACTACTCACTATAGTCACAGTTGCACTCCAACTTTCTAGTATAAAAGATAAAAGATAATAAGGTTAAAGTTTTTACCTCATCATCGAATTCGATATCTACCGAACTCAATTGAATCATGATTGCATTGAATTTATTGATGTGATCTGTTATAGAAGCACCATGGTCCTTCTTTAGATTGAAAAGACGATGCATTAAAGATATCTTGTTTGATGCAAAAAGCTTCTCATACATGTTGGACAATGTCGCTGTCAAATCCACCATTGTCACTTCATTAGCAATCTTGAAAGCAACGGTTCGCATCAATGTAAGATGAATCAAATCCATAGCTTGCCAATCTAATATTTCCCACTCTTCTTACTTCATAGAATCTTGTTTCTCTCTAGATAGAGGTTGATACAACTTATTTTGATACAATATATCCTCGATCTGCATCTTCCAAAAACCAAAGTCCTTGCCATCAAACCGATTGATCTTCACCTTCCCTTCATCCATATTTGCTCCCACTATTTTGCTAAAAGCAAGCTCTAACACCAATTGTTAGGAATGCGAATCTTTGAACAGAAAAATAGAGGAGAAAAACAAGTAAGAATTTTTTACTTGAAAAACCTTTCCCAAAATTAGGAAGGGAAAAACCACGGTACCACACTAGGCAATCTCTTCATTATTAGTATTAGCATTGCAAACTATAAGGTTACAAGCTTCAATGTTACAATTATAAAAGATATTGCCCCTATATATAGCAGGAGTCTAAGATATACATAATTAGGACAATAATTCCATGTACACCATTAGTAGTAGTAAAAGCCCTATTATTTGCTTTATATAGCAGGATGGGTGACTTACTGGGAAGTACCTGCCCACAACAAATTGTTTTTGCATTTAAATATTATTTTTCTTTATCAAACTCCACAACTCCATCATCTAAGAGCCGTCCTCTCGGTAAGGCTAGGAGTTGGTCAATGGAAGCTCTGTTTTCTCCCTCAAATTATCAACTTTTGACATTGGACTCAACATCACTGAAAGTCTTTGAGAAAATGAGGTTCATTATCATTTGTCATGTATACCATGAATATAATTTTTGTGTGATGGCATCAATTTGGTAACATGCACAATCTTCTCTCCCTTTGAAATTAACTTCCTATTATTGATTGACAGATTCATGAATGATAGATTGAGAATTTCTAATAGGGTATCAGACACGTTGTCGTAAAAGTGATGGGATTAACCCGGATTGGATTGCCCTATATGTTATGATTTTCTTCGTAATATTCTACTAATAATCACTAATTTCGAGCTTCCATATCCATCTTTATCAAGTTCTTACCAACCATAAATGGGAGAGGCCAAACTTCTATATACGAGATCCTTTACCCAAGCTTGCCCATTTATCCTTTGGGCCTAGCCATGCTGCTCGGGCCATGATCACCTAGAGATGTCGAGATCTATTATGGGCGAGCATGTTTCAATATTTTTGAGAACTTTTGATGTTCAGACATCCAAGCCACTCTAGAATCACTCAACGATCCTCCATTTCCCTCTCTAGCAATAATAAGGGTATGATTATATAGTAAGTCTATACTTATCATGCATTAAAATGAGGATAAGTATAAAATGAGCAAAATGCAATACGTGGACTTTTTTATCGTGCAAACTTTCTTTTCGATATATTCATGACAGTGCCTTCCTCGGTGAAGTTAAAATTACAGCTAGCGAATCCAAAACTTAAGTACTCAAAGGAATAGCAATGATTGGTTTTGATAATGGAGATTGGAAAAAGAGAACTACAAAATGGATGATATATGTTGATGATTAGTATATTTGTCATGCTAGTAAACGACCTAATGCAGTTCCATCTAAGAGATGAATAACCAAACTTTTGACAACATCACATCCTCTATATGTTATGCCAAAACACCCAATAGCCTCTGTTCTTGTTCCTTCCAAACCTACTCTTAATCACAATTAAACTTAACAATTCATTTCTATTTATAACTTCTTGTGATAAAGGGGTTACTTATCTTTCGTGAGCAACGTTTAGCCTGCTCAAAGTTAGTGTTGGGTGGGAGTTACTTTGAGTTAAAATGACTTTCAAAATGCTTGGCTTTGACTCAAGAGCCCTAGACATGGCCTTTGGAATCCTTGAAGGCTTTGGAAATGCTTTCCTCAAAGTACCCTCTACGGCACACGCCCACATCACTTGCCGCTTCATTTAGTTTACCCGAGTTTGTAAACCTTCATCAATAAATAATAAGTATAGCTTTACTTTGCATCATTTTATTTAGAGAAAATGACATAAATGGTCCCTGAATTTTGGTCTTATGCGCGATGCCATCCAAAAACTTTTAATATGTTCGATACGATCCGCAAACTTTAGTCCAATTTCCAATGTTGTCATGGAATTTTTAATGATTAAACTCGGGTTTAATTTGTTCAATGCCATCCCTAAACTTTTAGACATTTTCATATAAGCTAAGACAACTTTGCACACTGAACTAGAATTCGGGACAACTTGTGCTATTGTCCCTTTTATTTCTTCCTTAAAAACCATTTTGCATTACATTTTCAACATTGAAACTTTCGCGTCAACCAAACAAAAAAACAAAAAAAGGTAGAAGCTTGGCAACATCTCCAAATATCCAAATTCGACCCGCCTTCGACGTCGCTTCCCTCAGACACGCGCTGCTTACTTTTTCTCTGTGCGTTGACTGACTTCTTCAAGAACCTCTGCGCGACCTGGAGCGAGCGAGCGAGAGAGAGAGAGAGAGAGAGAGAGAGAGAGAGAGAGAGAGAGAGAGAGGGAGGAAGGGTCAGCAATGGCGTCGAATTTATCGAAGAATCACGTGCTGCCGGTTTCGGATTCTCCGCACAACGAGGAGAGGGAGAGGCTCCTCAAGCTCCACGACAAGCTGTTTGTGGGATCAGCCATGATCAAGAGAGGCGCTTACGCCGCTGTCTCCCACATGACCTGCGCAGGTCAGGCCTGCCGGACATTCTCGTGAAGATCTCGGCGCGGTGGACGCTGCCCATGCATGAACTTCTTCCTCCAGGACTTGATGGGTGGCCACCCCACGACCCGATCATCGTCATCAGCTCCTTCACTATACCTAAACCTGAAAAATTACGCATTCCACAGCGATTTTCACTTCCAACGAATATTGATATTGCAAGTGATAACTGTTTTGACCGTCGACAATAATGAGAATTTAAAATCAGGATTGACTTGGCATGACATACTGGTTTATAGAACAAGAAAACTTGCTACGCCTCGCATTCGGGTCGTCTTCCTCATTCGGGCCACTGCTCCACGCCAACAACTGCGATTTCCCTGAGGAGTATTCTCCAAATGCCTCTCCATGACACCTTTTGTTGTTGAACCACTTCTTGTACGAGCCTTCATGATCTTTTGGTTCGGACCCTTTGGCAGGGTGGTCATGAATTGGGAGAGCTAGACCTAGTTGAATATCCATATCTCAGAGATACCTGATGAACCCCCCAAACATAAAAAAGACGAAAGGAAAAACTGCGAGATTTATGAAATGGTGATAAACGTGGGAACTGAAAGGGGCACATATTCGGTGGCTCAAAGCGAAATGGAGAAGTATTTGTAAGGGGTAGAGCGAAAGGGTGACAGTGAAAGGGAAGTGTGTCTGGGAGGAAGAAGGGAAGTCTGGGACAACATTGAAGTTGGGTCGGCCAAAAGGCCAGCAGTGATGTGGACAGCTGAGGAAAAATCGAGAGGTTGCATCAGAATGGGAAGTCTTTGTGGAGTTGTCCTTGGGTCCCCGCAACACACTCTTCCTCTCCCCCCCTTCCCGTGCGGGAAAAAGAACTTATTGCCGTCGCTTTACCGTGATGCGTTGGGAAGCGCAGGATGTGGGCGCAATACCCGCTCCAAAGCAGAAGCACCTTGAAGACTGGCACGGCAGCTTCTTGGAATGATAAACGGTGTTATTCGTTGTACCAAGCAGTTTCTTTCTTTTTCTGTTGATAAGAAGGCGTTCACTTGGGGACTGATCCACGGCACAAAGTCTAGAAAACATCATGGCCTTTATCCTTATCAGCTAATAACATAGTTTCAACATAATCAGGAACATGATAAACAATGACAATGTCACTAGATCCTTCAATTGCCATCTTTTCTGGTCCGCACTTTGATTGGCTTCCCTGTAGATATGATCGATCTTGTAATCTCCTAGCCGCTGCAGCAACTCCGCGTGATCAAACAGTAGCGAGGAAATCAGCATCTTTGTTATGTTCGTGTGGCGGACTTATAGAATCCAATCACCCCGTGCCCCTTTTGTCTCGAAAAATTCCTCTTGCATCAGCTTCCGTTGACATTTCCACAACCACCTTGTCTATCATTTCTACGGTGGTCATTTTCAAGAGTGATAATTTATGAGATCATTATTAATTATTCTAAAAGTTTCAATTGGCAGACAAAAGTGAAGTTAAGTCATCAAACAGTCAAGGACTATCAACATCAGCAACGTCTCATCTATACTTGCACCCAAAGGCCGATTGAACAAATACACTTCCAAGGAATGCTTGGATTACAGTACCAAACTTGTGTGGTGACATTTATGTGGAAATTTAGAGTACCCATATGATGCACATTTTCCAAATCTATTGAGATTAGCGCCACTTCTAGGTTGAATCTGCTGCTGGTATGATGAGTAGGGCAAATGACGATATGGTAGAAAGAGAGAAGATGCAAGTATTGAGTAGGTCTGAATGATTTCTTATCTGGTAATTATTTTATCTTCCATTGGGGTAAATCTTATTATAAAACGCAGAACACATACTTCTTATCGTAAATACATTGTTTTTTTACTTTAATCTAATTCATCAAATTTTGGGTAAATCTTATTCGGTCAAATGATTACTTCGAGAAGGCATCATTTATTTTCTTCCGAGAAAATTATGAAGAGGGGGAGAAGGAAAAGTCCGTGAATTATGATACGATTTGACAAGACCCCCCTCAACATTTTTTCTTCATTAAACTTGTTTTTTGCCCTATGAGTTGTAAGGGCTCTTTAGTTCACATTAGATCACCCTTAAGTGGTGATTTCTGTAGATAATAATAATTATTAATAATTAAGTCGACAAATTTACCATTTCACCTTTTCCCACCCGCCCCTTTTCTTTAACCGGCCTCACCAAGCCATCTTTTCTACAGTTGAATTCCCTCTAAAGCTCCTGCAGAAACACCCTCAAGATGAGCGTAATTAGCTTGAATTAGAGCACAAATCGATCTTTGTTCAGGGCTCTTGAGTTAGTCCTACGTGCAATCATAAGGGGTGATGTCCGTACCATATGCCGGGCCAAACATTAATCTTGAATCTTTGTGATGATTCCATCTGACAAGAGAGCTGAACAGCTCGAGCTGTTCTTTTGTTTTCATTGAAGGGTCCAACATGTCCGCACATACCCATCAAACGCATCATCACGCATATTTCAAGAACGGTTCAAGATCGCAATGATCGAGTTTGGTGCCGAGTCATCGCCTCAATCGTTCTTGATTACATAATGTGACTCTTTAGACCGTAGCCCCAATGGAATCTCTTCATTGTTCTCCTGGTTTGAATAGTGAAAGATCGTTCTTCTGTCTGACCTTAGTTCTGTGCTCTCTCGGCTCAGTAATTAAGACAAGATAAAGATGGAGAGCGTGTGCTTGGGAATCCATTTCGAGGGGAAGCTGGACCACCTGATCCAGATATCAATGAATGCAGCGGGTGGCCAGTCTGGACAATCAAACCCGTCGACACATGACGATGCACTTACTTATGAACCTCAAAGCGGGGCAGTGTTGTTGCTTTTGCTAATATTCAGCTAACAAAATTACCACCGTCGAGAACGTCGGATCCGATGGCCCCGACCATCCGATCCCTACTAAACTTGGGTTGTGCCGAAGTGTCCCTTAAGTAAACTCCAAAGGGTTTCATCGTTAGGTCCCTTACGTGAACTCCAAAGGGGTTCATCGTTAAGGGGACTTTATTCTGCGGCAAAGCAAGAGGCCAGATGCAGTAAGGTGTTCAGAGCTTGATCAGGATCGTTCGGTGGTTGTGGAGCTATGTGGGGCTTGTGACTGCAGGAAGCAGCGATTGAATTGGAATGGCTTGTGCAGTTCACGTGGAGGCAAGCGTCCTGGGTGTCATGAGACATTGGCTATAAGACACGCCCCCAGGCACCTGGCACGATCAGTCTCATCCATATCCACCCACTTATAATTCACTTGGAAAGGGTTTTATTTTATTTTTTTGGGGGGCGGTACCAAGCAAACATGCATATACATTCATACTTTTACTGTAAATAATGCGACAAAGTGCTAAACACCAACGTTCATGTTCGATGTATCAAGTAACTCGACAAGTTATGAGTTGATGTTTAAGTAAGTAGACTATGATCGACATCCCATAAGAGTATGCTGCGTTATGTAGCGGTACATCAATTTTTTTATGGATTGTCTTCACTCTTTTTTTGGTTAGACATCACACATTCGAACTTCATTAAGTACGACTTGCTTTAAACTATGCTCCAAAATTTCAATTTAACCTTTTTCGTGAGCTTTTGAGTTAAAAGGGGCACTTGGAAGAAATTCAACAATCTAATGCCCATACATTAGAATTTAGAGTACACGAGATTGATTCGAAATCACATATTTTGTTTGATTGATCACTGTCATCAGATGAAACCGTACAAATTCGGGAGTTAGTCTTCCTCTCCTTCTCCTCCCTTAGACAGTAGTATATAAATTGAGGAGGGGAAGTGGGCCATAACCTATTTATTCCATTGGCGCTCACTGTTAAAAAATGGGCATACGCTAGTATTGTCTCACTCCATTGATACCAAATCAAGATGTGCTAAAACCAATATGATATGATCGCATGACTATATTCAAGCAATCTAACATTGTCCCATATATTTTATTTACTTTGTATGACAACTTATTTTTCACAAACCAAAAGATTATCCCATCAATGTTGGCTCACCTTTTATAAGAATTTCCGACAATTTTTCCACGGGGTCGATTCGGACGAATGATTTCCTTTGAGTGGGTGCAAGGTTAGCTGTACGTGATAGAAAGTTTCAAAGGGAGCCCGCACTCGTGGCTATGTGAATGACTTGTTATTGTCACGGCTAGGGGCATGCATCTACTTTTCAGAAGCCCTAGACTGACTGAAAGCGTGGTTGTGTCTATCCTCAACCTGTCCATTTCATATAGCAATTGGCTCAACTTGAGAGGGGATTCCGTAAGAATTTGTTCCAGGACTTAAAGTTCCCACGAGAGCCCGTCGAGCTGGCGGCGATCTGCGGCTCCGCCAGGAATCGACATCTGTAAAAATCCCATCATTTTCACCGAGTTCTGATGATCGCGGTGGCAATGAAGGTGGAGGTAGTAAACAAGTAGTCGATCATTTCCAAAAGGAAGTGGGATCTCCTATCTCAACTGTTGATCCATATGGCTATGAATCGTTCATTATAACAAAATATATAGGCAGTGGAGATTGCTGAGATACCCAGAAGACCCTCGTTCGCATCATGAAAAGATAATGATGGCGCTCGTAATGAAGATTAAAGATCTCATGAATATCTAAAATTGGTATTGGTCAACTGCATGGGAATAGACAACTTGGGGTGGAATTCTCGAGAGACTTATACGGTGTAGAGTTATGATTGTTATGCATGGTAAGCTCCATCGATTCATAATATATCGGGAAAAACGGTCATACATTACGTTATCACAATGCTGGGATATAATTCTACTTTCATATTCTATTTATCGATATTGTACATCTTTGTTATTTTAATCCTACTTTGAATTATTTGTTTCATGGGGCTTTATTCACTTATTATTCTTCATATGAAAGACTCAATTTATGCACTTGAGGAGCATTGAGGGAAAACGCAAAAATTAATCCCAAGTCTTCTCAAACCTTATAATTTTGCATCATGTACTTGCAGGAAATAAAAAAACGAATTTGCAACTTTGGGTGAAAATCCAACCCGCCACCCTGCGTCTGAGCGTCTCCCTGAGGATGGTGCCGCCGCCACCGCCGCCGCCGCCACCACCCTCCGATCTGGGTCAGCCGCATGCTTCTCTCGATTCAACTGCCATCGTGATTTCAAATCAGAAAAGTGGAAGGGTTATATTCAAATGAAAGTGATGATTCGATGATCCTTATCTAATAAGAAGACATAATAATACGTGTCCGATGACTAATGTAGGATGCAAAGCTGTGATTTCAAAAAGTAGATAGTGCAAAATGGTGAAGCCGCGTGTGATGCAAGGATGGTTTGTCAGTGCTTTTCCTAAAAGAAAAGGGATTATTATGTCTTGCAATCTAAGTTTCAATGAGCACGATTGACTAAAGGGAATCTTGATGGGGGCTTTGTCATCTCCCTAATCGACCTCCGCTCGACTACGCATCGGAAAGAGATTGGCCACCTAAGTTTTGCTTTGAGTTAATCACGAAAAACTTCAAATCGGTATATATATAATAATAATAATAATTAATAATAATAATAATAATAATAATAATAATAATAATAATAATAATAATAATAATAATAATAATAATAATAATAATAATTTTATCTCTAATTAATTTATTGACCACTAAAAATCGAAAAATGATATACTTATGATAAATTTAACCAAAATTAATTTTTGACCATAAAAGACCCAAAAACTGGTATAATTACAATAAATTTATCTTTCGTTAGTTTCTGTTAAATTAGAGTAATATTATAAAAAACTACAAATCGATACATATGACAAACGATGGCTAAAACCTCAAACCAATACACTTGTCAACTGTCACGTGTTATCCAACTTAATAATTTGACGATAAAATTTAACAGAAATTAATGGAGGGTAAATTTATCACAAGCGTAATATTTTGGAATTTTTAGTTGTCAGAAATTAATTTATGATAAATTTGTCTTAGGTATATTAATTGGGAATTTTTCATGATTTAACGCTTTTGCTTTGATATTGTCAAGTCCTAATATTGAAACAATGTGTGAAATAGTAGGCAGTCAAAATTCTTTTTTGTTTTTTGGATTAATTTTATAAGATGGGAAGAAAAAATATCGCCTTTTTTTTTTTTGGATTAATCTTACAAGGGGGGAAGAGAAAAGATCGCTAGCAATCCTTTGTGGCATTACAAGAAGGGTTTCATGTCCGTCGCGAAATATTCAGTTTGAGCCATAACTATTTTGAACCATCTTGCAACCTGAAAGTCTAAAATCGGCGAACCTATCGCTATAACCCCACCAAGATGCTACAATCGGGAAATATCATCAAGCAAAACACACCATCAGACTATCGGCACTGACTAGTTAGAGGTTCTCTCGCGACATGAATCAAGCACAAGACCTCATTGAAAAAACAAAGAAAAAAAAGTAGGTGATCTCTCCGACGTTGGGCCAGCAATTATCAAATTGCATAAACGGTGTTTGGCCTAAATGAGAAAGCATAATGGGGTTACGAAAAAAGAAAAAGGCAAACTGGTATGGGACCCTTGACAATTGATGGCCTAAGGTTTTCTCGACCTTATCTAATAGCTTGCTAATTCTTTACTTCAAGTGGAGATGATGCAAATTAGTGTAAGATTCGATCATGTACTTAATGTCTTTTCTAGGAGTCCCAACATTACCATATGCTTTCATCTGCCATCAAGAGCAGTAATAATAGTGATTTTTCTCTCGTCATTTGTGACTATATTCAATGAAAACAAACCGGTCAAGAGTAAGAAAATCCATAAGAAATTACTTTTTTTTTCCTTTGAATTTAAGATCTCACGCTTCTTGAAATACAAAATTCGGCAAGGACGGAGAGGCGTACGTACCTCGATGTCGTTGAGCTTCCCCTTCCCATTAGGCACGCGCACGTGCGAGCTACCCACGTGTGGGGGAGGTTGCCCACCAGCTTTGAAGAAGTAGGGCCCGATGTGTTGTTGGCCATCTCTTTCGCGTCATGGAACAAAAGTTGTCTCCACAACATGAAGTCACATTCAATGTTACTCCACGCTTCTTACCTCAATTTGCCTCCCCAACCACCTATGGAAGCAGAACTTGCCTTTCCCCTCCACAAATGTCTTGGCCTACCAACTTTCCTAGGTTTAATGTCCCTCCCTTTTCTTACCCCTTTTAACATCTGATAATATATCACATCAATTTTGGCAGAACAGTCGAAGTCGGACTCTTCTTTTCTTTTGAAGTGGTTGGTTGCGAAACAGGATCATTCGACCGAACCAACTCGGCAATACATTAAGGGTATGCATTTGTTTTACTTAAAACTTCACGATAAAGGAAAATATTTTTCAAGGAAATCATATTCAAGAAAAATGGTTAGTTTCCATTTATTTGGTGATTTAGAAAAGTAATTTCATTTTTTCCATAAGGAGAAGTCGTTTTCTCCTAATTTAAGTATATTGTTTTCAGTCCATGAAAACATTTTCTGCATATCGATCAGTTTTCTACCATCAAGGTAATGGAAAGTCATAAAACAATTTTCTAAGAATGGTTTTCCTTCAAAACAAATAGACCTTATCCCTTCTTAGAAAAAGCATGATCTCATTATGATAAAAAAATTCGCAAGAAACTACTTGATGAAAGTTTTGGACTCTTTATATTACAATAATTGCAGATTTTGCTTTTGTGATAATCACTTGTGGGAAAAGATTGCTTCACGAGCAGGAACATATAACCCCAATCCGGCAACAAGCGGCTGCAAAATGTCATGTCACTGCGGGGTTACAAGGAAACCAAGCACCAACATGATCATCTTTGTTCTTCTTTGTTCTTTAGATCTACTAAATTTGAGTGAACTCCAGGATTCTTGAGCATGAATTCGAGGACTACCTATTGAAATTTGGGTAACTTTGAATTTGTATCAAGAGTCTCTTCTTTTAGGGTTTCCCGTCGACTTCTGAGTTAAAGAAGCAAGCATGAATGGTTGAGCAAAGCGTGCTTCTTTGTGTCTCCATTGGATCAGGATCTTTAAATGGATTTATTAGTCCATTGATTTACTCCTCTCTCTCTCTCCCCCTCCCTCCCTCCACAACCTGGTTTTTTTCTAATGCACTGTCTCTCTCTTCTTCTAAGTAATTATTACATAGAAAATTTCGAACATTTTTTAATTATGATAAGCAAGTATTCGAGACACTTGTTAACAAACTCTTCACATGATATGCGAGCCCCTACGATTTTCTCATTTCCCAAAATTACCAAAACCCATTAAATGCCCAAATGTCACTTTTACTTTATCTATTATGGGTACTGGATAGAACACAAATCTTCTAGAAGTGATTAGCCAAGGAATCCTTACACGTCTAATGCACTAGTCTACTCGGATCGACCAGCCCAACGCGGCCCATCCACATGACATGGGCTTGAAGGCAGTTTTAGGCGGGCCTGAGAAAGGACCTCTAGGGATAAAGCCCGGCCCACTCGCCCGACTTGCAGAATGTTACGTATATATGTTTTTTTTATGGGCAATCTTGGACAACAAGTTAAGCCCAACTCCTCATCCCTTGGTCGAACTTGCAACAACATGTTGACTCATTCCTATCTAAGAGCCGTCTCTCGTGGGAGCTAGGAGTCGGTAAACGGAAGCTCTATTTTCTCCCTCAAATTTTCGACTTTTAGCATTGGACTCAACATCGTCAAAGACCTTCGAGAAACAAGATTCCTCACCATTTGTCATATAAGTGATGACATCTAACTTGGCAACATGCACAATCTCCTCTCCCTTTGAAATTCCCTTCCTGATATCATTTGAGAGATTGTTGAATGATAGATTGAGAATTTCTGGTAGAGTATCGAAGACATTGTCATAAAAGTGATGGGATCGACCTAGATTGGATCGCTCTATGCGACATGGTTTTCTTCATGATGTTTTTGCTAAAGATCGCTAATCTCAAGCCTTCATACTCATCTTTATCAAATTCTTACCAGCCAGAAATGGTAGAGGCAGAACTTTTCTACGTGAGTCCGTTACTCAAGCTGGCCCATTTGTCCTTTGGGCCTAGAACGGCTGCTCGGGCCATTACCACCTAGACATGAAGAGATCCATTTTGAGTGGGCATGTTTCGGTCTTTTCCAAAATTTTCGATGTTCAGACATCCAAGCCACCATACAATCACTGTGATCCTCCATTTCCGTCTATAGCAATTATAATGGCGTGATCTAAGATTACAAACTTACACGCAAGTTTACGCGTATCACCTATGAAGCATTGACACTCTCCAAAAGCTCTCATGTCGTGTCGGACACTTCGACACGTGTCCGACACTCGGTCAATACGTGTCGAAAAATCCGATGCTTGGTCAATTTTCTCGACACTTTCTAACACTCGAGTCAGAATTTTGACATACGAGTTTACGACACGTGATTCCAATATCGATATCAATTTTAAAAATTCAATAAATGAGAGGTCAAAATTTAAAAATTCAATAAATGAGATCAAAATATATGTGTGTGTGTGTGTGTGTGTGTGTGTGTGTGTGTGTGTGTGTGAAAATAAAATATAATAATAAAAATAATAAATGGAGAAAGAAGAAAAACTTGATCTTCCCTTTTCTTCTGACTCCCACTTCCCGTAATACGCAATTCACCCCTTAAGTTTTTTTTTTTCCTCTTCCAATATATCTATCATGCGAGTCCAAAATATGGATTGCTTGTTTTTTCTCCAAGTTTTATGAATTATTAAAATATAGTTTAATTTGTCAAATTGAAATAATGAATGATATTAATAAATGATGGATTAATGTTTTTAGTGTATATTCATTCTAGGCTTTTTATTTATTTATTTATTTATGAATTTGATTCAAATTAATTTGATTGAAATAATCATAAAAATTATAATTTATTATGTATATATAAATATATATTTAATATACAACGTATTCTAACGTGTCGGAATTCTCCATTTTTTGAGAAATGACGTGTCGTGTCGCGTGTCGCGTGTCAATGTCGGTGTTATTTAGCTTATCACTATTTAAAATGAGTAAAATGGGGTACTTGAACTTTAAAATGTGTGTATTTTCTTTTCAACATCTTCATGACGATGCCTTCACAAATTATAGCTAGCAAATCCAAAAATTAAGTATTCAAAGGACTAGTGATGATCAATTTTGATAATAAGGATTGGAAAAAGAGAATTGCAAAATGGATGATATACTTTGATGGTTAGTAGATGCATCATACTAGCAACGACCTTATGCAGTTTCATCTAAGAGAGCAATAACCGAACTCTTGACAATGTTACATCCTCTATATGTTAAAACGAAAACTCTCAATTGCTTCTTTTTCTTGTTCCTTCCAAACCTACTCTTCGAACTTAACAATTCATTTCTATTTATAACTGACCCACCAAGATGTTCGATGTTTACCCCACTCAAAGCCAGCATTAGTAAAAATGACTTTCAAAATGCTCGATTTCGACTCAAGATCCCTTGAGATGGCCTTTGGAGCCCTTGAAGACTTTGGAAATGCTCTCCCGAACATGCTCTAGACCGCATATGCCCGCATCACTCGACCGCCTTATTTAGTATACCCAAGATAGTAAACCTTCGTCACTAAGTAATAAGTATAGCTCTACTCCACATCATTTTATTTGGGAAAAATGGTATAAATGGTTCTTGAATTTTGGTCTAATCTGCAATGCCGCCCCCTAACTTTTAATTAATTTGATATGGTCCTCAAACTTTGATTCAACGGCCAATACCGTTCCGAAATTTTATTTTGTTCAATGCGATCCTTAAATTTCGGTTCAAGTTCAATACTGAATATGGTCAACAGACTTTTAAATATTTTCATATAATTTAGGATAAATTACATATTGAATTAGAGTTCGAAAACAAACTTGTCCTATTACCCCTTTTATTCTATTCCTTACCGCCAATTTGGCATTACATTTTCAACATTGAAACATTCGCATTAATCGAAAAAAAAAAAAAAAAAAAAAAAAAAATGTAGAGAAGCCTGGCAAAACATCTCCAGGTATCCAACATCCGACCCGCCTTCGATGTCGCTTCCCTAAGACAACGCCCACGCTCTGTTCTGTTCTCTCTCTCTCTCTCTCTCTCTCTCTAACTCGTGCGTTGACTAACGACTTCTTCAAGAACCTCTGCGCGAGTGCTGGAGCGAGAGAGAGAGAGAGAGGTGTCAGCAATGGCGTCGAGTTCGTCGAAGAACCACGTGCTGCCGGTGTCGGATCCCCCGCCGGCGCGCGACGAGGAGAGGGAGCGGCTCCTCAAGCTCGACGACAAGCTGTTCGTGGGATCGACCATGACCAGGCGGGGCGCCTACGCCGCCGTCTCCTACATGTCCTGCGCAGGTCGGGCCTCTTCCTCGTTCGTGGGTGCTTGCGCTCTCTGGAGGGTTGTGCTTGATTTATCCGTCCGAGGATGATTTAGCATCGTCTGGGGATAGCTGGGTGGGCTCTTGTCGTTTGAAATTCGCAATCTTGTCGAGGACTGTGTAGGTAGAGATTGTGATTTTCGTCGGGAGGTCGCGGGTTTCGATCGTGTGTGCGAATGGTCCTCGCAGTTACGTGCCGTGGGGGAAAATTGGATGGTTCAAATTGGGTTGAGATAGTTGGTACTCGGTGCCCCATTTTTGCCTGGTAGTTGGTGCTCCATTGCTTGTTGGTATATCTGGCGTGTTAACTTTTGTCAGTTGTGACCAGTGGCTTGTCTGCCGGATGAACTTATGTAGCTCACTTTTGTCTCTTTGACGTTTGGCGTATGAATTTGATGGTTTAATTAGTGTATTCAGCCCATGCCTTATATGTTTATGCAGTCGGTGTAATTATGTATCTGGAACTGATTTTCTCTTTAACCGAGTAACTGTTTCATGAGTTTCCTAGTTTAGTGATGTAGAATTTGATTCATATATGGTCAAGAAAGAATGCCCATTTGATTTGATTCGGATGCTTTGATTCGATGAAAATAGATAGGAAGTCTAGATATATTTTGGCTGAAAGCCTTAATTATCCTTTTGGTCGATTTATCGGATATATATGCACACCAGAGCGTGATTCATTAGATATATAAAATTGAATGTGCATATGAAATGCATGAAAGTATAAGTGGAATCATTAACAAAGAGTGCAGAGTGTGTCACATTATGAGGCACAAAATGGGAATTTGAAACAAAGGGGAATCCATAGCATTAACTGAAACTAGTGGGTGGTGAATACTTTTAAGAGGTGATATTGATACATGGCAGCTTAAAATACTTTTATTATCTTTCCATCATGTTGACTACGGCCGCATATGCTTCAGCTATTGATTCTTTCCCATATGTTTGCAGTGCTCTTGGTGATGTTTAACAAAGCAGCTCTTTCTTCCTATAAATTCCCATCTGCAAATGTCATTACTCTGTTACAGGTATGTACTTTGCAAGTTTAGCTTTTTGCATTGGTGATTCAGAGACAATAAACTACCGTGGAGTATTTTTCAAAAGTCTCATTGTCTATTTGAGTGATGAGTCCACGATGCTGCTCTACATTTATGGATTGTTTGGTGGTAGTCATCACTCAAAGCTTGCTTTTCACTCTGGAACATCATTAGTGAAGCAGTAACTGGCCAGAGGGTGAGGGACTTCAGAGTCCAGACTAAAGTTAGGAGACCTAGAATTCAGCTGCAAAAGAAGATTGTGTGAAATATGTTTTCCCCCTCAATACTTTCAAAAATTAGGACAACCAAAGTCAGCTTTTTAATATGATATTTAGGAACTCAAAATTGACTTTATGGTTGAGTCAGTCAAAACTGAAATGCAATTTTCTTTTTATGGTTGTGCTTTAACAACCATATTCCTCAAATTATGTAGTGCTTTGCTTCTCTAAAATTCAATTGTGCTTGAAACTGCAGTTGAGATCATTCTCCTCCTGTCCTATCATCTCTCCCTGTCTGGATTCTTATCTTGACCAGATTGTAAAGATGTGGATATAATCATCTATTGGAACTTTATGGTTGTTACTACTGAGAGTTGAATAATATTGAAATAGTAATCTTTTGACTTGATTAGAACTGCTATGTTATTCAAGTAGGGGAAAACTATCTAGTTGGTTTGTGTAAAACAAATACAACTAATGTAAAATGAGCAAATATTACCTGATATTAGGAAAATGAAATGCCTTGAAAGTGAATGATGCGTGTTTTTAACTACTTATTAGATCTGTTTATGTTGGTATTGATCTGTTTAAATTCTATAATTGGGCCAGTCTTTGGTCTATTGGTTGTTATGCCAATAGCAGTGCTGGACATCTAAGTTGATGTGGAAAATTGCTGTTCTGTGGGAAATACTTCTTTGACCTTAAATGGTTTTCCGTGACATATGTCTAGAGCAACACTTCTCTTGCATGGCTTAAAGTGATGCAGATATGCTTGTGAACAGGACCCCGTTTTGTGTCTTAGTCAATTCAAACAAAATAGTTGGCTTGTGCACATTTATTCAATTTTTTTTTTTTTTGGTTGGAACAACTGATCTAACTCTGCATTGAGTCTTACAGAAATCATTAAAGTGAATGTTCAGGGTGCTAGCAAATGTGCTGTACGATTAAATTTAAAGTTTTTCTGAAGCTGAAAACTAATTCGTATGGAATGATATGTTCCTGTAGTCTTTCCTCCATGGATGCTAGTTAGTTTTATGAGGTTTTGAATGTTTTGTATAATTGCCTGATATCATTTGTATGAAGTTAACATGAGTTCATCCTGATGTGCTCACAGATGATATGTTCCTGTTCTTTTCTCTATGCAATGAGAAAGAGGAAGATAATCAACTTTACAGTAGGTGAATCTTCGTTTGGTTCAGATAATACCAAATTGCTTGTGCCATTGAGGACATTGGTTCATACTCTTCCTCTTTCACTCGCCTATTTGTTGTACATGGTAGGCCTTTCATTGTGTTTTGCTGCAAGTTTTGTGTTGATTACTCAAGAAGTTTTATGTGCTAGTTTTTATAATGGAAAATATTTTTCCATGCTTTTATTTCTAATTGAAAGCTAGCCACTATGGAGTCTGTTCGTGGAGTAAATGTCCCAATGTACACCACCCTTAGGCGGACGACGATAGTATTTACAATGGTAGCAGAAAAGATTCTGGCAGGTCAGAAGTATTCATCTTCTATCATTGGAAGGTACGTCTCCCTTCTTTGGAGTCACTTTGTTCTGTCCTACATGCTTTGCCTTGTGGCCGGAACATGATATAGTGTGTATGTTCATACAAATGTTTAATCTAGCAATCCCAAGGGCTTAGCCAAGTTGGTTAAAACTCAATACCAAACTTGCCTGGAAGCATGGTGGTGGGTTAAATAATTTCAACAAGCCAACTTTATTGGGGCCACACCAGGGCCTCTTGGCCCAAGAATCACTCAGTTGCAGTGGAGTGCAGTACTGCCACCATTGGAATTCATAGGGTGTTCTAGGGGTGCTGGGCATCAGTTTCATTCAGACTCTTAGTGTACTTTGCATAGACTTGGTTAATCAAATGTATATATGCATCAGAATATTCATCCTACAGCTTTTAGTATGGACTAGGTTGCATAATGCATTGTTGAATATTCAGACCTGATTGTGCGATCTTCCTTTTCTTAGGTAAGGAAATGATCATTTAGAACTTTTTTAAGATTATATTACATTAGATTATGATTTGCTTTCATAAGCTCTCCTTTTGTTAGGATTTTAAGTAGTTAAAATATAATTCATGTTGCATTTTTCCCTGCCATTCATCTAACACATAATTTAAGGTTATTGTCAGTGTTGGATTGATTGTTCTTGGTGCATTTGTCGCGGGAGCAAGGGACTTGTCATTTGACTTTCATGGCTACTTTGTTGTCTTCTTGTCCAACATTACCACAGCAATATATCTTGCAACGATAGCTCGTATCGGTATTATTTTCTTTTCTTCTCTGGAATTGCAACAATCCATGCACTTTTCACTAGTTTAATTTATTCCTTCTTTGTTTATATTCATCTTAGGGAAATCAAGTGGGCTGAATAGCTTTGGCTTAATGTGGTGCAATGGTAAGATAACTGACCCTCATTAATAGCACTTTCTCCAAGCTTCACATTATTTTTTGTCTCTGTTTCCTATCTCGTGGCCGGTTTCCAAATGGTTCGATCTATTTATAATCTATTTAGAATAGATCTTTGTGGGACAATTATGATCAGTCGTGTAAATTGCACCTAGTTAATCGGAAAGTTGTCAAGCAACCTTTTCGTAATGGCTTCTTGGCATCAAGTCTCTCTATTGCTCAACAAGGCTTTTCAGGCAGATGGTTATAGCAGTTCAAAGTCGAAAATGATCATCTATGAGAAAAAGTGGTTATAGGAGGATTGAACAAGATTTATGGGCTTGGCAAGGTCTTCTTTTGCCTCGTGCTAAGAAAAGGAGGATTCTTCAACCCCCCTTGCTCTATTTTGGTTGGTCTGGAAAGAGTGGAATAAGAAGGCTTTCATGGAGAGGAGACGGCCGTTTTCATTCTGTTAAAAGTCTTACACGTTTGAAATAATGGGAGGTTGTGTCTGGATGGAAATTCTTTGCTCGAAATTATAGATGATTTGTCTTGTTACTGAGCTCTTTGGGTTTTGAGCTCTTTTTGTATATGGGTTTGCACTCCTCGGTGCCCTATGGCGATCTTTTCTTTTAACTATCAAAAGGAAAAAGAAATAGATAACTGATTATACCATTGAACAAATACTTCCTTTGGAATGATCGAGTCGATCTTATCCTCTGTTGATCATCTCGGGTACAAATGATGTTCCTTTCTCCATGATAGGGATTATATGTGGACCAATTCTACTGTTCTGGACATATGTCAGTGGGGACATAGCAACGGCATTGGATTTTCAGTATCTTTTCTCACCTGGTTTCATGGTATGTTTGCCCTACCAATTTCACATACATCTCTGATCGTGTTTAGTTATTTCAGTACACACTGGCCATCAGACTGACAATCAGGCAGAGTCATGATGGAAAAGTTTTCACCTGAATATTGGTTATTTATGGAAATCCTATTTTAACCGTGGTTGTGTAAAATTATAAGGACAAATGTTCAGAAAAGGGCATCCGGCTTGTGTTGCGTACATACATTGTTCATCAGTGGATCAAAGAAGAACTCACTTTGGAAATTTATATCTAATTAATTTAAGTATCTGATGAATCCATCAGTGAATCAAAGGATGCACTTTGGAAAATCTATATCTAGTTAATTCAAGTATCTCCTCAAAGTTTTTCATAGATGTGTGCATGTAATAAAGGTTGCATTTAGGACCTGCTGGATATGGTGCGTGCAAATTGATTATCTTATTAGCTGTCGATGGCTTTATTAGTCAATCATCCACTGGGTCTCACATTCTTGCGGTTGCATGTCAAGCAATTGAAATGTTCTGTCTTGAACTTTTACTCTTCCTAATTTTTACACTTCCCTTTAGCTAATAAGTTTTGCTGCTTGGATAATCAGAATTCTATAGTAGAGAACGTTCAACTTGAGATATTGCTCCTTTCTTGATTTGGCAGGTTATCTTGCTTTTCTCCTGCATATTGGCTTTCTTTCTGAATTACTGTATATTCCTAAACACAACCCTCAATTCAGCAGTAACGCAGACCATCTGTGGAAATCTAAAGGTATGTACACCAGCTAATGCAGTAACATTCACTGACACTGGAGAGTACTGCATAATATATGAATATGCTCTGAGACTATCTGCATTATACACAATATGTTGGTGCTTTCAACTTTGAGTAGTCAGAAGGCTTTTAACTGTGGAATACATTTTGCTCTATTGCTGTCTATTGAGAAACAATGGAGTTGGAAAACTCTAAACTAGTGAAATCGTAAAGTACTGATAAGTTTCCATACACCGATGCTTCAACTGAAAAGACCATGATGATTGAGATCCCTGATGTTGCATATCTCAGTGATTTGTAAAGGCATAGCAGCCTTATCATAGATTTGTGACATTTTCTAGAATAGGACATGATAGGAGACTGAAAGGCAGAAACTTGATTTAGATTGAAATTCGTTTTGATGAACCGGATAATTTGATGATTTTTTCCTCTTTTAGTAACTATATGGAACTTGGAATTGCTAAGTACACTCTAGAAGTCCTAAACTTGCATCAATTAATGAAGTCCTAAAACTAATTAAAAAAGCATAAGAAAGTATATGCAATGACTTACCTCACTGGAATATCGCACATTGCTAAAGTTAATTCTAAGCTTGCCCTGTGGCTGAAGACTTTCAGACTTGATATACAATGTCAAATGACGTTGCTTCCCAAATTTTTTTTATCAATGCTTGAGTCCTAAAACTTTTTATAGTGGCTCAATGAAGTATCTACATGACTCATCATGCTGGAAAATCACACATGGTATAAATTGATCCTAAACTTGTTTGAAGTGCGGCTGGAGATTTTGTCACCTCTTGCACTATGTCCAATGACGTTCTTTCACATCTTCAACTTAAATTGATGTGGCTGAGTCTTGACTATCTCCATCTCCTGCATCGCCGAGTCAATCAAGTTCAGAATCCATGTGTCAATCGAAAGAGAGACTGTCACAACTTTGTCAAATTACTAGATGATAAATTCTCCAGCATGGGAAGCTGGTGGAGTTATTGATTCAATTCAAGGCCTGATTATTAGGGTTCAAAGGGACTTCCAGGATTTGCATTTGGTGCTGAAAGCTCTTCATATTGCTGGACACAAATCCGTGTAACCTGAGTCATTTGAAGAGGATCAGAGAGTATGTGGGAATTTGAATCTGTGCAACAGAGATGTCTTGTGGGTTAGTGCTAATGTGTTAGATGCTATATGCACATTCCATAAAACTGCTTATCTTCCCTCATCAAATCATGAAAATTCCCTCTTGTTGATGAGATTTAGTCCAATGGTGAAATACCCAAAATCATGAATTTCAGCATTTTTGAAATGGCAAGTGAGGTTGGTGGCCCTGGATTTTGGTACTCTGGGAGGAAGGAAGCAATTGTGAGGCCATGATAAAGGAGGGAGGGATGGGAAGAAGCTCCTTAAATCGCACATATAAGAATTGGGTGGCGAGTGATTGATTTGGGGAGGTTTGAGAAGAGTAAAGCTGAAAATTGTGGTTAAGAAAGAATAGCAAAAGTAGAGAGAGAAGGTTTCCAGAGAATCATGTGCAAACAATGTCGTCTGGTGTGTCGTCAAAGTCATGTTGCCGTGTTGGAGGTTTTAAATCTTGAAAAGGCCAATAAAGAAAATCTTAGATTGGAAATATGCCTCGTGTGATTGTCTGATGAGAACTCACTAAGGAAATTCTATTGGGTCATTTTAAAAAAAGTTTTAGGACTTAAATCATAGATTCATTATTTATGAAATTGAGCTGTACTCTATGAAGACTTCCACTGTACTTATTTTGTTTCTATGGCATGGTCATACATTGGAATGACCCATAAAGATTAACTGCGAATGAATAGCAAGTATTCAGTGAGACCACGCTGCTTTAAATGGTCCGTTTCTGCATACTAGACTTCTCCCTCTAATAATATAGGAAATTGTAATCTGTCACTTCTCTATGTATTCACATTCTCTGTTTCTGATATTGTTTTAGGATCTTTTTACCATTGGACTTGGCTGGATTATTTTTGGTGGGCTTCCATTTGATATTGTGAGTAGTGCTCTTTTTCTCATGATCTAAATTTGATCTCTTTGCAAACTTCAACTCACAACTAATTATTATTATGGCACTATTATCAGTTTTAACTTGTCCTGAACCCGTGTTTCCTGTGTTTAGTTGAATGTTGTTGGGCAATTTCTTGGTTTTCTCGGCTCTGGCTTGTATGCATACTACAAGCTCATGGGGAAGTGACAGCTTCAAGCTTTTTCAGCCTCCTTGTTCTGGGATAATGAGCGCTAGTATCATTCCAAGGAATCAATTGAAGATGATTTAAAGCAAACTCCAACCAATCAAAGGAAATTTCTAACTACAGAGAAGCTGCTACTCCCAACTTTTCAATAATATTCAAGATAGAAAGCTTTCTGAGGAGCTTGACAGCCATTTAACAGCCTTGGAACTCTGCTATATCATCCTGCTTTCCTACCCAATCAAGACGAGCGTTTAGCAAGCCTTTAGGAGGAGAGAAGCAACTTGTCTGAGCTGCTGAACTTATGACTCGTTGGTTCTTTGGAAGTTTTTATCGATATGCAGTTTCCACGTTTGACGATTTTATAATAGTGTAGAGGAAACGGCAGCAATTTTCATGCTCTTTTTGGTAGCGACAGCATTATTTATCGATATGTATCTGAGTCCTCTATGTTTGCTTTTACAAGTGAGAATTGATATAGCTACGGCAAGTAATTGGTCATCTACTAACTCTCATCATGTCACGTTGAAGTGATATCCATTCTCAGTGAGATGTTCGCCAATGTTTGAAACTCATTGATCCTACTTAACATTTGCAGCAGACTTCATGAACACTAAGTGGCCAACAGAATAGGAAAGGTACATGAGTACTAACGCCAGATGAGACAATTAACAGATTCTGCTGTCTGACTTGGCAGCTCCAGGCTACAGGAGAGAAACTGGCAAGGCGTTCATTCCAATGATCTGGGTAAATTCAATATCAACCGAAAAAATTAGGAGCCTGCGTCCTTCCATGCACTTGAAACCAGTTAGGCTATAGTTCATCACAATGAATGGTCAGATTTAAGGAGTGCCCACCACAAATATCGCTAACATTACCATGAATTAAAACAAATACTCAACACAAATATGTGGCTGTGGTAACAAGAGTGAGAAAAATGAAACATTCCTCGATTTATATGGTCAGTTCGATGCTTTCAACACATTAGGCCACAATTACCCAAAACAGATTGATTCCTCAACTCATCTAGTAACTATCCAACAAACAAGCCTCACACATTATACAAGTAGTTTTTTGCATCCTCTAAATCTAATGACTGGTGCTACAAAATACAAGCAGAATATCCTCACTCTCCACTATGACGAAAAAGCTGTCAGATAACTATATACACAGCTCAACGACCTAAATTACTCAGAAGCGATAGTAATGCCAGCCTCCCTTACAAGCTGTTCACTCAAAGCTGCAAGGTTTGCGACCTGCATTTTTACCTCAGTAAAACATTCATTGTTCTCATCTGAACTTGTCATATCAGACAGTTCTTCATGGAGGCCACTGGCATTAGTGTCCACCTCAATGCTTAAAGTAGCTTTACCTAAAAATTCTCGAGTCATTTCCACAAGCTTTTCAAGAGCACTAGTTGCAGCTTCAACTTCCAGCTGGGCAGCCTCAAGTTGAAGTTTCTCAATAGCTAAATCTCCCATACTCTTCTCGCCAACTCTCTGTTGTGCCAACTCATGCAATTTCCGGAGATCACTAGCATCATTAATCATTTCTTCTTTCAACCTTTGAAGTTCCTTCTCCCTTTCACCTAGTCTAATCAGGACACTTTTGAGTTCCTCGTCCTTGAGTGTTAGAGCCCTTTGTGCATCCAAAACTTCCATTTCTTTCTTTCGCAAGTTTTCTCTTGTTAAATCAATCTCAGTTTCAAGCTGTTTGTTTTTCCACCTAAAATCATTGGTTGGTAACGTGATGAGCTGCTGTGACCCTAGACCACCCATGCCCAGAAATTCCGCCACGTTATATTCTTTATCCTCTAAGGGGATAACTAGTCTGTTTGTGAGTTCCACAATCCGCTCTACCACAGATTCGGCTTCAGTGCATCTCCATTTTGTATCACTAAGCTCGTTTTGCATGTTCTGGACATGCTCCTCCTTGTCCTTTAGCAAATTCGTCGCCTGGATAAGCTGGTCCTCTCTCCCATTCATGAGTCTCTTGAGCTCTTCAGTTTCCCAGTTTAATTCTTCCAACTTCTTCTTTGTATTTAACAGTTCAACATCTTTCTCCTCCAGCATGAGCTGAAGAGCAGTCTGTTGGGAATGCAAATGCTGAATTTCCAGTTTGGCTTCCACCAGTTCTCCTTCTTTCAACCGCAGAAGATCTTGGGTTTCTTGAAATTCAGAGTTTCTCCTGTTAAGCTCAGTCTGCAGCAAGGACTTATCCTGAATTGCTTGCTGGAGAGAAGCTTTCTCTTTCGTCAGCTGATCCTGCAACTCTTCCACCAATTCTTTCTCCAATGATAAATCTCGCTCAAGCTCTTTGTTTCGAGCTTCAGCAACCCTAAGTTTCACTCTCTCACTCTCTACTTCTATTTGGACATCCTTCAAACTTGCCATGTGTGCAGCAATACTTTCCTTCTGCTCTACAAGTTCTGTTATTTGCTTTTCCAAAAGCTTCTCCTTCTCCTCCATTCTCTGCCTCGAGGAAACCAAAGATTGCTGAGATGATATCAATTCAGCCCGCACATCTCCAAGAAGTCTCTTCACCCTTCTGAAATCCTCTAATGTCTCATTAGATTCTGCGGCATGTTTAGAGGCTTCATCCGACAATTTCTTTAAATCCTCCTGCGCTAGCAACCATTCTCTTGTCCGTTCCTCCAAAGTAGCCTCCATACTTTTTACCTTGTCTTCTTCTGCCTTCTTCAATGTCATAGAAAACTCTAATTCTTCTTCTTTCTCCTCAACTGCTCTTCGAAGTTCTTGAAGCTCAAGTTCCTGCTTCTTGATAACTTCGTTGGCTTCCGTCAAGAGCTGGGATTTCCGTTCAAGTTCCGATTCGATCACCAAAGCATTTTCACTTCTTTTCATCAGTTCAATCTTCATTTTTTCTATCTCATCTTCTTTCAGGGATAATGCAGATTGAGAGGCTGCAATCTCCTGCTCCCTATCTCTTAGTCGGAGCTTTAAATCTTCTATCTCTCTAGCTTGAGAAGCGAACTTCAAATTTGCCTGCTTCAAATCCCATTCCAACTTCTCCTGCCTAGATAAAGCAGCAGCAATCACTTCCTCCCGACGCTCCAACTCCTCCGTCGCACGATTCAACTCGCTCTCATCCAACAGTAGCTTTCTCTCAGCCTCCTCTAAATCTTCTTCCCTCTTCTTCAAAGAAGCCAGAGCAGCATGGAGGTCTGATTTCCAACACTTCAAAATTCAAATCCAGCTGGACATCCTGAGGCATGCTAGAAGCTTTGTTCATTTCTTCCAGCTTATGAGTTCGCGCAAATAATCTCTCAGGAGAACTCTAGCAGGTTCAGCTGCACCATCACTGATCCTCGAGTTCCTGTTATTCAAAACTGACTTCACACAATATAGAGAGTGGTTCTTCCACGTCAGCGTGGTACTCAGAAAAGGTAGTTTCTGCTGCTTCCTCCTCAGCCTCGCATAGCACTGGAACACAGCAAAGCAGACGATCAGAAAATAGATCTAGAAGCTCAATCCTCCAACATAGTCATTACAGCAGGAACTGGAACAACCGAATATGTCAATTACCATAGTTTAAAAGGTCATTTACTCCCGTGTAAGGGGCAAAGCGCCGTCTCATACAGAAATTTCAAAACTTTCCTAACCTAACACGTCAAATGAAGTTTCCCTCGTCATTTCTCGCGCAGTAGGTCTCCTCAACAACCGACATGAATATGATAACTTTCACCTTCGACAAGCCCGTAACCTACGACTATACAATCGACCGAAAACCAACTAGCCCAGAACCTCAATCTCTCTCCGGGTATCCAATGTAGGCTTGCAGCCCCAGAAAGAGAGAAAGAGACGAGCCCACAAACAGACCGCAATCCTATAACATGAAAGCTTTTTCTTTCCTCAATTGACTCTGAAAAGAACACCAACTCATGTCGGAATTACACGAACAGAGATGCTACCTAAGCATCAAAACACGCAAAGAGGAATTCATCGCGCATAACATCCAAAGCCCACCAAAATGCACACCGTTTCTTCCCACGTAGACCCGCATTCAGGCGTGACCAAGCCACCCCCGCATTCATGGAAACCACAAGCATCCGAGAGAGAGAGAGAGAGAGAGACCTGGCAGTCGCAGTGGAGAAATGATGAAGTGGAGGGGAGACTGGAGCGGAGAGCGGCGACGAACTCCATGCCTCGCCCCGCGTGCGCATTCGTGCTGGCAATGGGGACACGAAAATGGGCCTCGCCCGCGACTCGCACGCCTAGAGAGAGAGAGAGAGAGAGAGAGAGAGAAGCTTGCGTGCGCGGACAAGGTATCTGTCGCGCGCGGAGGAAGGAGGAAGGAGGAAGGAAAGGAAGAGGGAAAGGGAAGGGGGAGGGGCGCACGTTAGCAGGATACCTTTCGCTTTCCCGAGAAAATGCTACGATGCGCCGCGACGTCTCCAATTTATACAAAACGGGAATACGAATCCGACGTGTGAGCGCGAGAGATGGTTTCGGATATTCATCCGTTTTGCTTCTATTTCTTTTCTTTTTTTTTATTATTCTATTTAAGCTCTGTTAGTTTAAGAAAAAATAAATAATTCAAAAAATAATTTTTGAAAAAAATCGTTTGAAATAATAAGTTAATAGAGATTGCTTTTATCACCAACAAAAATTTATATTTAAAACTTTTCGTGAACGATGAAAATATGTTTTAATTATTCATTTTTTAAGGAATATAAACGATAGTTTTTTGGAATATGTTTTTTGAATTATTCATTTTTTGCGAAACAAATAAACCCTTAATCGAATTAACTTTTTTTTATTGAAATTGTCAATTAGTAAAAAAATGTTTTTTTGTAGTTTTATTTTCAAAATGAGAAAGACCACTATTGATCAATAAGTCGGACCTCTTCAATGCATGAATTGGAAATATAAATATGAGACCTCTTTCTTTTTTCACTTTTTTTTTTTTGTCGGTCTTACTGTATTCTTATTATAACTTTCACTTTGACAGTTTGGCCTTACTTCCTTACAAAATGTAAAAGTCGAAACTCAAACCTGAAGTTACGTCATCCCAACCTCCTTGAAAATGTGAGGTTCAAATCCCCCCACCTCCCTCTTTTCATATGGGGTGGGAGTTAGACTTCTTCCCAAATATTGGAAACAACCTATAATCGTTGATATTTGTTTTTGAGAAAGCAGCCAAAATTTCGTCTTGTTTCTTCCTGCGTATTGAAAACAATCTATAATTGTTGATATTTGTTTTTGAGAAAGTAGCCAAAATTCCTTCTTGTTTCTTCTTGCATAGTCCGACATCAAGATGCGACATCAATCCCGACATAGAGTGTGAATCCTCCAAAATCTCGAAACGCAAGTATAGAGTTCTGCGATTGAGCAGTACAAGGCATCAAAAAGATCCGTTTAGGGTATCGCATAAAAGCGCTTTTAAGTCCTAAAACAGTGCTCTTCCAATTCAAATGTAGATCCTCCTCGTCGAGCTGCCGACTTTGCCGCCGTACCATCTCAAATCCGTTCTTTAGATAGGTAATATACGATCCTATTGCAATTCTCGTGATGTTTTACATCGCTCGTGTCGACAGATGATATTTGTGGAAAGCACGGTAAAGAAGGAGAACGCAGCACGCGGCGTGACCCTCCGCCACCAAATGAAGGGAAAAGACCGAAGCAAAGTCGATGAATGGGGACGTTGGATGGTGACCTTTCATGGCCGACTTTGCGTGGTCCTTTGCCGACATCTTTCAATGCATATGTCGTTGTCTTTGCAATCGCATCAGCTTCCAGCTGAATCCTACAGTTATCCCCAAAAGGAAAACAGCTAATTACATTGAATACCCCCTTCACAATACAATCAATCTACCCGCCGAACTCTTTTGCCAAGAGTTTTGCGTTTGATGCCTCTGTCCCATGCGTCGTCGACTACATATCTCATCTTAAAATCAAGTGAATTGATTGAGGATTATGAATTGCTACCTGCAGCATGTTAGTAACGACAGTAATGAAGGAATGTCCGTACGCACCATTTTCTACTGGCCATTCTGCATGGACCACTACTGTTATTCTTCGATGTCCTCATGATTCATGCTATGTCCGTAACATAACTTATTAGGTTTCAAGAGAGTAATTACTGCCACCAAAGAGTCCAACCCATCCATCTGCACCAGAATGATGTAATCCAACGTGACAGCTCCAAGCAAATAAGCTTGATTTCGAATATACTTATTACATCATAAAAAGATCTGGCTTTTTCAGCAATTGCCTTAAATTAACACATTTGAACATTACATCTAATTATCGACCAAAAAAAGAACATTGCATCTAAATAATAAGCTCGAAGATTTCCAAAATTCATCTATAGCTTTTCCGGTAATATCTGTACTCATTCATGTACATTAACAAGGAAAAATCGTTTTGTATGGACTGCCATCTCGTGAAAAGCATTTATGTGGGATTACAAAATGTGACCACAGACTGCCATCTCCGCAGGTATCGTCAACTAACTAAAATGCGGAGAAGAGACTGTGGAGATGTGGCATTATGACTATACCAAAGGGATAGGATTTACTGTCACAAATATAAACCCTATTCCCCTTTCAAAAGACTCAATCAATCTGCTAAGATTTTCCTGTAGTAGCCTCTGCTGTCTCAGTTTCGGAAACATCATTAGTGGAACATTGCAAGAAAGAGTTCACCTGTTTTCTAAACAAAGTGCTACTATCGATGATGATGTTTGCTATAGCAGTCTTCAATTCATCCTCTACCATTCTTGTGTTGTCATTTACTCCATTATCTCCATATATGTCAGAAGCAGCAGCATGGCCTTCTTGGGCTAACATATGTGCCTGATGAACATGTGACAAGTACATGGCTAACAGCAGAAGAATGACTTCTAAATATTTAAGACAGAGCCATATATAGACCACATAGGATGCAGTTCCAAACAAGGATGAAACATAACAAGGTCATGGTGAAGAGACATCAAATGCCAAGGATTAGGAGTTCAAAAATATCAATCGAGGCCCGTATAAAAGTCACGAGGTAACTTCCAAGTAGGACAAACCCGGGCAGCCATATTCACTCCCATGTGATTTTTTCACTTTCGGAATTGAGTTTGAATAATATTACCAAGAATATAGACAATCTTGATCAGTTGCAGTTACCAAGTATAGAACTACATTTGGGATAGTCAAACTTTCTAAAAGTTCATTGAAAGAAATAACAAAAGACAACTCACTAGAAGTTTAGGAAGAGTATCAGTGTCTATAGCGTGTCATTTTACCTACTTAACTATGCATGTGAAAGAAATTATAAGACGTTATAAACAGATTCCTGATTTCCAAAACAGTTAGTTAAGAAAATCAACAAATCCCCAAATAAGATTATTTCAGATTGAAGACCATGTGAAATGGAACAGAAATTAGCTTTGCATAAATTGTGTGACTGTAGAATCTTCTAGATTGTCCAAAAAGGAACAAAACAATTATGAATTTTCTTGGAAAAAACAAGAACAGTATTGACAAAGTGAGTGTGTGGTATGTGTAAGTTTGATGCATGGCTGATAAAGTAAGTTCTTTTAATTTTTCTCATAACAATATGAGAGTGGTCATCATCCAGCTCAATTATCATCCTCTTATCACAAGGATAGAACCAGTGTCTATGCAAAACGGGCTACAAATTTCATGTCACAACTGACTCTAAAAGGTTTTCATTGTTGACTAGAGGCTACTAAAGGCCATATAACATTTGCAACAAAAATCACTAGAACGAGAAAAGTACCAGCACAAAACCTGAAAATACTAATTAGTTTAAAAAGAAAAAAAACTCCAACAAAGCAGGAAGAGTTTCCAAATTGCAACTCAAGGGGGTGCAGTGCAATTTCAGACAGTCAAGGGACTCTTGCAATTAACGTCAGAGATTTTAATTTACATATGCAGTCAATTGCCTTTTATCCTAACTTACAGAGGTCAGGAGTATCTCACAAGAGAGCTGATAACCTAAATTTGATCACAACCATTGAGATTATATTTAAATGACATCCTCTTTTATGGAATGCATATGAAAACCCCAGTTCTGACTAAATGGCAACTAATTAATGAAATTGGATATAACTTATTGTAATGCACTAAAGTCAGGCAAAATTAATGATGCCAAACATTTAAGTCTACATCCCCTAATGTGCAACAAAATCACAATCTGACAATTATTGCACTAGACCTTACCCAAAATTAAGCGCATCAAATCAGGAGACGAAGGGATTATTCCATAACCATAGTATGAATTTATGGCTGAACTACTTCAATGAGCATGTGGTCAGAAATGATGTCATTTTTTAGGAAATTGTAGAATATATCAATAATCAAAAAGTTTGTGACCTGAACAACTATCAGTTGGGCTATTATGGATCAGAATTCCAAGGTAAAACTAAGCAATCTGTATCATGAATTCCTACAACCTCTATATCCAGATTTGAGATGTGCCTTTAGTATAGACCTGACAAAATAAGAACTTCATATTCTCAAGTAAGAAGTGTACAATTATCAAATTTTAGTGGCAATGTCATGAACACAAGGACAGAGAACGCCATTCAGTTGCAAAATTGTAACATAAAGAATATACAAAATAACATGAAGCTTTAACTTACTGCCCGGCAACTGTTTTAATGGACTCTTTAAACATTGAAAGGTTAACTGCACATGCCATCATCAAACAACCTAAAGTTTCAAGGGTGATTCTAATCATGAAAAGCAGATAGTATACCTGTGCAGTTATACGACCAATTAGGTCATTCAACATAGATGAGAATCGTATGCCTTCAACAGAGGAAGAATCAAGGTCTTTTGCATCATCTGCAGTGATATTGACAACACAGTCTTGCAGTGCATTGTGGATGGTTTTGCACTCTTGCAATAGCTTGGTCAAAGCAGTTTCACATTGTTGATTCATTTGTTTTTCCTCTTCAAGAAGTTTCTGACAAGACACCGTAAGAATCGGCATCAAGAAAGCTTTGCCATAAATAAACTCAAAATAACCTGTGTCTATCCACTCGTATGTTCATCTGGGCCATATCTTGTGTAGTCGTATTCTAAGGTCACATACATTGTTTAAAACCGCCACAAGCATTGCGTTATTGTCTCATCTAATCAGTTTAAATCAAGCTCCACGTATACAGACTAGTACTAACTAAAGAAAGACAAAAGCTTCATATATAACACAAAAAAAAATGCATTAAAAGAAATGTTACCTCAGCTTTTCTCTTTTCCTCCAGAGATTGACTAAGCTCTTGCTTCAAATGATTCTGGGTGTTTCTGAGAGATTTAACCTCTTTAACCAGGACTTTAAGATCTGCCTTTGACCTTAGTTCTAGCTCTTCATATCTTTTCTGCAAATTGCCAACCTGCTGTTTGCTTTCATCCAACTCCTGAAGCAGCTGGTCCCTCCCTGGGCTAAAAGATGCTCCTGTTGATTCAGAACTTGACTCACCACCCTACAAAATTTCACACTTAATTATTTAAAATCTAAAATATTTGGGCACAAGAAAAGAGAGAATAACAGAAGATCGTATACCTGTTTAGACTTTAACTTCAACTCCATCTCATAAGATCTTTGTCGTAATTCCTCCATATCCCACTGCATTTGAGTAAATCTCTCTCTCTCTGCTAATATTGCTTGTTCGAGGTTTTCTTTACTCTTTTGTTTTGTAGTTTCAAGTTCCACCTCCAAATCCTTAACCTGTTCAGATGCAGTTGATTACAACCACCTAATGAGTAATCATGCTGGTGCTTCTCGCACTAAGAAGGCAGTATGCATAAGAGAGTCTATGAAGTTGCTCAACGCTTATGCCAGGGGAAAAACAACAAGGGCAGTTAGATCTGGTCAAAGTAGAAATACATAGTGTTTGATGCATATTATTGCGTAGAAACACATCCCTATGATTTCTGGCCAAATAACTGGTCAAACAAGCCAGCTATTTCCATTTTTGCCCTCACCACACAATCTTTATCAAGCCCCTATACCGCATGGGTGGCAAATATCCCACCTGCTTTTCGATGGAAAGTTCACTCATTTATCGCTCTAATCTAAATTAAGGATATTTTCCCATGTAATCTGCACAAGCAGTAAAAGCTCAAGTGTGATCAACACGCCTCCAGCTCAACAGTGCAATTAAGTTCTCATATAGCAAATTGATCTTTCCCCAGGAGCTCTTTGCTTCAACCCAAGGATCTCAATGAAAAAAGAGAGGCCATGGCTATCTTAGAAAGTGAATGAACTACATGAGCACACATACATGACTTTTTTCGACCGTACAGCTACCTTCTATGAACCAAACAAAAACAGGAACCATAATTGTATCTTATAGTCCACATCTTTTTTTCATTCTTTCTTTTATTTTAGTTATTAAATCCAGTTCAGACTCACAGAACTTCCCAAATCTACTTGATTATTTAGAGGTGTACATTAATGTATTGTATCTGAAGCTGATGCCAGCGACACATGTCCAGCTGGAAAGTGTTAGAGATCTTTCCCAGACACCAGTCAATTTCACCCTCCTTCCATTACCGTAGAGGCGCAAAAGGGAAACTAGGGCCACATTCACCCAGCCGTCACCCCCTGCCATCAACATAAAAGATGCCCTAGAAAAGGGGCTTCTGGGTAAGGAAAAAGTCCCGCATTGCCCAGATGTGCACAAGTCGAACAACATATAATCCTAATTCCGCATAAGTGAAAGCCGCCTAGACTTCCCTTTTTGGCGTGCTAGGATCTATATGATCTCAACATCTGTCCCACATGTCTCAAGCTTTAGTCTCATTGGTTCTCTTGGCTTTATATCTCACCTGAACTTATGCATTTAAAAACATATGCCCTAGGTTGATCACTTGAAGTCCATTATACTTTAATGAAAATGCAACAACAAATTTGTCATTCCGTTAATACTTACCCACACTCTCAGATGAAACTTTTCAGTCTATTTGGTAACGCTCCAAGGAACTCATTTTTTTGTTTTTTTGTTCTCAGGAATAGATTTGGAGCAGAAACAAAAAACAAAAAATAATTTTTTTTTTTATTCTCGGGAACAACTCAAGAAACAAGTCTTCTCTTTCTTTTTTCTTCTTTTCCTTTTTCTTTCGTTCTTCTTCCCCTTAGTTGATCGCAGGCCTCGGTGATGGCCGGCGACCAGCCAAACGAGGCCTGGCGAACTCGCCAGACCCTCGCTAGCCCCCGGCGAGGTCGCCCCAAGTTCACCAGCCACCAATGAGGCCCCCCTGAGCCTCACTATGGCTGGGTGAGGTCAAGGGCAAGGTCGACCTCACGATAGCTGAGGAAGGCCGAGCCTTGCCGGTGGCCAAGCGAGGCTTGGCCTCGCTATATTTGGGCAAGGTGGAGCCTCGCCTAGCCAAGCCGAGGCTGAGGCTCAACCTTGCCCGACCACCGTGAGGTTGGCGTTGCCTAGGTGGGTGAGGGGACCTTGCCGACTAGGGGAAGGAGAAGAAAAAGCAAAAAGAAAAGAAAAAATGTAATAAAATAATTAGTAAATTAAAAGAAATTCTAAATCAAAAAAAAATATTTGGATTGTACCAAACGCATTTTTGTTCCGGGAACAGAAATTTTGTGCAATTACCAAACATCTTCAAATGCTTAGAAACATATTTAGGGAACAGAAATAGAAAAAATTGTTTCTGAATAAAATTGTTCTTGAGAACAGAAACATTATCATATGACCCTTGAAGTCCATTATACTTTAATGAAAATGCAACAACTTGTCATTCCATTAATACTTACCCACGCTCTCAGATGAAATTTAACATTGTTACATGTCGCCTTAGCAGGTAGTCCATAGTTCGCAGTCACACCCTCTTTTGAAAAAAGCAAGCGTGCATCTTGAAATTATAGGAGCTTCCTCTATCTCTCTAATAAAAAAATTTTAAAGGAGTGTAATACAATTTGCCCAAAAGTAGACTGCTATAAAACAGATAAGGTCTGGTCCAGCTAAGCTAGCATCAGACAGATCAGCATGTACCCAAGGTGCATTAAACGCCATATAAAAATAGATCGAAAGTCACATGCAGGCAATGGTGGTGTTCTCCTATAGCTGCAAAGGTGAACCGAGCATTTGCTTCATATCTGCTATATCAGTGAGCATCTCCAAAGGGAAGGTTCAAGTGTTCCACAATAAACAATCTAATTAGGAGAAACTCAAACATGATCTCAGAGATGCATCTGACAATAAAGATATAACATTATACTCCATGAATTGATATTTTTCTTCCATCTTCTGACGTTTTGTCAACCAATAAAGCACCTTCCAGCCCTACTCCTTGGACATCCATATAAATCCGTGCATGGTCTGTGCAAGACTCAGTGCATGTGTGTTTGAGCATGTTAGAGAGAGAGACAGAGAGAGAGAGAGAGAGAGAGACATGTTTGTTTTCCTATGTGCATATGAGTCACATGCACTTCCTGTCTACGCAGGTATTGTGTGTTCGAAAGAGAGTTATGGCAAAATATTGTCCCAAACATTTCCATACATGTTAAGTTTTTCCTGTAGATTTGTCTATGGCATTGGTTGCCCTTACCCTTATATGACAATATTCATTTGATGTTTGCATTTTATGATTAGTTCAAATGACTTGTTCACTTATTTAGACTTACCTTTGTCATAAGGTAATCTTTCACGGCAGTTTCCTGGTTTAGTCTCGATATAAGATCCTCCATATCTGTTTTTGCTGTTACTAGTCTTCGTTGAAAGGAGAACATGACCCTATTCAATTTACTGCGCTGATCCATCGGAAGGATGACTTGCCCATCTCCTGAAGCATGCAGCTCCGTGTTCCCAAGAATTTCTGGAGCACTTGAAGTTTCAACAGCTCCAGAAAGGTAAGCAGAGCCATTACCAGATGAATTAGGCATTCCAGAGTTTGATGACTCACTTTCCCTGAGAGAGCTCACATCACTGGATATGCTATCAGAAGAGAGTTTCCGTGTGTGGCCAGTAACCTTGAAATGATCTGGCTCTGTGAAGAGTTCTAAGTCATTTCCCATAAGGTATGGAACTTTGGAAACATTTCCATTTTCCAAGTGTTTTCCACTGATATTTACATGGTTGCCATGGATTTTACGCCTATCAAAACCTTCCAGCTGCTCTAAGATTGCTTCACCCATGAACAGACCCTCATCAATATTAGCCACACCATATTTGACAAGTCTATCAATGGGATTAGGCAAGTCTTCATCCAAAGAAAATTCCTCCACACCCACATCAGAACTTTCATGTCTTCCTAATGTTGGTGTTCCAAGTTCGGAGTTCTCGTAGGCAGTATCACTGCCATAATCTGATGTGAGAGATGAACCACCAGCAACAGCAGATAATGCTGAATCATTTTGTGGCTGATGTGATGATACTGAACTATTTCCAGAACCCAATGCCTCTGGCACATTTTGATTTGTGTCTTGAAAAGCTGAACAAAAAACAAAAGATACACCTAAAATGAGTTGTCAAAATCAAATCCAATGTCCCAGCAATTCCAAAGATTACCAAGAAAATTCTATATGACTAGTTCTAGCTCTCACTGAACTCAATTGTTCATAATTAAATATCACAATGTGACCCAGCAGAAATCCTGCGAAGGAGTTGGTTTGAAGACATACAAGATCTAGCAGCAGCTTCTAGTTCAAGAAATGACGCCACTGCAAAACTTCTCGACAAGTCAAGGTCAGACAGGAGCTTTGTCATCCACTCCTCCAACGAGCATCTTCTCTGCAAAAGATCTTAGCCTTATGAAATATGAGTGGGTCATACTAAATTGTTGCCATTAACGAACTTTTGGGACAGCATTGCTATGCCAGAAAAACTTCAAATGCTAAAAATTAGCATTAATTGATGTTCAATTGCAGTTGTCTGACAAAAAAAAAAGTTGAAAGCTCTCGTGAAAACTCCTGAGAGCTGATAAAGTGAGGGCCATTGCACCATATGCACAGACAGTATTCCCAGAAAGGAGTGCCTAAAGGCCTAGCTGATTAGACTACCTACACTTTTGACGCAAAAACAAAGAGGCCATCGCTCATAAGCATCTACAAATATTGTGATGGATTATGTATTTCCAGGAAAAAGGAGGCATCATTGTTCACAATTAAGGACAACTGTGGTGAATGTGCTCTCTGTAGTAGAGCTTCATACAATAGACTTTTGCTCTGTAATCCTTTCCCCTATAGAGAAAAGAGAAAACTTTGCCACTGAAATCTTACTTCTCAAACCTGAAAAATGCTTTACTCAGCAGCTTGAAGACTTTAGCTGACAATGACTGCATGATGCATTACATATTAAAGCTTCCAAATCTTCAAAGAGATTAAAGCTTCAACAGATCAACCAATTTATATGGAAAAAGCAAAAGGTAAACAAAAATGAAAACACACATCGGACATTTGTTCCAACTATCATGTAGTAATAAAAAATTTGTATTGCTTGCGAAAAAAGCCATGTCAGACAACATCTTTGCGCGGTTCCTATCAATCCATTCGAAAAGTTAACTGGTCTTGGAAACTTGAAGAAAGGGTTTGTAAAATTCACACTCATGATCTTTTTTAACAGCACTTATTCAAGCACTCAACTAATCATTGCAAGATAATCTATGAATGACAAGCAATCAGACAGTTAAGAGACAAATGAAGTTATAACAACTGAGGACACTCTGCCTCCACTCATACACAATCTAAAAAATCACTATAGAAAATGAGAAACTGTTGCTACCTCATCCAACAATGCCCTGGTCTTTATCCGCAAAAGTCCCTTTGGAGGAGCTGGCGGAAGATTCTTCTTCGGAAATGCTTTTTTAAGCTGCAAAATGTGCTGATAATTAAAAAAGAATCTAAACATGTATGCTTGAGAATCATGATTCTTTTGCTAGTTTTCTAAAAGGACAGGTTGCATGATTTAAAAATACAAATTGTGACCATGAACCACAGAGTTAAGGTGCCCAATCCAAAGAAAAAATGTACAAGCTATGTAGACTCACATCAGAAAATAACCTCAAAAAGTCATTGAATCTTCTTAGCACTCCACGAACAGTCGTAACACCTTCGGGAGATTGTAAACCAATCTGAACCCTATAAAACTGCCCATTAAGAATGTTAAAGGAGAGTAATGCCAGAAGCCACAATATGTGAACAAAAAAGATCTGATGTAGGAAAAGAAAAGGAAAAGGGCAAAAGCGCAAACTAGAAAGCTGTTGGAAATAGGGGAAGTTCCTATTTCTCAAACCAAAGCAAACTGAATCAAAATAGTTGTTGCAGTTCAATTCAAGTTTTAAAGAACATCTGGTTGTATTTGACATTGGCCTATTTGACATGCTAATCTCTGAAATTAACTAGAAAAACAAAGACAAAGGTATGAACAAACAAAGATTAGAAAACTAACACCAAAAAACTAAACAATGCAAAGCATTGTAAGCACCAAAAATTAACATTTCAGCTTGGCCCAATGTAAAACTGAACCAAGGCATACCAACTCATTTCAGGCCCCCTAGACATTTCAAATTGATTCAGTCAATCAAAAAAAAAGGGGGGGCTATTGAAGTAGTTCATTTTTATTAAGACCAGCCTAATTGCGTATTGACATAATCACAAATCTTTTGACATATCTGTTCTTCCTTTTTTCTTCCTGTAAATCTAATCCAAGGCTATATTTCTCATACTCAAAAAGTGAAGAAACTCAGCACTTTGAATATACAACCCTGCCAACCAAACAGGTAACAATGAAAAATAAGGAACCTCCAGAGCGTTCTTGGTCTATTGAGCACTGAACAAACTTGTCATTCACCAAAGAGAAGCAAAAGACTAGTCTTCCTGGCATTTCGGTTCAAATAAATACAATTAAAATGAAAACTCATGACATTCTTGAAAGATATTCTTAATTTTCACCTATGAGATTATAAAAACAAAAGTTCCAGCTGATAGGGATCAGATATAGGATAGAGTATAACAAATAAAACATTGGCAAAGCAATAGGCAAGTCCTGCCTCATGAAAACTTAGTGTCGTCCTCAACCAAGTGGTTTGACCGTTTTTTTTTTTTTTTTTTTTTTTTTTTTTGGTTGGTAAGCGGTTTGATGTTATACATTAAACTTCCACAACACAATTCACAAGGGACTAGAATGTTGATCAAGACAACATCCAGGACCACGAACAAAATGGGAAGCAGGAAAAAGGAAAGAAAGATGAAAAGAAGAAGTAAGCCCGAGGAGGAACTAACTAAACAGCTTTTGGGGCACCTTCCGACAGGCTTCCATCAAGTGGACTGATATCCTAATCCAGTGCCAATAGTTTAGACACCATCAACAACAAAGATACTTGAGATACTAGGGAATAAATCTTGCTTGCAAAAACCATATTTGAAAACAAAAGAACAGCTCTATAGATGTAGTTATTGGAGGGTTCGAGCAAAAGAGAGCCTAAAGTCACCTATTGCGGCAGACTCAGGTAGCTAAAAAGCATAACAAATTGCGCTGGACAATTTAACTAATATGTTTCCTAGGTGAATGAAACAGTAAACACCAAAGATCCGTGCATTTAATGCACTGTTTCAAGTAAGAAGACTGCATTGGCAACTTATCTGTTTCTAATACAACAAACAGTGATTTGACAATATATGCTTACCACAACAGGATCCGAGTCTCTTGATTTCGGCAACAGGACCCATGAAGGTATTGTAACACAGTAACTCCATCCCGTCCGATGATCATGCGGCCACACAGTGTCCCGCCCATTCTGTATCTCGAAAAGGATAAATAGCAACAGAAAATCATTTCTTTAACTAGAAAGGCAGAAAACGAACTCCATAACCTCAAGTCAATAATTTCTTTCATCTCAGTCAACGAGTCTACAAAAAATAATACAGGCCGTGCGTGATCCCCCCGATACCGATTCAAAACAGAACTGCACACTGGCAAGACTTCAATTGCGCAAAACGAGCTCAAATCACTCCAATCCGCAGGACTACATGCCCAATTCAACTCGTACCGAACCCGAGAAAGCGCGAAACCGAACATATCCGATCAGTGTGTACTCACCCATTTCCGCGGAGGAGGGCTCCAATCCATTCCCAGCGGCAGCGGCGAAGTCCCGTCGTGCCGGTGCTTAGGCGGACTTCGTCTCTGCATCCTCTCACTCCCTGGCTCTACCCGCGATCGTACCTCACCAATCAATCACCAAAAATGCGCACATGCGCGCGCGGGCGCAAACTCTCCGACCGGCGAATTCGGCGGCGATCCGATCGTCCCGATCGGCGGCGGAATCGGGAGCTGGGCTAGGGTTTCGGAGAGGATCGGATCTCGGAGTGGAGGAGGAGGAGGACGCGAAGGAGAGGGAACGACTTCCCGACGGGTGCCGAGGCCGACGCCCTCACGACGCGTCCGCACCGTCGCGACGCGCGGCGGCGGATTTCGTCGCCGTCCTCGGGGAGGCGCACGTTAGCTGGGGGGGGGAAGGGCCGGCCGGCTATACGGAACCGCTGAGGGCCGTGCGGGGCGGCGTCGCCTGCTGCTGCTTTCTTGTACGGCGAGTCGAGCGATGATGGTTCGCAGTTCTAGAGAGAGAAAGAGAGGAGGAGGTCGCTTAGCTTCGTTCTATGAGTATTTAATTAATTAATTATTTATTTTTGCAATTTTATCTTTCTTTAAAAAAATTCGATTTAGCTTCGTTCGTTAAAACGAAAACGATCTGCACTTGCCCACCCCCCAAAAAAAAAAGAATTACTAAAGTAATTTTTTGTCTTTTTAATAATGATTTTACTGCAAATTTTTTTTTTTTTTTTAATTTTGGGGGTTATTGTCGGGCTACAGACGTGCACTTTTGGTGTGAAAGTTTCAGTCCCACCTAACTGTCGTCTTCTGCGGTTGCATCGAGCGTCACGAAAGGGGGGGATGAGTCGTCCTCACTCGGGTCGGGGTGGCTTGGAAGCCAAAAGAAAGTTCACTCGGATCTCTTGAAGAATTCGATTTTTTTCCATTTCGGGAAATTGAGTGCCTGTTCACTATTGGGCTTTATTCCTTCAAAAAATCGGGGTATGTGCTTGAGTCACATAATTGATGGCTACCATAGAGGATTCGGGATTATTCGGCCCGCCTGCCAAACAAGATAATCTGGGCCGAATATCGATGTGACGGGGCTTGTGCTTTGACAACAAAGAATGGGAAGTCCGACCCGAATTGTTGGAAACCTTGAGACAAGTTGATGGGCTTGATGAGCCTTGTTGTTCGCTGGACAGATGAGGCTAGCATGTGTTCCCTCGATGTGAGTCAGGCTTAGCCAAATCCCAGAGGACCTAACCATATATCGAGATGAAGGTCTGTGAGGCCTACTAAGGAGTGTACTTATTTACAAGAAAACCCCTTCTTTGAGAAATGGTTCTCCACGAGACAAAATCGCACCCAACCACATACCTAACTAGACAGAATCGAGACACAACAGAAGGCAACCCTTTGCAAGTATGTCGAGCATCCTTAAGCTTTGATCGAGTTGTTTGTTAGTTACGAATCTCATTTTCGTTATTGATTTAAGCATTGGAAGTCCAATTCAAGTCTCTACAATCGCAATGTCCAATTCATGTATCCGTGACTATAGATGGAATCATTGTTTCAAGTTCGACTCAACCTTAGGACTAATGTGGGCATTAGCAAGGTCAAACTAAGGGCCTATTTAATAACTAATCAAACAATGCATGGTTCTATTATATTATTTCTTGAAACAAAAAAAGAATAAAAATTTATTTGGTAACTTTTTGTTTTTGAGAAACAATTTATTCTTAGGAATAGATTTAGAATAGACTCTAGAAATTAAAAAAAAAAAGATTGTTTCTTTATTCCTAAGAATAACTCAAAAATCAAGTCCATTTTCTTTTTTTTTTTTTTTTTTTTTTTTTTTTTTTTCCTCTTCTTCTTTTCCTTTATCCTTTGGTCGACAACCTCATCGAAATATTGTCAGCCCCTAGTGAGGCCAAGCTTGGTCGGGTGAGACTCGACCTTACTAGGCCACTACAAGGGCAGTAGAGTTTTCCGAGGGCTAGGCAAGCTCAACCTCGTTAGATCTAGGCAAAGCTAAGCTCCATTGGCCCAACCAAGGTTCGGCCTTAGTGGGAACTAGTGACACTTCGACGAGGTCGCTGGTCCTCGTCCGAGCAATCACTTGCCTAGTTGAGGCCTGCGACTTTGCCAAAGGATGAAGGAGAGAAGAAAAGGAAAAGAGAAAAGAAAATGTGAATATGTGAATATGTTATAAAATTATTTAAAAAATTAAAAGAAATTTTAAAATACAAAAAAAAATTGAGATCCTACCAAACATATTTCTACTCCAAAAGTAGAAATTTTGGATAGTTGTCAAATGCCTTTAAATGCTCAAAAACTCATTTAGGGAATAAAATAAAAAAATCATTTCGAGTAGAAATTATTTCCGATAATATAATGATTACCAAACAAGCCTTAATATTTTATTTTACTTTGCTTTCGGTCCATAACATATAAAGGTAAAAAAAAAAAAAAAATTAAAATCTATAAAATATTTTCAAATGGAAAATATATTTCTTGAGACATGTTAAATCAATTATTATAAATGTGAGTTTTGCAGGTCTTAAAAAAAGGTAAGAAAACGACATGATAATAATAATTTGCACCGTAACATGGCAATCAAATTCCAAAACAATATTAAAACATAAAAACGAGATGACATAATATGGCAATATTCACATGCAGCATGATATGACATATCAAATTTAAAACACGATAACGAGATAATGAGATAATACGACAGGGCAAAATTATGATGTGACAAATTATATTCAAAATCTAATAACGAGATGATATGATATGGAAAATTAGATTTGAAACATAATAACTAGATAACATGATATGAGCAATATCTACATGCAACACAACATGGCAAATGAGATTAAAAACGTGATGTGGATATGATGCATGCAATGTACGCTACTTTTAATTTATAGCTTTACTCAAATACGATTGCGCTTATATAGAAAAACACATTTCCATTCCAACCTAGTCAAAATAGAATCAAAATTCAACTTGAAAATTGTAATTTAATTCAAAACTGTGAAATGAGTGATCACAAGCAAGCGCCCCCAATTCATTGGGTTCAAATCGCGATGTATATTAACTTGGGACCTCTGGTTGCATTGCCACAGCATGTCCTACGAATGAATTGAATATCTTCGATATGTGACCATGGGCTCACTTATAGATAAAAGGGGTTTATTCTAATGCATAAGTTCAATCTATCCACCACCTTACATCCTTCCCAAGCTACACTGTCTACATCAACAACAATAGCAGCATGTGATCTAGTGCAACTTCAGGATAGCCGGCATCGTAATGACCTATCCAGATCTAAGATTCCAAATAGTAATTAAGATGGTCTAATAACATGCATGGTATCGAGCAAAATTTCGGCAGCATCAAACATACTATGTGACTTGATATTTCATTTATACTTTATCTTGTCTAAAATACATGGCATTTTTCGACTATTCAAATGAGCAGTATAATGACATATTCTAAACTTTGAAAATTAATATTTGCATTACAAAGGTCTTGTCACGATTCGATCTCGCCGCTCTTGATCCCTCACCACGAGGAAAGGAAGGGGAGAAGTTGGATTTATGGGTACTTGATCACGAGAGTTTCCTCACGGCTCGCGTTTTGAAAGACGTCATCACCTCGCCTTTTGGATTAAGCCTCTTGTGAGTTCCCTCCACGAGATCATGAGCTCTCCCAAGCTCATACCCTGTGTGATAGTGGAGTGTCACGATCCATACTGACACGGGCGACACACCTCGAAAGAAGAGGTCGAGTGTGAATATTGATTCAATGGTACCTTTACCATGATAGCCCTCTCAACCATACGCTTCGACCATAAAGATGGCATCACTTTATTCTTTGGGGGTACTTCTATATCGAGTATGCTAAACTTTAGTGAGTTTCATTGAAACTCGTACCTCGCGCGACGAATTTATTTATACGATCTAATTGTTTATGACAACCTAAAAATAAGACGGAGTCACCACTAGCCTCATTTTGGGAATCGGCTAGAAAACCCAATCGAGGGTCGGGAGTGTTCTCTCGATTCCTACGCGACCAAATATTTAGGTTCGAGAACTTGGGTTACGCTAATATTTTTATTAGCACCCTTTTGGTACTTAAACAATATGTTGTGTTTTCCTAACATATCCATGCGTTTCTTCTCACCTTTTCGGAATCATCAGTCATAAACTAAGCAATCATGCGTGGTTGGTCATTTTCATACTATTCTATTTCTAGAAAATAAGAAAAGAAAACAATCAATGTAATTGAAATTACAAGACAACGAGTAAACAATCAAGGAAAACATTAAATCTACTATGCAATCCTAGAAAATATAAAAGAGAAACACAATTGAAAAAAATATAAGGGGAAGAGAGAGAGAAAACCCACAACTCGTCAAACTTCATATAACAAATGGAACTCAAGACATATGTCGGGGGAATGAATAGTACATGATAATGGTTAGAATGGATATCGACCTCCACCGTTTTCGAGCTTTCTCCATCTTTAAGGTCCTAATCTAAACATAATCTAGAAACCTATAACTAGGTGCATATAATAGAAAGAAATAAGCATACACATCAAAACAATAAAAAACACGACATCATGTCAAGGTCAATCATTTAAAGAAAGTTTAATGTAAAAGTCAAATATTGGGGCCTTAGGGTCGACCTTTATCTTTCATGCAAGGATCTCAATAAGACATCTACCTAATCCATTTTTGTGACTTATAGCAATTATTAACCAATTCTATTCTCGCATGGCCAATAACGCTTATAAGTCTCCTAAATAAATTATCTATATGATCCTAGGATTTTCCTCGATATCATGCATCGACCCTACCATTCATCTAAAAGTCACATGCATTGCAGAAATTTAAACATACATGTAGATCTTTTGAACATTGTTTCTCAATCAATTAAATAGATTAGTGAGCCATCGGCAAATCACTTATTATCAAAGTCATGTGCCAATCACAAACACATATGTTTCTAATGGATAGTATGATTATATGTATGAGGGGTACATGTGATATTTCAAAAATATATTTCGAAATCATCCATGAAAAGTTTTGAAACAAAGTGATGTTTCAATTATGAAATACATTCAATTGCCAAGGCTAACCCGAGGCTCGCACAAATGCACTCACAAGCATCGCAAGCATTTTGAATACAATTTAAATCGTGACTTTCACGATGTCAAATCCAAATTTTAAAAAAGTTTGAAAATATTTAGGATTAAGGAATATCTAGGCTATGGAATACATCCAATTGCCAAGATTAGCCTGGGGCTTGCATCAATGCACTCACAAGCACCGCAGGTATTTTGAATATGGTCTAAATCATGATTTTTCCTTAAGTCAAATCAATTTTGGAGAAAACTTTTAGAAATTATTTTTAAGAAACATCACATATACCAAAGTATTTTTTGAAAGATACAATTTGAAAAGGCTAATTGTTTCAGTAAAGATCAAAGCATTTAGAACAACTTCCATGAAGATGATATGGCCTAATTTCATGCACAAACTAATCTAAGAGGTATAACTAAACAATCGCAATCATGTTTATATTAGGAAATTTCAGAACAAGCATGTAAAGACAATAAAATTGAGTAATACTCATTGATAATCTAGCAATGGAAAAATTTGCTAATGTGTATGACATGATAATGAACAAATTTCATGAAGAAAGCTTTCCTAAATGAGCTACACATGATTTTACAAAAATAGACAACGAGCAACATCATGTTAGAAATTTGTCAAATCAGTAAGACACTCGGCCAATATCACAAGTATTTGTCCTGTTAAAACAAGTCTAAAAATCACCAAATTTTCACACAACATAGCCAATATGTTGAAAAACAAGTTTCATTAGGAGGCCAAGTGCAAAATCCTAATAGAAAAAATAGAAAAAAAAAATCAAAGGTTTGTCCAAACATGGGTTAGAACATGGGTCCGAATTTGATCCCATGTCCTGAATTTGATCTAGTTTTGAAAAAAATGAAAAGTGGTCCAAATGATGAGTGATTTGCATGAAATCAGCGGCAACGGAAATTTCTAATTGTGTTTTTCGACTTCCTAGAATGGCTCGAGTCCAAATTATGTCAATTAGATGCTCTAAGATCAAGATTTCAAAAGGTGCGCATGTTGATAACTAAAAATCAAAACCCAAACATGCATTAATAAATCTCAAAATCATTCAAGTAGTACACAAATGGCATGAAAAGATCACACATGATTTAGAATTGGATGCGACAAACAATTTAGGTAATTATCTAACCTTAAGTCGACATGAAAAGATGTCATACAATTCAATGACAATACAAGATGACTCAAGATTCATAATAAAAAGCTTGAGTTTCTTGATGAACATATGCTCTTGCCGCATAAATTAATCATGCAAAATGACACTCAAATGCAATGACGTGAACATGTACTCACACCTTGTAACATGAAGTTTAAGTGTCAAGAAGACATTATCACAAAATTTGAACTCTAAATGACTCAAACAAACATGGCAAGATGCATGTACAACAAGATTTGGTTTCAGTATTAGCCTCACAAAACGCACACAATTTCATACATCTCAAGACATGCAAGAATCTTACAAAAAAATCCTACACATAGAACATGCAATGATGAACATTTCTTGTTTAGAATTCAAAACCTAAATGCGATCGCATAAATCGCAACAAAAATGACAAGACAGAGACACATATTTAAATTACGTACTACTGCAGCACGTTTTAACCTTAACTCATGCAATTGACTCACTTGTCAACGTCAAGACTTTGCAAAGCATACACTAATTGAACATATGTATTATATACTTCAACCTTCATGAAGGATTTGAGACCAAATAAGTGCATTTGTGGACTCAATTTTATCAAAATAGAATTTGGACCAATGCAGAACAGACTGTTCTATGTTCAGATCTAAGCAATTTTGACCTAGTTAAACATGTTTAAAAATTTCGAAAAAATATAGGACATGCATAACACTAATACGAGCAACTTTTATTAAGGAAAGTTATTCCAGAAGTCAACAAGAAAATCAGTACAAAAATGGAAAAACCAGAGGTTAACACGGAATAGACTGACCTAGGCTTAGATCTAAGTAGATCTTACCTATTTAAGCACATCCAAAAATCACGAAAAGATTACAAGATGTTCTCAAAACGATTTGGAATAAAAATCATGAGGGAAAGATTGTCCAAAAATAATCACAAAAGGCTACACAAAAATAGTAAAATCTCATTTTGGAGCAAAAACAAAACCGAAAATTCAGGGTCAAACAACACTTGATTGGGGTGTACAACCTACCATTTCGAAGCTCGGGATACCTATTATCTAATCCTAAGAGGACTTGAATTGAAATGAGGTTGTTACGGACCTCGTTTTGGTCAAAGCAGTAAATTAGTCCTATAACTACGAAAATGCATATTTAAGCAAAATCAAGCACAATCATTCAAGTTCAAGCTTTAGCAACTCGTCAAAGATCACATGATCATAGCATATATTCCTAATATTGAACCTTAGCTCCGGCTTGCTAATTTAGCCTCACTTCATGGGGTTTGAGACTGAGATCATTATATTCGTTGCGATTTTCGTCGGTTTTTATTGCAATCAATTAGATCAAGCCATCGAATCATAATCGGGACTCCAAGAATGTAGATCAAATCACTACGGATCGAATCGGGATCAATCAAACCACCAGCTCAAGGAAAAAAGAAAGAACCAGTCCAAAATGGACTGGCCTTGATTCGTCAGTAAAGATCGAGCCGTCGGTGAAGATCCGGCAACCGATCTGGTTATCTCTGACCACAACAAGGTCAGAAACTTCTGGAACTACAGATCACCGGTGGCTGGGACGCCTAAGGGCTTCGACGACCTCCGATTCAAGCCTTTTAAAAAAACCGGTCCAAGAGATGGATCGATTTCCATGCTCGAGAAGAATCTCGGACTTGGACAAGTAGATCAAAGAGCCACCTAAGGTGAGATCAACTCCTAACAGCTCAAGCTAGATAAGTAGATCATCGGTGAGGGTGAATCATTGTAGTGGGGGCTGAACTGGCAGCGATTCGGCCGCCGGAAAGAGGTCCGGTTGGACCGAAACTAGAGAGAGAGATCTGGTTTGAGCGAGAGATTTGAGGGAGAAAAAAGAGAGAATTTTCGTGTAGAAATGAGCCCCGCAAAAAATGGAGGGAAAATTTTGCTTACATACTCTCCAAATTAAGCAATTTCGGTTGTTAGTTCGATCCGACGGTCAAAATTTTGATCCGACGGTCAAAAATCAATTTCGAAGGCTTTATCATGATCTTGAGGTGTCGGGTAATTGATATAGTGGCTTTAATTCATAAAAAATCAAACCAAAATCGAGAATTGCGTCGAAATGTTCTATTATGGGTTAATTTACAATTTAATGAAATTTGAGAGTCAATCTGTAAAATTTCAAGAAATTGAAGGTGTAGAAATGAAATTGATATTGAGAGGGTTCTAGAACCAGTTGCCGGAGGTCAAGAATCGGCCAGTAAGAGGCTAAACCGGCCAACCCTGCCAACGGTCAGTCAGATCGGTCAGACCTATTCGGTTCGGTTCGGCTGGATTTTGACCAATTCTTGACTAGTGTGGTCCGGTTCTAGCTGTTTTGTCCACGTAAGACCCTTGTGGGTCTAAAATTTATGAAATTTGGTCCTTTAAGGACCAAATTGAAAAAGAATTTTATCCTTTTTAAGAAGAAATTGGCCAATTAAGATACAATTAAGCTAATCAAACCTTATGAACGTGATCTAGGGGTCTTTTATTGACCTAATTGAATGATTATCGTGAAAAAGAACGAGTCAAAACCATGGGTGCTTTGAATTGGGCCTAAAGGACTAAAATGGTTAAATTTGCAATTCAATGGGCAAAATTACAAATTAACTAAAATAAAACTTAATTAGTGTCACAATTGCCCTATCTAATGAACTATCCATATGTAAGATCACTTATCATATTCAAATTGACCTTGAATTGAAGCGCTTGGACTTAGGTCAAAAATGGATCTAAGCTTACTATTAAAATTAGACCTAAATTCATGAAATTAAACCATAGCCATGAATGGATCAATTCAATTTTTGATAATTGAAGCTTAATTGCTTGACTTTCTTATACTCGGGAAGATAAAATTCTTAAAATTGATAAGTTCTTGTGTGAATTTCTCAAAATTGATTTTGAATTTAGACTTATCTTAAGAAAATAAGTAAGGAACAACTGTTTGTTCGCAAGTTACGAAGGATCGATTCTCATTCCCTTATTAGGGGCTCAAAACGACAATTCGCATTTTGAGTCGATAAATCGCAAAACTAAGTGTGCAAGCATATTTCAGATTGTCCCTAAATCAAATGTCAAAGAAGAAATTACACCTAATTATGATTAGAATAAAAATAAATTTATTTTTGATCGATTTAGAACCTAAAACTAAAAAATTCAAAAATCAAGGTTCATAATCGAATTGTGTGAAATTTTCTACACAAAAGTTAAATTGACATTAAAAGAAATGTTTTTGTGCTTTTTTTTTTTTTTATGTCAAAAGTTTGATCAAAAGTCAACCATTTAGTTGACTTTTTCTAAAAGATTGATTTTTGGTCAAATCTTTGAATTTTCGAGAAATTGATTTGGCAAAAGAGAAATTAAAACTAAATGGAATGTTTTTGGGTAATAATAATAATAAACCATTTATTATTATTATTATTATTATTGTTGTTGTTATTATTGTTGTTGTTGTTGTTGTTGTTGTTGTTGTTGTTGTTGTTATTATTATTATTATTATTATTATTATTATTATTATTATTATTATTAATTAGTGTTTGTGAAAATAGCTTTTGTTTATCATAAAAAATAAATCTTTCCCAATACTTTATCTAGTTTGCCTTTTTAGAATTTTGCCCGTAAATGATGTAACATGGTTGTTAGATAAGCAATAGAATTTTCATTTCTTACTCAACAATATATAAGTAATAATACCTAAACTTTAAAATAAATGCATAAGGCCTTATTAATGGGAAGAATTACCAAAAAAATCATTAATTTATTGCAATTGTACAAATTCAGTCCTAAACCTTCTTCTTCTTCTTTTTGCCAATTTAGTCCTAGACTTTTTATATTTATGTTAGTTAAGTCCTTTCGGCAATCTTCAATCTGAATAATCTGACGTGGAATCTCAATCAACGCTGGCCAGCGTTGTCGGCGCTAACATGGATGCCGAAGATGCAAAACAACGTCGTTTTTTGCTTATAAAAAAATTGAAAAAGCCACAAATAGCATCGTTCTTCTTTTGTGTTGTTCTTGTACGTTTCTTTCCCAAAATTGACGTGAGGAACCCTAGTTTGAGATCTTCCCCAAATTGAGCTTCTTTTTCTCCTTTTCATGTCAAATTTTTTGCCCTAAATAGAGTTGATGCTTAGTTAATGCTTTCTCAGCGTTGTTCTTCTCACGGACGTCAAGAACCCTATTCTCTCCCAAATCGAATTTGCCCAACTGGAAGAGCCCTAACCCTGCTGCGACCCGACTCACTCGTATTGTGAAGATTCGATTTGGCCACAACCCTGCTGCGACCCGACTCACCCGTCACAAATCGCAGCAAACACGAGGAGGAGTTGTGGTCTCGATTCAGTTTTGTTGTCGGCGAGTGTTGACCAAACATGACAACGGTGAAAAATAGTCAAAAGGTATGTTGCGATTGTCCCAAACTTATTGCATTCTCCTCGTCTTATTTTATATTATCAATTTGCGTCAGTTTTTTTGGCGTGTGTTGTCGTTGGTTGGGAAAAGAATATTTTTGCATGCTTATTGGCGTGACAACAAAGAATTGATATGTTCCTTAGAAATAAGGAATCATTCAGTTGGTTCCGTTGCGTCCTTCTTCATTCCAGGATGAGAGGAAAGGGTGTAGGAATCGAAGGAAGTTTGTGTCTCGCTAGCTGCAGTGCAAGATAAAACCTACATCTAATTTTTTTACTTGTGATTATTTAGTAAGAAAGTCAACTTGGTCCAGTGATGCTAATTTCATTTGCTTGAATATAACAGAAACTATTCGCGGAAACTAATTCAGCCCACCAACATACTACCTCTTCCATGCATAACATACCTTTTGTCCTTTGAGGTGTTGGAGAACATATGGATTCTTTAAATGAGAATCTGTCAATTGAATAACTTTATTTGTAAAGTAAGTTTTGACCTTTGGATTCTTTAAATGAGAATATATAATAAAAAGGTATTAGGAGAATACAGTGAAACCGAGATGATTCAAAACTTATGCTCAAGTCAAAATCTCCATTATGTGGCTGTGTTTTTACATACATTACGTTTTCTGTGTAGGGTTGAGATGAGCAACAAGTCAACTTGGGTGTGCCTTTTCCATGGTGGAAATTTTTACCATCGCCCAATGCTTGAATATATTGGGGGCAAGGTTGATTTAATAAAAGTCAATATCAATTCACCAAGCTACGAAAGCTTCATAAGAGATATTGAGAAAGTGGTAAAGAGTAAATTTGAGAAGCTTTATTTTAAATTTCCTAGAAAGTCTCTAGAAGATGGGTTAAGATATATATGGGATGAGAGTAGTGTTGTCGATCTATTGTTTAGCTATTGGTATCGAGGGGTAATCGAGGTACATGGAGAAAATTTTGTGGCCAATGAGGCAAATGAGGGTGATGGTCAGGGTGTCATCGGCGGTGAGGGTGAGGGGGTTGCTCAGGGGGTTGGTGAGAGTGGTCATGATGATGTTAGTTTAGCTAATGAGACGGTTATTGAGCACTTGGGTAGTTTAGATCCCGATAACGTAATTGATGAAGGTGATTATACTGACATAGATGATGATATTGTGAATGACGACGACGATGAGACATACTTTCTTGGTGATGTAAGATTTTTCACTGATGATGGTCATGATGATGAGGAGCTTCTGGAAGCAGGGCCACAAAGGATCTTATTTTAGGGGAACCATCCGGAGCATTGGTACCATCCTAACCATTGGATGTGGATAACGCGGTTGATCCTGTAGCTGGTTACGAGACAGAGTACTATGAAACAGATGCAAATGAGAGTATAGGGTCTGATGCAGAAGTAGGAGATGACGATTTTACTAGGAGAAGGAGTAGGTTTCCAAGATATGATCTTAATTGTGTTGTGCCTGGATTTACTGTAACTATGGCATTTGATAGTAGTTGGCAATTTAAAGATGCTTTGATAAAGTACTCAATGGCTAAGTGTAGAGAGATCAAGTTTATAAAGAATGAGAAGAATGTTGTTATAGTAAAATGTGCTAATAAAAGTTGTCTTTGGAAGATTTCTAGATCTATTGATGCTCGTAGTGGATTTTACGTGAAGATCTACCATTCAAAGCATACATGTAGTATTAGCTTCAAAAATAGGAAAGTAACAAATTCTTGGTTGGCAAATTACTATCTTCTTACAATAAAAACAATGCCAACTATTAAAACTATTGCTTTCAATGAGCTAATCAATGAACAATTGGGCTTAGATGTTAGTATAATTCAATGTACAAAGGCTAAATTGCATGCTTATAAAGTGTTGATGGGGAATTATAAGAAGAAATATGCAAAGTTGTGGGATTATACAGAGGAGCTTAGAGAGAGAAATCCTAGGAGTACCATTACATTGAAGGTGGAAAAACCCGATATGCAATCTAAGGTATTGTTCGAAAGAATGTACATATGTTTTGTTGCTTGTAAAAAAGGCTTCGTTGGTGGATGTAGGAAAGTTGTGGGGTTAGACAGTTGCTTCTTGAAAGGAATTTGTCAATGTCAGATTTTGTGTGCTGTTGGAAGATATGCAAAAGATCAAATGTTCCCAATTGCTTGGGTGGTTGTCAAGGTTGAAAGTAATGACACTTGGACGTGGTTCTTAACAAACTTGATATATGATCTCGACATTTCGAACATGTACGGACAATGTTGGGTCGTTATTAGTGACAAATAAAAGGTAAGTTTCTTATTTAATTTTTAGTTTTTATGCCTTTTAGATAGTTGCATTTGTAACATATGATTTATAATGCACTCATATTTTATAGGGACTTTTATAAGCTGTGGCTTCCTTATTGCCTGTAGCTAAGCATAGGATGTGTGCTAGATACATCTATGTCAATTGAGACAAGAAGTATAAGGGCATACAGATGTAGAGGCTACTTTGGTAGTGTGCTAAGAGCGGTACTACGTCGGAGTATGACAAACACTCTCAAGTATTGAAGAAAATTAGTCTAGTTGCATATCATGACTTGGTTCAAACAGAGCCAAAGCACTGGTCTTGGGCTTTCTTCACCACTGATGTAAAATGTGACATTGTTGAGAACAATTTATGCGATGCATTTAATGGAATAATTATACATGCTAAATGTAAGTCCATTTATAGTATTCTAGAAGAAATACGGATAATGATAATGACAAGAATGCATACATAGATGGATGCATGTGCTAGGTGGAAAAGGGACTGTGGTCCAAGAATCTTAAGAAAGTTAGAAGAAAATAGAGTTTGTGCGATATACTACCAATTGATATGGAATTGTGATATTGGATATGAGGTGATGCGTAAGGATAACAAGTACGTGGTATATGTGTTGAAGAGAGAGTGCTCTTGTAGAGAATGGCAACTCACTAGCATCCCTTATCCACATGCTATTTCTGCTATAAATCATAGGCAAGAGGATGTGTATGACTATATTGATGAGTGTTATGGAATGACCAAAATTTGATGTGGAAAGAAACATGTGATCGAGTATGGCAATTGAAAGGAATTATCTTCATTATATCAACTTACAAGAAAATGCCAAACCCGATATAAGTCAAGTGCTCACACTACAGAGTCCGAGTCTCTTTTTAATAAGTCAACTATTCTCGGATGGACTCAGGTTTGCAAGTAAATTATTGGACCAACCATCCTATTCTTGAGTTGAGTCAGTTAAAACCAACCAACAGGCACCAAGTTCACATAAGCATTACCACTATAAAATCATGTCATTATACATGTCAAGGTCATTATATAGGTTAGGCCATTATTGCATTATATCACAGTAAGATTCTACAGTGTTCTAGTCATGCCATTATCTTGCATTAAGATTTTGCAACAACAATGTAGTCACCTAAATCTACATTAAGATTATACAATATTAATTTGATTGCATTTTCTTTATAATCACTGAAATCTCACACTGCAACAACAATGTAGTCACCTAAATTTGCATTAAGATTATACAATATTAATCTGATTGCATTCTCTTTATAATCACGTAAATCTCATACTACAACAACAATATCTACATTGCTATATCTCTGCATTAAAATTCTGCAGCAAAACTTCGACAATAGCAATAGCATCTACATTGCCTAACCTACAATTCCTTAATGCACTCTACATTTTCTACATCAACACATTTACATTGCCATATCATCTAGTTCTCGTGGAGAATAAAAAAGACTCCAAAGCAAACCACAAATTGCATAAGACAGCAACCATAGCCAAGACCATCTGTAATAGAGTCAAACCTACCCAAGCCTAGGTTGAAGCGATTTGGGACAAGGCCTTAGGCAATCTTACATTTTAATTTTGCTCATTATCTTCAACATCTTTCTTGCGAATTTGGGCGAGCGTCGACCAAGCGTTCGGCGAATTTAGGCGAAAGCGTTGAGCAAGCATGAAGTGAGAGCGTAGGGCGAGCAAGAGCGTCAGTGAATTTGGGTGAAGGCATTGGGCAAGTGTCGAGCGAGAGCACGGGGCAAGCAAGTATCAGGCGAATCTAGGCGAGCGTCAATCACGAGGCATAGGGCAAGCAACAGCGTTGGGCGAATTTGGGTGAGCATCAAGCGTGAGCGCAGGGCTAGCAACATCGTTAGGCAAATCTAGGCGAAGGCATTGGGCAAGGCGAGTGAGTGTCGAAGAAAGCGTCGGCTGAGCATCAACTCTGATTTAGGGCAAAAATTTTGACATAGAAAAAAACAAACAAAGCTCAATTTGGGGAAGATCCCAAACTAGGGTTCCTCATGTCAATTTTGGAAAGAAATGTACAAGAACGACGTTGTTTGTGGCTTTTTCAATTTTTTTATTTTTATAAGCAAAACAACGTCGTTTTGCATCTCAGACACCCATGTCGGCTAGCGCGGACTGGGATTCCATGTCAGATTATTACGATTGAAGATTGCCAAAAGGATTGAACTAGCATAAATATAAAATGTTTATGATTGAATTGGTAAAAAAAAAGTGTTTATGACTGAATTGGCACAATTCAATAGGTTTAGGACTTTTTTGGTAATTCTCCCCTTATTAATATGTGTGAAAATGAGTTTGTTGGTGTTTGTTATGAAAAAAGAATCATCCTCTAAACCAATTTCTTTTCGAAATTTTCTAAGTAAAAGACATACCATGGTTGTTAGATAATGAAATGGAAATGACCAAATAGGAAATTTAAGTTTTTTCTTAGTCACTAATATATTACTACAATAATCTCTATCATAAAATGCAAATTTGGCATGCATATCCAATTTGTTTTTCATAATTTTGCAAGTAAATGATGTAAAATGGTTATTAGATATTAAATTTGAAATGGCCTAATAAGAAATAGAATATTTTTCCTTTATTATGAATATATTATTGCAATAACTTTTTATCATAAAATGTGCATTTGACATGCATATGTAATTAGCTTTTTATTTTGGAACTAAATGATGTAAAGTAATTATTAGCTAATAAAATAGAGTTGACTTAATAGCAAGTTTTTTCTATCAATCATCTATAACTATAATAACATCTATCCTAAAATGCATATTTGACATGCATATCCAATTTATTTATTTTTTTAAATTGCAAGTAAAAAATATAAAATGGTTGTCATATAATAAAATAGAAATGTCATAATAGGAAATATAATTTTTTTCTTAATTAGAAATATATTATTGTAATAACCTCCACCATAAAATGCATATTGACATGCATACCTGAATTGTCTTTGAAATTTTGCAAGTAAATGATGTGAAATGTATTTTGGATAATAAAATTAAATGACCTAATATGAAATATACTTGGTTAATTAATCATTAATATATTACTAAAATAACCTCTATCATAAAAATGTTTATTTGAGATGTATATTTGATTTTTTTTTTTCAAAATTTTACAAGTAAATGAAGTGAAATGGTTGTTGGATAATAAAATAGAAATAACCCAAAGGAAATAGAATTTATTTGATTATTTATTATTCTATTACTCAATAACCTCTATCATAAAATGCATATTTAATAAGCATATTCTATTTGCTTTTCAAAATTGTGTAATTAAATGATGTGGAATGGTTGTTAGGTAATAAAATAAAAATGACCAATAGGAAATTGACTTTGTTTACTTAATCATTAATATTTTTCTACAATGACCTCTATTATAATACATATTTGACATGCAAATCTGATCTATCTTTCGAATTTTTGCAAGTAAATGATATAAAATGGTTGTTGGATAATAATGAAATTTATCTAGTAGGAATATAATGTTTACTAAATCATTAATATGTTACTACAATAACATCTATCATAAAATGCATAATTAACTTACATATCTGATTTTTTTTTCAAAGATGTGCAAGTAAATGATATAAAATGGAATTGCCATAATAGAAAATAAAATTTGTCTACTTGATCATTAATATATTACTACAATAATCTCCATTATAAAATGCATATTGATGTGTATATTTGATTTTTTTTTAAAATTGCGCAAGTAAATGATGTAAAATACTTGCTAGATAATAAAATGAAAAACCATAATGGGAAATAAAATTTGTTTACTTGATCATTAATATATTACTACATTAACTTCTATCATATAATGCATATTTGTTATGTATATCTGATTTGTTATTCAAAATTTTGCAAGTTAATTATGTGAAGTGATTTGCGAGATAATAAAATGGAAATAATCCAATTTGAAATAGAATTTGTTTACTCGGTTATTAATATATTTTTCGCAATAACATCTACCATAAAATGCATATTTGATATGATATTCAATTTGTTTTTCAAAATTATGCAAGTAAATGATGGGAAATAATTGTTGGATAATAAAATAGAAATACATTAATAGGAAATATAATTTGTTTCTTAATCATTAATATAATACTACAGTAACCTCTATTATAAAATGCATATTTGACATGCATATCCAATTCATTATTCAAAATTTTGTAAGTAAATGATGTAAAACAATTGATTGATAATAAAAAAAAAAAAAAAAAAAAAAAAAAAAAACCAAAAAAGAATGTCCCGTTTTCGAGTAAACTTGTAATGTCGCGAGGGTTCGCGTGCAACTGTTCATCGGTCTGGTGTGAAGCTCATCCCCGATGATCTAACCGTTGGATCGGTCTGATTCTTGGAGGGAAGGTGACTAACTGTCCTATCTTCATTCCCACCGGAGGGATTGCGAAGACGAGGCTTACATCATGAGATATCCCGTGCCTTAGAGCTCGGTTCTGCAGATTTCCAGATCTGGGTTGCGAATCTTCATAGAGCCATATCGATGATCCGACCGTTAGAATGGATTGATTTTGGAGCCTAGCTTCGTTGCTACTCTCTCTCAATCATCACCGCTCGGATTAAAAGAAGATGGCCTGCTCTTGAAGTTAACCCGTAAGATGCAGTTCGGGAACCTAGGTCGTTTTACGGATTTAAGTTTCTGCCTTCTTGAAGATTCCTTCATCTGCGATGGTTGGACTGGGTTGTGCTTGTTAAGGAAGCTTCCTAGTGGTCCTGGATTCAAATCCACCGAAGGATTTCTGTTTGTATTAGCCTCGTGGGGAGCGCACTCTTGGTGTTCGACGAATTGCCAATTAGATTCTCGCGATTGTCTCTGTCGGGCGGGGAGTTCGGTGCTCGCTTCCTTCTCGCGGAGGCCGTGCATACCCGAATCTCCTCTTGTCTCCCTTCTTCACCCAGTCGGTCGCCCCATCCAAAATTTGGTCCTCTTTGTCGTTACGTGCCCCTTGTTTTGTGGCTGGTGCGGAGTTTGTTGTGTGGGTTCTTGCTGGTGTGGTGTTTCTGCTGTATTCTAGAGTTGCCTGGTCCCTCTCCTTGATGGTCAGTTTCTGGGTTATGGGTGAAATGCACGCCATGTGTTTGTAGAATGGCTGCAGAGTTTGCTCCTTCCAGCCGGCCTTTAGCTGGCAACTCTCCGTCCCGCCAAAACCCCTCGCCTCGGTGATGTAGGGCCGTCGATGCGGGCGGTGCGGGAGGACCCTCCTCATCCTGGTCCATCCGACTCGAGGACCTTCCGAAAGGACCGGTGCTCTCTTCTTCTAGGCCGCGCCGTTCGAGGCGTGCCGTATGCGGTCGGCCTCTAGGCGGCCGGCTCCTCCTCCTGCGGGCCACCATGACGCCCCGGCGCGTTCTTGGGTAAATGTAGCCCGATTGGCAGTGAAAGGATCGGACTTAGCTTTCTTTCCGCCCTTGTTTGAGGATGGGGAGGCTGTGGTGAACCTTCCGGATGAAGCAATTGACGCCATGGATCCGAAATGGCTTGATTGTCTGGTTGGCTACCCGATTGGAAGATGGAAGATCCCATTTGGTGTCTTTGGAGAAGTCCTTAAGAAAAGCTTGGGGATCCAAAATTGGAGAGATATTTGCCGTGGATCAAGGCTTTCTCTTCCTACAAATCCCGGACCCCGGGTTTAGGAGGAAAATTCTTGAAGAGGGGCCGGTGACAATTGGTAGGATGCCGATTATCCTTCGTCAATGGAAGCCTCTCATGGACCTTAAGAGAGAAGAACAATCCTCTATCCCGGTGTGGATCCGGTTGAGGAATTTGCCCTTGAATGTTGGACGGTGCCGTCTATGAGCGCAATTGCAAGCGTCGCCGGAAACCACCGTTTGTTGACCAAAGGACGAGACGAAATGAAGCTACTCTCCTTCGCGAGAATTTGTGTAGAGATCACGGCCAACCAACCAAGAGTCAAGAAGGCCAAGGTCGTCTTGAAAGGTGTCGCTCGTTATATTAGCATTGAGTATGAATGGATTCCGACGGAGTGTCTCCGATTGCAATGCCTTTGGCCATAATTGTCGGGCTCCTCCTCGTGAACGAAAGGATGCTTTGGACGTCCAAGACAGCGCCGGCCCATGCCCGGGCGGCCGTCAAGGACTCCTCCCGGCCGAATGCTCTTCCCCACAATGGATGTGATTCAGGCAGAACAGCGTAGTGCCAGTCAACCCCCAGTGAACGGAGGAGTCGTTCAGCAAGGATGTATGACGGTAGATACCCCTACGCCGCTTCATACTGCAGTGCTTGTTCCGCCCAAGCCTGCCTCAGCTCCTGCGCCTCTCCTGACCCTCTCGGTTCCCCTGGAGTCTGCCCCCGTAGAGGTCGCCGCTCCTCAGGTGTCACCTTCCCCTGTACTCGAGCCCTCCGCCCCTATGGAGATCAGCGATCCTCAGGTCGGTCGGGTGGGTCCTGCTCCTCGGGCCGAGCCTTCTACTCAAGATCGGCCTCTCCGAAAAACAAAGGGCCGAAAGAAGAATACCAAGGAAACCTTCGAGGGAGAATCCTCCCTCTCCTCCCCGGCCTTAGGGCCGGAGGGCCTGTGGAAAAGCCTCCTGCCGTGATTCCTCCTCTTCTTCCCACCACCGCTCGAAAGGGGACTAGGGGCTCTAGTGCCCCCCGAAAGTAGTCCTCTCTCAAATGGCGGACTCCCGCCCACCTCCCATCCACTCTCTCGGCGATCGGGAAAAGAAGGGGCCGGGCGGCCTCCTTCGGTTCCATGGTGGAGGATGACAATTCCCCCCGATTCGCCCTTTCATGTTATGCCCGCTGCCTCGACTACAGTTGAGACTATCCAAGAGAGACTGCTTGCTATTGCCCCTGATCCGGAGCGGGTAGAGACGGGTGGAGCGGCTGGAACTTCTCGTCGCAAGCCTAAAAAACAGAGGTAGGCTTGCTGCCTTTCCCCCGCTTTTGTACAGTTGTTTCTTTGAAATTAGTTTCTATGTTTTTCGGTTATTGGAACGTTAGAGGTATTATGGATCCTTTAAGAAGAGCCGAGGTTCGTAAGTGGGCTACTTCTAGTGGCCTCTCCTTGGTGGGTTTATTGGAGACGAAGGTCCCGGATTACTGTTTGGCTCCTTATCGTCGGTTCTTTTGTCGGGGTGGACGTGGATAGCCAATTATGATTCTTCTCCGGGTGGTAGGATTTGGGTCGGTTGGGACCCTTCTCTGGTTTGCTTTGAGGTGATATCCTCCAGTGATCAGGTCATACACGGGAGAGTCAGACTGGTTTCTACGGGGTCTTCCTGCTGCATCTCAGTTGTCTATGCTCAGAACTCTTATGTCTCTCGGAGACCGTTGTGGAGCGATTTGGTCAGAATGAGTTCTTGTATCTATGATCTACCTTGGATGGTAGCGGGTGATTTCAATGCCTTAAGAGACCCGTCGGATAGGTTCGGAGGTACGACCGCTTGGCCGCCCTCGTTTGATGAGTTTAATATTTGCATTCGTCGGGCGGAGGCGGAGGACTTACGATATGTGGGACTTCGGTTTTACTTGGTCGACGTCTTCGGGTGCTAATCGAAAAACTAGGAAAATTGATCGAGTTCTAGTTAATGCACTATGGAGCTTGCACTTCTCTTATTCGGAAGCTTCCTTTCTACCGCCGGTATTTCGACCATTCTCCGATGGTGGTTAAGGTGATACTGACCGGTTCGTCGTACAAAGCCCTTCAAGTTTTTGACTTACTCGGATGGAACACCCTTCCTTCCGGATATCCTTCGGGAGGTGTGGGAGAACCCGGCGAGGGTGTACCCATGTTCAGATTGGTTACTAAGTTGAAAGCGCTCAAGGGTCGTCTTAAGATGCTGAATAGAGACTCCTTCTCTAATCTGTCCGACAGGGTGGCTCAGTCCAGGAATGCTCTTTCTGCAGTTCAAGTAGACCTTGAGCATGATCCGTCCAATGTCCGCTTGGCGGAGTTGGAGTTAAACCATCGCGGGACCTTTATCGAGTTGAGAAATCGGGAGGAGGCCTTTTCGGACAAAAGTCCGTAATCCGTTGGCTCGAGAATGGAGACAAAAACACTAGGTATTTCCATCACTCGGTAAAAGCTAGGCAACTAAGGAATAGAATTATCTCGGTTCGGGACCAAATGGCAACCTTGTATCCGAGCCAAACGTCGTACAAGACATGTTTGTTGGTCACTTTAAGAACCTGTTTACTTCTCGACCTCATCCCATCGGGCCGACTATGGATGACCCGCGGCAAGCCATCCGGTGTCCGCTCTCGGAGGATCGCTTATCTCTCTAGCCCGTCCCTTTACGGCGACGAGAGATTAAGGACACTATATTCTCTCTTGCTCGTGGGAAGGCTCCGGGCCCGGATGGGTTCGGTGCCGATTTTTCAAAAGCAATCGGGATCTTGTTGGCCCTTTAACGGTTGAAGCGATTAAGGACTTCCTTCGACGGGAGACTGTTAAGGGAGATTAATTCCACCATCCTGGTGTTGATCCCAAAGGTTCCTAATGCTACTTCGGTAAATGATTATAGGCCCATTGCTTGTTGCAATACAATTTACAAATGTATCACCAAGCTTTTAGCCAATCGAGTGGCCGAAGTGCTTCAGGATATTATAAGCCCATCTCGAATGCTTTCGTCAAGGTCGACGGATTAGGGATAATATTCTCCTGGCTCGGGAGTTATTTGCCGGCTTCCACCTTCACCGTACCTACCCAAATGTGCGGTGAAGGTTGATTTTAAGAAGGCATATGACACGGTCGACGGGACTTCCTTGAAATGGTACTCCATGCCTTTCGATTCCCAGACCATTTTATTCGACTAATCATGGCTTGCGTTCGTACTCCGATGTTCTCGGTCTCCTTGAATGGGGATCTCCATGGTTTCTTCCCTAGTAGCCGCGGTCTTCGACAAGGGGACCCCATGTCACCTTATCTTTTCACCCTGGTTATGGAGGTATTCTCAGGGATCCTTACTTCTCGAGCGGAGCATCCTCGCTTTAACTTATATTGGAGGTGCAAGACCTCTCGATTATCACATCTCTTCTTCGCGGATGACGTATTTCTCTTTTGCCGTGCGGATATGGCTTCCATCCTCCTCTTGAAGGATGGGCTGGATACCTTCTCGAAATGGAGTGGACTTATACCGAACAACAACAAAAGTGAAATATTTATTGCGGGGGGATCGGATGACTTAAGGAACCGAGATCAAGGATACCTTCGGATTTGTGGAAGGGAAATTGCCGGTTCGCTATCTTGGAACTCCCATCATCTCCTCAAGACTTGGCAAGGCGGACTGTGTATCCTTAGTTGAGCGCATAACAGCTAGGGTGCAATCTTGGACTCATCGATTCCTCTCCTTCGCCGGGAGAGTTCGGCTTATAAGGTCGGTACTCCATGCAATCCAAGCTTACCGGGCTAGCGTGTTCATTATTCCGGTAGCGGTTCTAGACCGAATGAGCGGATACTTAGACAATTTCTTTGGAAAGGGCCCACCCTTGGAAGAGGTGGTGCTAAGGTGTCATGGGACGATGTCTGTCTCCCTAGGGGAGAAGGAGGCCTTGGGATTCGTAGGCGAGTGAGTGCAATAAAGCGGCCATCTTTGAAGCACATCGGATCCTCTTCACGGATAAGGAGTCTTTATGGTGCAAATGGGTACATACTACTTTTCTTAATAGGAAGAACTTCGGGTGGCTAAGGCGCCAACCTATTGCTCTTGGGCTTGGAAAAGGATCCTTCATCTCGGATCCGAGTTCCGTCTCAAGTTCCAATGGAGAATTGGGAATGGAAAGGCGACATCAACGTGGTTCGACCATTGGAATCGAGTGGTCCTTTGAATCTTCTTTGTTCCGAGCATATTATCTCGACTCGGGACTGCCTTGGCATGCGGTCGTTGCGAGATCTTTTCTCTCCGGCGGGTCTAGCTTTCGGATCGGTGCTAGATTCTGGGAATATTCCCCTTCCGACCCTCTCGAGGCTCCTGGGATAGGTTGACTTGGAGTGACAGGTCCTTAGGGTCTTCTCGGTCGCCTCGGCTTGGCATTCCCTTAGAAGAAAGAAGGTAAGAGTCCCTTGGGCCTCCTTTATTTGGAGTAACGCCATCACCCCGAGACACCAATTTAATCTCTGGCTGATTGTCAAGAACCGCCCGCCTACCCAAGCCTTTCTCATGTCGCATGGTAGAATTGGTACCGAAGTTTGCGCCTTTTGCAAGCTAGTTCCGGACTCCATTGACCACCTCTTCTTCGTTGTTGCATCACCGCTAGTGTGGTGTATTTTTGGGCCGCCAAGTGCAACCTCCCTTGGAGGAATGGAACTTGGGCTAATAATCTTCATTGGGCTATGAGATTCCTCTCTGGTAAAGACTTCCTTCATTCCATTGGTCGTTTCTCCTTTGGCGCACTTTGCTATCTCATTTGGAAATATAGGAATGACATCCTCTTTAGAGATCTTCCGGTTGTGGTTGCTTTGCTATTAAGAAGCATCTTATTATAGCTGTGAAGGATAAAGCCTTAACCTTTAGGAACGTTGTTGATAGCCCGACGAACAGGAGATTACAACGGAACCGGGGGCTTGACCCTTCTATCTTCAATCCTTCGGCCCCTACCTTCTAGCCCACCCCGGCGGTTTCGAGATGGTGCCGTTCTTTGGATCGACTTTCTTCCTTGACTCGTCGGTCCGTTCGCTTGCTGTTCGGTCTTGGTTGGTCTGTCTTTCCTTCTTTGTTCTTGTCCCGGCCCTGCGTGGCCTTCCTTGTTCCTTCTTGTTGTTTCTTCTTCGCCCGCGTGGCTGTCTCTTGGGCGTCCCGTATAGGCCCTTGTTGCTTTGATCTCTTGACCGCCTTGCGGTGTTTTGTGGACGGCGCCCTTTCACTCGAGTAGACGCCTGTGTCTTCTTGAGTGCAAGTTTTGTGGTGCATGTTCCTTCTTGTAATTGGTTAAAGCTCTATTTATTATTACCCTTCACCAAAAAAAAAAAAACAATTGGTTGATAATAAAATAGAAATGATTTTGTAGGAAATAAAATTTGTTTACTCAATCATTGATATATTACTACAATAACATCTACCATAAAATGTACATTTGACATGTATATCCAATTTTGAAAATTGTGCAAATAGATAATGTGAAATAGTTGTTGGATAGGAAAAATGCCTTAATAGGAAATAAAATTTGTTTCTTAATCATTATATAATACTACAATAACCTTTATCATAAAATGCATATTTGACAAGAATATCTGATATGTTTGTCAAACTCGTGCAAGTAAATGATGGGAAAAATAGTTGTTGGATAAATGCCCTAATAGGAAATAGAATTTTTTTGCTTAATCATTAATATATAACTGCATATTTGATATGCGTATCTGATTTGTTTTTCAAAAATTTGCAAGTAAATAATGTAAAGTGGTTGTTGGATAAAAAATGGAAATGATGTTATAGGAAATAGAATTTTCATGTATATCCGACCTGTTTTTCAAATTTTTGCAAGTAAATGTTATACAGTGGTTGTTGGATAATAAAAATGGAAATGACCAAATAGGGAATATAACTTGTTTACTTAATTATATATACAGATTATTGCACTAACCTTTATCATAAAATGCATATCTGATTTGTTATTCAAAACTTTGCAAGTAAATGATGTAAAATAGTTGGTAGATAATAAAATGGAAATGATCTAGTAGGAAATCGAATTTGTTTACTCAATCATTAATATATCACTACAATAACATCTACCATGAAATGCATATTTGACATGTATATTCGACTTGTTCAAAATTGTGGAAGTAAATTATGGGAAATAGTTGTTGGATAATAAAATGGAAATGCCTTAATAGGAAATAGAATAATGATTGCTGTTATTGTAGTATATATTAATGATTGAGTAAACAAATTCGATTTCCTATTAGATCGTTTCCATTTTATTATTTACCAACTATTTTACATCATTTACTTGCAAAGTTTTGAATAACAAATCAAATATGCATTTTATGATAAATGTTAGTGCATATATATATGATTAAGTAAACAAATTATATTCCATATTTGGTCATTTCTCTTTTATTATCCAACGACCACTTTATAACATTTACTTGCAAAATTTTGAAAAACAGGCCGGATATGCATGAAAATCTATTTCCTATAATATTATTTCCATTTTTTATCCAATAACCATTTTATATCATTTACTTGCGAAATTTTGAAAAACAAATCGGATTGTATTTCCTATTAAGTCATTTTTATTTAATATCCAACAACCACTTTATAACATTTACTTGAAAAGTTTTGAAAAATAAATCGGATTGTATTTCCTATTAAGTCATTTTTATTTAATATCCAACATCCGCTTCATAACATTTACTTGTGAATTTTTGAAAAACAACTTGGATATGGATGAAAATCTTGTTTCCTATTACATCATTTCCATTTTTTTAATCCAACAACCACTTTACATTATTTACTTGCAAATTTTTGAAAAATAAATCAGATACGCATGTCAAATATGTAGTTATATATTAATGATTAACCAAACAAATTCTATTTCCTATTAGGGCATTTATCCAACAATTATTTCCCATCATTTACTTGCATAATTTTGAACAACAAATCGAATATACATGTCGAATATGGCATTCTATGGTAAATGTTATTGCAGTAATATTTTAATGATTGAACTGACAAAAAAAAATATTCTATTTCCTATTAGATCATTTCCATTTTATTATCCACCAACCATATTATATCATTTACTTGCAAAGTTTTGAATAACAAATCGATATGTATTTTATGATAAATGTTAGTGCATATATATATGATTAAGTAAACAAATTATATTCCCTATTTGGTCATTTTCCTTTTATTATCCAACAACCACTTTATAACATTTACTTGCAAAATTTTGAAAAACATACCGGATATGCATGAAAATCTATTTCCTATAACATCATTTCCATTTTTTATCCAACAACCACTTTACATCATTTACTTGCAAAGTTTTGAAAAACAAATCGGATTATATTTCCTATTAAGTCATTTTCATTTAATATCCAACAACCACTTTATAACATTTACTTGAAAAGCCTTGAAAAACAAATTGAGATTGTATTTCCTATTAAGTCATTTTCATTTAATATCCAACATCCGCTTCATAACATTTACTTGTCAATTTTTGAAAAACAACTTGGATATGGATGAAAATCTTGTTTCCTATTACACCATTTCCATTTTTTAATCCAACGACCACTTTACATTATTTACTTGCAAATTTTTGAAAAATAAATCAGATACGCATGTCAAATATGTAGTTATATATTAATGATTAACCAAACAAATTCTATTTCCTATTAGGGCATTTATCCAACAACTATTTCCCATCATTTACTTGCATAATTTTGAACAACAAATCGAATATACATGTCGAATATGGCATTCTATGGTAAATGTTATTGCAGTAATATTTTAATGATTGAACCGAAAAAAAAAAAATATTCTATTTCCTATTAGATCATTTCCGTTTTATTATCCACCAACCATATTACATCATTTAATTGCAAAGTTTTGAATACCAAATCAGATATGTATTTTATGATAAAGGTTAGTGTATATATATATGATTAAGTAAACAAATTATATTCCCTATTTGGTCATTTCCCTTTTATTATCCAATAACCATTTTATAACATTTACTTGCAAAATTTTGAAAAACATACCGGATATGCATGAAAATCTATTTCCTATAACATCATTTCATTTTTTATCCAACAACCACTTTACATCATTTACTTGCAAAGTTTTGAAAAAACAAATCGGATTGTATTTCCTATTAAGTCATTTTCATTTAATATCCAACAACCACTTTGTAACATTTACTTGAAAAGTCATGAAAAACAAATTGGATTGTATTTCCTATTAAGTCATTTTCATTTAATATCCAACATCCGCTTCATAACATTTACTTGTGAATTTTTGAAAAACAACTTGGATATGGATGAAAATCTTGTTTCCTATTACACCATTTCCATTTTTTAATCCAACGACCACTTTACATTATTTACTTGCAAATTTTTGAAAAATAAATCAGATACGCATGTCAAATATGTAGTTATATATTAATGATTAACCAAACAAATTCTATTTCCTATTAGGGCATTTATCCAACAACTATTTCCCATCATTTACTTGCATAACTTTGAACAACAAATCGAATATACATGTCGAATATGGCATTCTATGGTAAATGTTATTGCAGTAATATTTTAATCATTGAACCGACAAAAAAAATATTCTATTTCCTATTAGATTATTTCCGTTTTATTATCCACCAACCATATTATATCATTTACTTGCAAAGTTTTGAATAACAAATCGAGATATGTATTTTATGATAAATGTTAGTGCATATATATATGATTAAGTAAACAAATTATATTCCCTATTTGGTCATTTCCCTTTTATTATCCAACAACCACTTTATAACATTTACTTGCAAAATTTTGAAAAACAGGCCGGATATGCATGAAAATCTATTTCCTATAATATCATTTCCATTTTTTATCCAATAACCATTTTATATCATTTACTTGCAAATTTTGAAAAACAAATCGGATTGTATTAACTATTAAGTCATTTTTATTTAATATCCAACAACCACTTTATAACATTTACTTGAAAAGTTTTGAAAAATAAATCGGATTTTATTTCCTATTAAGTCATTTTCATTTAATATCCAACATCCGCTTCATAACATTTACTTGTGAATTTTTGAAAAACAATTTGGATATGGATGAAAATCTTGTTTCCTATTACACCATTTCCATTGTTTAATCCAACGACCACTTTACATTATTTACTTGCAAATTTTTGAAAAATAAATCAGATACGCATGTCAAATATGTAGTTATATATTAATGATTAACCAAACAAAGTCTATTTGCTATTAGGGCATTTATCCAACAACTATTTCCCATCATTTACTTGCATAATTTTGAACAACAAATCGAATATACATGTCGAATATGGCATTCTATGGTAAATGTTATTGCAGTAATATTTTAATGATTGAACCGACAAAGAAAATATTCTATTTCCTATTATATCATTTTTGTTTTATTATCCACCAACCTAATATATCATTTACTTGCAAAGTTTTGAATAACAAATCAGATATGTATTTTATGATAAAGGTTAGTGCATATATATATGATTAAGTAAACAAATTATATTCCCTATTTGGTCATTTCCATTTTATTATCCAACAACCACTTTATAACATTTACTTGCAAAATTTTGAAAAACAGGCCGGATATGCATGAAAATCTATTTCCTATAACATCATTTCCATTTTTTATCCAACAACCACTTTACATCATTTACTTGCAAAGTTTTGAAAAATAAATCGGATTGTATTTCCTATTAAGTCATTTTCATTTAATATCCAACAACCACTTTATAACATTTACTTGAAAAGTCTTGAAAAACAAATTGGATTGTATTTCCTATTAAGTCATTTTCATTTAATATCCAACATCCGCTTCATAACATTTACTTGTGAATTTTTGAAAAACAACTTGGATATTGATGAAAATCTTGTTTCCTATTACACCATTTCCATTTTTTTAATCCAACGACCACTTTACATTATTTACTTGCAAATTTTTGAAAAATAAATCAGATACGCATATCAAATATGTAGTTATATATTAATGATTAACCAAACAAATTCTATTTCCTATTAGGGCATTTATCCAACAACTATTTCCCATCATTTACTTGCATAATTTTGAACAACAAATCGAATATACATGTCGAATATGGCATTCTATGGTAAATGTTATTGCAGTAATATTTTAATGATTGAACCAACAAAAAAAATATTCTATTTCCTATTATATCATTTCCGTTTTATTATCCACCAACCATATTACATCATTTACTTGCAAAATTTTGAAAAACAAATTAGATACGCATGTCAAATATGTAGTAATATATTAATGATCGAGCAAACAAATTATATTTCCTATTAAGGCATTTTTATTTTATTATCCAGCAATTATTACTGCAATAACATCTACCATAAAATGCATATTTAACATGCATATCCGATTTGTTTTTCAAAATCGTGCAAGTAAGTTAAGGGAAATAGTTTTTGGATAATAAAATGGAATTGCCTTAATAGGAAAGAGAACTTGTTTCTTAATCATTAATATATTATTGCAATAAAATCTACCATAAAATGTCATATTTGACATGTATATCCGATTTGTTTTTCAATATTGTGCAAGTAAATGATGGGAAATAGTTGTTGGATAATAAAATGGAAATGCCCTAATAGGAAACATAATTTGTTTACTTAGTCATTAATATATTACTACATATTTAATATGCGTATCTGATTTGTTTTTCAAAATTTTGCAAGTAAATAATGTAAAGTGGTCGTTGGATTAAAAAAATGGAAATGGTGTAATAGGAAACAAGATTTTCATCCATATCCAAGTTGTTTTTAAAAAATTCACAAGTAAATGTTATGAAGCGGATGTGGATATTAAATGAAAATGACTTAATAGGAAATACAATCTGATTTGTTTTTCAAAACTTTTCAAGTAAATGTTATAAAGTGGTTGTTGGATATTAAATGAAAATGACTTAATAGGAAATACAATCCGAATTGTTTTTCAAAACTTTGCAAGTAAACGATGTATCTTGGTTGTTAGGTACGAAAATGGAAATGACTAGTTAGGAAATAGGAATTTCTCTTATTCAGCAATATACTCAAGTCCAAGGAAAATAGATACCAATAATGTCCATAGGAGCAATATTTTGGTCATGTATGATAAGCATACTTCTTTTTTTGAAATTGCTTATGAAAAAATCTTGATAATAATAGACAATTTTGCGATAAATATTCTACCACGGTCCTCAACTCAAAATAATCCTCGACATTGGCGGACCCGGGGGTGGTGGGCGACTGCCGCCCCCGGCCGCACAATGCTCGACAAATTATGCAATCTCTGAAGATAATATGGTCGCCATTGAAATGTCAGACCAACGTTCCTAATTCTACCTCCCCATTATACTATTAAGTTCTGCATCCATCACCGAAGTTCAATTAAGAATGCCGACCGGACATCTTCCGGTCGGCATTCTCATTCATCTCCCTCACCCCCGGACCCCCTCCCCACTAAAAAAAAAAAAAAAAAAGAACCTGTTCCCTCCGCCGTCCCTTCGCCGTACTGGTACATTTTATCCCCTCTCGCCGCCGCGCACCGCTAAAACTTTTTTTTAATTCCTCGCCGCCGAAGTCAGATTAAAGGGTCATCGGACACTCACCGACGGGCCACGAGATAGCTTCGCTAGCATTAAACAACACTCAGTCAGATCTCAGGGCCCGTCGGGCCGGAGACAGCCTAGTCATCGCTGATCGGGATAAACTCTATCCAGCCTAATCGAGCAAGGTGAAGAGAGCCATGGAAAAATCTTGGTTGGTGGGGCTGGGGTTACTCGTTAAGGAGAGAGGGAGAAGGCCTATAAATTGAAGCCATTGCAATGGACAAATCTCACCAAATTCATTCATACAATCATCAACATACAAGAGCAAGAGAGTGCTAATTGCAAGAGTTTTCACAGGGACAAAGTGACACAAAGGCTCCGGTGTTTCCCCTCACCGTCCACCTTAGCTCACTCCCTCCTCTCTCTCTCTCTCTCTCTCTCTCTCTCTCGCCTACACCCCATAACAAATCACTCTCTCCCCCTCAGTCCTCCCTCTTTCTCTCTCTTTCTCTCTCTTCCCCGTTGCCTGGCTAGCCCTGTGGCTCCTCCCTCGGTCTCTCTCTCTCTAAAAAAAAAAAATCGATTGAACGCCCAATACAATCGATTATCTTCTAGAAAGAAAGAGACGCGCCGGAGCAGACCAGACGATTGCAATCGGTTGCAATGAAGGTTGCCAAGGCAATGAAGGCAATGAAGGCAATGAAGCACCAGCAGGCGCACCACCCCAACGGCGTCTCCTCCTCCTCGTCATCCTCCTCCGAGGCCGTCTCCTCGTCGTCCTCCGCGCCGCCGCCGCCCCCCGCCGCCGCCGACCTGCCGTCGACCTCCGCCCCGGCGGGCAAGCCCCCGTCCATCGCCGCCGCCGAGGACCTCCTCAACATCATCAACCGGGAGGGCAGCGGCGGGGCTCAGGAGGCCGTCTCCATCGATCGCCGCGGGGAGTTCGCCGCCACCTGCCGGTGGACGGTGCGGAACTTTTCAAAGATCAAGGCGAGGGCGCTGTGGAGCAAGTACTTCGAGGTCGGGGGGTACGATTGCCGCCTCCTGATATACCCTAAGGGCGACTCCCAAGCGCTCCCGGGGTATATATCAATCTACCTCCAAATCATGGACCCTCGGGGGACATCGTCCTCCAAATGGGATTGCTTCGCCAGCTACGGGCTGTCGATCGTCAATGGTCTGGATGATTCCAAGACCATTCACCGGGACTCATGGCACCGGTTCTCCAGCAAGAAGAAATCGCACGGTTGGTGCGACTTCACTCCCTCCTCGACGATTTTGGATTCGAGGTTAGGGTACTTGCTGAACAATGACTCAATTGTTATAACGGCGGATATATTGATTCTGAATGAATCCGTGACATTCCACCGGGATAACAATGAGAGTCAGTCTACATCGGCTGCCTCATCTTCTGGAGTGGTCGGGCAGGTGCCCGACGTGTTGAGCGGAAAGTTTAGCTGGAAGGTACACAATTTCAGCTTGTTTAGGGAATGATCAAAACTCAGAAGATAATGAGCCCGGTCTTTCCTGCTGGCGAATGCAATTTGAGAATCAGTGTCTACCAAAGCTCGGTGAATGGCACTGATTATTTGTCCATGTGTCTGGAGAGCAAAGACACAGAAAAGGCGATGCAGGCGGACAGAAGTTGCTGGTGCTTATTCCGGATGTCGGTGCTGAACCAGAAGCCTGGGTTCAATCACATGCACCGGGACTCGTATGGACGTTTTGCTGCAGACAATAAGAGTGGAGATAATACGAGTCTCGGCTGGAACGACTACATGAAGATGGCGGACTTTGTTGGTCCTGAGTCAGGGTTTTTAGTGGACGACACCGCCATCTTCAGCACATCGTTTCACGTGATTAAGGAATTCAGTAGCTTTACAAAGAACGCGGCGATAATGTCGGGATTGAGGGTCCAAAACAACTCCAGAAAATCAGATGTGCATATGGGGAAGTTCACATGGAGGATAGAGAACTTCACCAGGCTGAAGGATATTTTGAAGAAGAGGAAGATCACCGGTCTCTGTATCAAGAGCAAGAGATTTCAGATCGGAAACCGGGATTGTCGCCTGATTGTTTATCCTCGAGGTATGTAGTATTGTTGCTCTTATATACTCGTGCGACTGGCTGTGCCTATTGTTGATTGTTATCCTCTGTGAGTTCATGATAAGGTCAATTACATGAGATTTCCTTCGGTTTTGGTATGATAGCATTTTTGGACCTGACATATTAGGATAATAGGCCCTCTTGTTGTCATTTTGTATGAAATTTTCCTAAAATGCGCACGAATTAGAAATATTTAGAATATGGATTTAACCTTCCAAATAACGGTGTCTGTCTATATATATCCGAGGTGGTTTCTCTATTAATATGTAAGGTTGCAAATTTTGCTGCAAGGATATCAAGGCAAGGAAATAAATGAGAGCAATTTAGGTCCTTTCTAAAAATCAGCATAATCTGTATTCTAGCGTTATCCTTTGGTCATTTTGTGGCCCAATATTTTAAGACAGTTAGTGTTTTTCTTTTTAAGTCTGAATTGCTGAAAGCTAGATTTCTCTTTGTGGTTGATGGTACCAGGTCAGTCACAGCCACCATGCCACCTGTCAGTGTTTCTTGAAGTTACGGATTCAAGAAATACTTCCAATGATTGGAGTTGTTTTGTGAGTCATCGATTGTCAGTTGTGAACCAGAAGATGGAGGAGAAATCTGTGACTAAGGAATCTCAAAATCGCTATTCTAAAGCTGCAAAGGACTGGGGATGGCGTGAATTTGTTACCCTAACGAGTCTCTTTGATCAGGATTCGGGATTCATTGTTAATGACACTGTTGTGTTCTCAGCAGAGGTTCTTATTTTGAAGGAGAAATCGATAATGCAGGACTTTGCTGCTCTGGAGAATGATTTGACAGGTAATGGGTCTTCGGCAGAGAATGCTGGAAAAAGAAGTTCATTCACTTGGAAGGTGGAGAACTTCATGTACTTCAAAGACATAATGGAGACTCGGAAAATCTTCAGCAAGTTCTTTCAGGCTGGGGGATGCGAGCTTCGGATAGGTCGGTGGAAAATTGCTTCCGTTTTCTCATCTATAATGTTTTGAAAGCACAATATTTCATCCCAACTTTTCTTGACATTGGTTTTGATGCAATGCAGGGGTTTATGAGTCCTTTGACACCATATGCATATATTTGGAGAGTGATCAGTCGGTGGGTTGTGATCCGGATAAAAATTTCTGGGTCAAGTACCGGATGGCCGTTGTTAACCAAAAAAATCCAGCCAAGACGGTGTGGAAGGAATCCTCAATATGTACGAAGACGTGGAACAACTCAGTCTTGCAATTTATGAAGGTACCAGATATGTTGGAGGCAGATGCGGGATTTCTTGTGCGAGACACAGTTGTTTTCGTCTGTGAGATTCTGGACTGCTGTCCCTGGTTTGAGTTTTCAGATCTAGAGGTAAGTTCCTGTGAACCCTGCTTCTTGTTTGTTGTTTTTGGCTTTTCTTCAAGTTGATTTCTATCCTTATAAATCTGCCAAGCAGAACTGAGTCTAGCTATATTGAAGAAGATACTACTCTTAATTCTTGTTTTGTTGTACAATATCGAGTAGAATATAGTCATTCTGTTTTACTTTCATTCAAGGTTGTGTCTAATGGTGCCCTATTTCTTGTCTGGTCCCTTAATTCAGGTTTTGGCATATGAGGACGATCAGGATGCTCTGACAACTGATCCTGATGAACTTATTGATTCTGAAGATAGCGAAGGACTCAGTGGAGATGATGAAGATATCTTTAAGAACCTTCTTGCAAGAGCAGGGTTTCATCTCACATATGGAGACAATTCCTCTTACCCAGAAGTCACTCTAAGAGAGAAACTTTTGATGGATGCTGGTGCGATAGCGGGTTTTCTGACTGGACTTCGCGTTTACCTAGATGACCCAGCTAAAGTAAAGCGCTTGCTTCTTCCAACTAAGTTTTCGGGTTGCTGTGATGGAAAGAAGATAGGGAAGACAGATGGATCTTCTCCTAGTTTGATGAATTTGTTGATGAGTGTTAAAGTTTTGCAGCAGGCAATTATAGATTTGTTATTAGATATCATGGTAGAATGCTGCCAGCCCTCTGAGGGAAGTTGTGAGGGTGAGTCGTCTGATCCTAGCCTGAAGATCTCTCCAGATGGCAGTGGGGCTGCCAGCCCACTGGAATCAGACAGAGAAAGCAGTGCAGCGGAGTGCACGCAGTTTCAGTTGGATGAGAGACTAGACTCTGGTTTAGATGAAAGTAGTAATTCGTCTGCTGTACGAAGCTCAGATATCAACGATTCTAACATCTGTGAAAATGCACCTACAGTGAAGCCTATCGATCCACCTGAATCATCTACAAGAGGTCAAGAAAATTTTTGTCTTAGATCCAAGGTACTGTTTTACTCTCTCTGAGACTTTGTCTTTGCAGCATCATTACTTTGCATGTTGACAGCTTGGAAACTTTGAATGCAGTCCAAGTGGCCAGAGCAGTCTGAGGAACTCCTAGGATTGATTGTCAACTCACTCAGATCTTTAGATGGAGCAGTTCCACAAGGCTGTCATGAGCCGAGGCGGCGGCCTCAATCAGCGAAAAGGATTAACCTTGTATTGGATAAAGCTCCCCAGCATCTTAAGCATGACCTGGTGGGGTTGGTACCCAAATTGGTGGAGCATTCGGAGCATCCAATTGCCGCTCATTTTCTTCTTAAAAGGCTTCAGAAACTAGATGATGAGGAGCCTGCTGAAAGAGTTCCTGTAAGATGTTTCGTGATATTCCCTGCTGTCTTTCCATTCTCCCTTCAAAGTGTTGGCTTGAATAGAAATTCTTTTGATGGTGATAAAAGTACTCAGGATGGTTTTGTGTCAGCCGAATTTTTAAGTTTTGCAGATTTGAACATGCCTTTTCATTTTTATCCTGACCTTGTGCATTTCTCTCAGCTTTTTGGCGCTCTAGGCCAGCTGGAGTGTGGCATTGGAGTTTGGGAACATCTTCTGGGTCAGACTTTGGAGTTTCTGCAAGATTCAAATGACGAGCCTCTTGCAGCTAACATAGATTTCGTCTTCAAAGCTGCATCTGAATGTCAACAACTCCCTCAAGCAGTAAGCACAAAGCAATTATCAAACTTAAACTGCCTACCTTTCTTGTGAAACATATAACCCTGATTTGTTCTTTCCTGAACAATAAATATCCTTCCCTTTCTCATTACAGGTAAGGTCTGTTCGTGATAGGTTGAAATGTCTGGGAGCAGAGGTGTCCCCTTGTGTCCTAGACTTATTGAGTAAAACCATAAAAAGTCAAAGAGATCTAGCTGCAGCAATGCTTAGAGACATTGATTGTGATAAAGATTTTGGTGAAATTGACGCGACGCTGCCTTATCGTCTCCTTGTATGTAGCGATAATGGACAGGACACTCAAAGGTCGCATGCAGTGGATGAGCAAGCCCTTTTCAGCGCCCGGCATTTTTCAGATATATATGTCCTGATCGAAATGCTATCGATTCCCCGCCTTGCCACTGAAGCTTCCCAAACATTTGAGAGGGCTGTGGCTAAAGGAGCCTTTGTGGCTCAAACAGTAGCAATCGTCTTGGACAGTAGAGTGGCTCGTAGATTGAATCTAAGCAGATTTACTGGTGAAAATATGCAGATTATAGATGGTGAAGGAGAGGCTAATCACCAGTTGAGAAATCAACAAGATGACTTCACTTCAGTTTTTGGACTTGCTGAGACATTGACCCTGTCTAGAGACCCTTGCGTCAAGGATTTTGTGAAGGTTCTGTATGCTATACTTTTCAAGGGGTATCCTGATGAATCTTGCCGACAAAGGATGCTTAAGAGACTGGTTGATCGTGCTACCAGCACTTCGGATAACAGCCATGATGTGGAATTGGATTTAGACATTTTGGTTTTACTGGTCTCTGAGGAGCAAGAGTTTACAAGACCAGTTTTGAGTATGATGAGGGAGGCTGCTGAACTTGCAAATGTGGATCGAGCAGCTCTTTGGCACCAAGTTTGTGGAAGAGAAGAAGAAATCACACGCTTGCGTGAAGAGAGGAAAGCTGAGATCTCCAATATGGTTAGAGAAAAAGCTGTGGTGTCACAGAAACTGAGTGAATCTGAGGCCATGAACAACCGTCTTAAGGTAGCTATTTTGTTTTAATTCTTGACTTAGGTATGTGACTGCTTTAATGTGGTGTTGATTCTTTGTGGCAGTTTTTGTTTGACACTTTCTGTAATTGGCAGTCTGAGATGAAGGCTGAGATGGATCGTTTTGCACGAGAAAGGAAGGAATTATCAGAACAAGTCCGGGACGTAGAGAACCAGCTTGAGTGGCTTCGCTCTGAGAGAGTGGAGGAAATTGCAAAGCTCTCTTCTGAGAAGAAGGCTCTTCAAGATCGTCTTCATGATGCAGAGTCGCAGATTTTGCAGCTGAAGCGCAAACGTGAAGAATTGAAGGTATCTGTCACTGCTCCTGTTACTTTATTTATTCTTAGTCAATTTCTTTTGCTTTCTTTTCATGTCAACATGTGCTTTGCTAAACGTTGCATTTCCCATGTGAGGGAGTAAGGATTTGGCTTAGTGATGGCTTCTCTTACTAAGTCTAAAGAGGTCTTAGTTTTGGTTTATATGTGTTGCCTACATCTCTTCAAGAAGGGGAAAAAATTATCTATTGGCTAGTGTTTTTCCAGAAGATTGCATGGGAAATTGCTTTGGATGACCAGGGTGGAGTTGGATGAATTGGATTTATCTCCTTTTTTCCTGCCTTAGGAAATATGCTAATTGATGTCTTTTCAACCAAAATATGTGAATGGAACAGAAAGTGGTAAAGGAAAAGAACGCACTTGCTGAAAGGCTGAAGAGTGCGGAAGCTGGGAGGAAAAGATTTGATGAAGAGCTGAAGCGGTATGCGACGGAAAATGTGACCAGAGAAGAGATTCGGCAGTCCCTTGAGGACGAGATTAGAAGATTGAGACAAACAGTGGGACAAACTGAAGGAGAAAAGCGGAAAAAGGAGGAGCGGATTGCTGAATATGAAGAACGTATTCATAGTATGCAAGCACGATTGGAGACCTACCAGGTTTGTGCCAACAGCTCATTCAAGCATATGCTTTAGTATTAATTCGGGCTGTCCTGCTTTCTCTTTTTTGCTTAGATTTCACCTCCTCTTTGCAGGAATATATCCAATCACTCGATACTCAACTCCGGGAAGAAATGTCTAGGCATGCTCCTCTGTACGGTGCTGGTCTGGATGCACTTTCAATGGAAGAGTTGGAGACGATCTCTTGCATTCATGAAGAAGGGCTTAGGCAGATCCACGCCATTCAGCAACAACGTAAGGGCAGCCCTCTTAGCAGTCCTATCATGAGTCCCCACACGCTACTGCCGCACAATCACGGGTTGTATCCGAACGCGCCCCCTCAAGTGGCGGTGGGGCTTCCCCCTTCCGTCATGCCCAATGGCGTAGGGATGCACCACAGCAACGGGCACGTCAACGGTGCAATGGGTCCCTGGTTCAATCAAAAGTAGAGCCCTGGAGTCATCGCGGGATGTTTTGCATTGAAAGTGGGGGGAAGATGATTTTCTGAGAGTGGAATTTATTTGGCATTTTGACTGGCGAAATGAGTGTTCCCGGTGAAAGGGCTGTTGTAATTGATAGATAGCTGGACGGAGGGGGGGAAGGGGGGGATTAGATTTGTCTAGTCCAATGGGACTTACAGTTGAAATGCCATGTCTGCTTTTTTTAATATTTCTTCATATGATCAATTATAGGTTCCAACAAATTTTGCAAAAGTGTCTCTCACATTTACTCTCTCTCTCTCTCTCTCTCTCTCTCTCTCTGTGTGAAGAAGTGATTTGTGGAGCAGATACCCAGTTTCTCAAGACTGTCAGCTGTTAATCTTGATAAGAGCCTGAACTTTTCTTTCTTGTAAATACTAATGCTTTCGAGGTGTTCAGCACGGGCGACACCACACGACTCGAACATCATTCGAAACTCTCGAACGCGCTGCGGCTTATTAGAAACTAACACCGGCTTATTGAGACAATAAGAATTGTTGGTCTGCTTCCAGGAACGATGGGCAAAAAGAAAGAGATTCAAGAGAGGTGCTCCGGCTGAGCTGAGCTTGAATAAAACATGGGCCTTTTAGCGAATCTACGATAGAAATCCCAAAATGTCAAATCATGCTGAAATCTGAGGAAGATAGCTGCTTATGGTTTAGGCCTCAGAATCCGGATTAGGTGTTGATGATTGCAAAAAGTCCACCGTGGAAGAACGAGTCAGCTGAGCTGGACAATGACGTGCCACGTCACGGTTCTTGCCTCCTCCATTGTTTTCACGTTGGGTACAAGGCAAGAAACTTCGTCACACGCCTTTTCCAACCGGATAATACCCGCTTGTGTGTGGTAACTAAGCAATTGAAAATTTCAGACCCCACTTGATCTATCCATAAGCATCATCATCATCATCTTCAAATCTTCTCATCTTGAAATTCATACAACACAAAAGACAGCAGACAACTTGACTAGCAACTTCACATAGAGCTCCCATTCACATGATTTGCCCCAAAAGTATTCGAGCGTTGACAATGCCGACACAATTGTCGTTGATTGGGAAAATTGTCTAAAAAATCCTAAATCTATTATATGACAGCCAATTCGATTCTAAACCTTTCAATTATACCAATTTAATCATGAACATTTTTATGATTTGTCAATATAATCCTCTCAGTCAATATTGGTCCGGAATTGCTATTGAAGACACCAACCATCATACGTGGTAAGTTGACATGGGAAAATTTTTTTTTTTTTTTTTTTGAAATTTTCCTCTTCTTGACTGATGAGGAAAAAATGAAAAAATTATTCATATTAGTGGTAGCGTCACGTAGAACGATCTTAGTGATTTCTAGTCAAAATTGATCAAAATGACTAAATTGATAAATCGTCAAAATGTTTATGACTAAATTGACAAAATTGAATGACTTAAGATTGAATTAACTGTTGAATATAGCTTTATGACTTTTCAAACAATTAACCCATAGTTCATTCTCGTTGGAGCAACATGAATTGCTTTTACGATAGAGCTAAGATATGATATGCTAATTACCCTCCATTTGATTTAACTTTCTCAAGAGACTTTGAGGAGAAAATTATATCGTGATGTTCACAATCTATGAAGTTAAATAGAATCATTCGTTCTCTCCGAAATGACACATCATGTGACAATTGTAGCCTGATCTCATGCGTCTTTCATCGAGTCTAATGGTGCGTTTGGTTGAACTTTTGGGGAAAGCCATTGGGAAAATGTAAAGGACTTTAGGTTGAAGGGACTTTTCAGAATGCAAATTGTGTTTGGTAAATTACAATTTAAAAGTTCATTGTGAAGTACCTTTGAGCAAAATGGTGTTTGAAGGAATTACATTTAAATAGGATTTTTGTGATAAAAAAAATTATCAAAAGAAAAATAAACAAAAATTGATCGATAAGGCTTGGCGGCTGCCGGCGATCGAAATTTGTCGTCGGCGGGCGACATCGACTCCGAGCCCCGAAGACGACCGGGAGGCTACCCGGGGTCGAGCGACCCCCAAGGACCACCGGCAAAGGTTGCTCGGGGAGGGGTGACCTTTGGCGACCTCGGATATGGGGTGGTGAGGTCGCGCGACGCCGCCTCAACCTCCGGCGACCCCGCCGCGACCTAGATCCGGGTCGGCGAGGTCCTCCCATGACCTCTCCCTCTGCCCCTGCATCACCAACGCCTCCCTCACCGTCGTCGCCATCGTTGGCAGGAACGCCCTCCGCTCCCTCGACCTCTCCAAGTCCCTTTCTTCAACGCTGCCGAGTTGCTGGGTGCCAGTGACTCAGGCGACCCAATAGTCAGAGATCGTGCGCGACCTCATGGCGACCCAGATATGGTTCGTCGGAGGTCGCGCAACCTAGATCTGGGTCTCGATGACTCAAGCGACCCAGATTGGAGGTCGTGCGACCTCGTCGCGACCTAGATCTAAGTTGCTGGAGGTTACGTGACCTTGCCACAACCTAGAGGTCACGGCGACGCGACTCATGGGGGTCACCGAGGTCATGCCATTGGCCAGCGATGGTTGCCGCGACCACACCGGCCTCTCGCCGACCTCCGTCCAGCCGGTTGTCGGCCCCTCGCAGTCTCACTTGCCAATCTCAACGAAGAAGAAGGTGAACAGTTACAAGGGCAAAATCGGAAAAACGAAATGTTAGTGAGGATGTTTATCGAAGAAAATTTGTTGTCTATTGCCCCCCTCAGCATTCCGAGAAGACTGAATGCTCAAGGCAGCCTCATACTTGCCTTGGGCTTTCAGCCTTTCAAAGGCCTGCTTTGCCTCACTTGGGGAAAATGCAATTGTGTTTGGTAAAAATTTTTGCAAATGGACTTTGAGTTGAATATGCGTTTGGTAAAAAAAAAACTTTCCCAAGGGGCTTTGATGGGTATAATGGGTATAATGTATATTTTTTTTCTTTTTTTTTTAAAATTCAACTAAGCCCTTCACCGGTCCGGCGAAGTCGGGCGACCTCGGCGGCCCTCGGGCTGGGTCGCGCGACCCTCGCCGGAGGTCGCCCGACCTCGGGGACCTCATCCGACGGCCGCCGGCGCCCGGATCTAGCTCGCCGGCAGCGGGTAGTCGCCCTTCGCCGGATCCGGCGGCGTTCCTTTTTCGATTAAAAAATAAATAAATATAGGGGCAATAACGGAAATATGAAAAATTAACGAGGGTAATTTAGGAAGAATAAAAATGTTTTCGGCATTTGGTGAAATCTTGAAAGCCAAGGCTGGTCCCTACCGGAAGCCAGCCAAAGATTCTCAAGGCTTTTCATTTGAAAGCTCCTTCAAAAATGGTTCCGCAAACACCCTCTTTGGAAAGGAGCTTTGGGGGCTGGATGGGCTTTCTAAATGCCCATCCAAACGCACCCTCAATCATCTTTGCCAAAGGGTTTGCCAAACACTAATATTTTAGCCCAAAAGGCTTTGGATACCCAGAGTGGCTTGGAAAGCTACTCCCAAACGCACCCTAAGTACTTGGAAAGATCCTGATCTCTCTCATCCATTGAACTGCAAAGTTTTCCTTCGGACATGTTGGACTTTGACCTTATCAAGCTCGTGAAAAGACTTCACTCTTACGACATCATCGTCCGATTTCTCCTAGTTGCCCTTTTCAACATTGAAGATAATTTCGGCCGCTCTGGTGCTCGGGAGATTGTATTTTGCGGGTTAATGCCGTTTGATTATTATATCAGACTTTGACCTTTTTAAATTAGTTTTTTTAAAATAATAATAATTTAAATTAAATTTGTATAAACATACTTTTAGAAAAAGCCACATCATCGCCACGTTGGCATATTTCAATAGCCAGATTGGACGGAATTAATGGAAGAACTCGATTGAACTAATTTGATAAGTTTTAGTATTTGGTTGCACCTTTTATAAATTTTATGACTCAATTGTACCTTCGTGACAAATTTGAAGACTTTTAGTGAACATATACCTTAAATTGATTAGGGAAAATGACACAAATGATTCTTAAGTTTTGGATTAAAATTTTTTTAATTCGTTCAATATGATCCATCGACAATTGGCAAATAATTAATATAGCCCCTAAATTATATAAAATTGTTAAATATTGTTATTTCCGTTAATTCAAGTTAATAAAGTATGTTGATATGGCTATTAATCCGTTAATTTTGAATGGTGGATAAAAAAAAAAAAGAAACTACACTTGAACTATCTACATAAAATATTTACCTGAAATCAAGATATAATAATCCACGTCACCAAATAAAGATGGGTATATTGACGCTATAATTTTATTTCTCTCTTTTTTTTTTAAAGTAGATGGATACAAGGATAGACATATTAACTCATCTTTATAATAATCCATTTCATCCGGTGAAGTCTAGTTTGTCATTTGAGTAAGATGAAGGAAAACATCCAACATTTATGAATAGTTCATAAACAACATTGAACAAATTAAGCATTTAAGAACGATATTGCACATTAAATTAATGTTAAAAAATTCTTAGTCAATTACATTATAGCACCGACATGCGACATGAACACACGATGCGGATATACAACACATTGACACATCATTTAAAAAAAAAAAAGAATCCGACACGTTGAGACATGTTATATATTAAATAAATATTCTTATTTTTAATTAATTTTATTCAAATTCACAAAAAATTAAATAATCAAAAGAATCTTCAATGAATTTATAATAATAATATTATTAATAAATCTATTTATTGAAAATTCGAAAGACATATTCATAATTAATGCATATCCATGTTTGAAGACATGTTTTTAACTTTAACAAAAGTTATTGATGAAATTATTGACTAATAAAAAATTAGAATAAACTTATTTAAATAAGTCCATAATCTCATGCAATGATCAAAATTTATCATTATTTAACATTCAATATTTTTATTTTTCGAAATCACTTCTTAACCTCATCTATTTATTTTTCCGATTAAAAAAGTCCTCTCGGGGTCCACTCCCAAACCCCCAAACCCCCATCCCTCAAATTTCTTTTTCCTCGCTTCCTTCCGCCACCCATCCGAGTGTGTCCGAACGCGCGTGTCCCACGCAACACGGCGGACAAAACTTCGGCGCTAAGTTTCGTCCAAGGGGAAGAAGAAATCACTACGCTTGCGCGAAGAGAGGAGAGCTGAGATCTTCAATTGGGGAAGAAGAAATCACAGAAACCGAGTGAATCTGAGGCGACGAACAACACCGTCTTAAGGTAACTAATTTGTACTACTTCTTCGTGGCAAGTTCTTGTTTGACACTGTCTGTAATTGGCGGTCTGAGATGGAGGCCGAGATGGATCGTTTTGCACGAGAAAAGAAAGAATCATCTGAACCAGTCCGGGACGTAGAGAACCAGCCTGAGTGGCTTCGCTCTGAGGGGGTGGAGGAAATTGCAGAGCTCACTTCTGAGAACAAGGCCCTTCAAGATCGTCTTCATGATGCAGAGTCGCAGATTTTGCAGCTGGAGACTCGTCAGCGTGAAGAATTGGAGGTTATCTGTCGCTGCTTCTGTCGCTTGATTTATCCTTAATCAAGTTCTTTTGCTTTCTTTTCATGTGAACATGTGCTTTTCTAAACGTTGCATTTCCCATGTGAGGGAGTAAGGATTTGGCTTAGTGATGGCTTCTCTTACTGAGTCTCAAGAGGTCTTGGGTTTGGTTTATTTTTGTTGCCTACATCTCTTCAAGATGGGGAAAAAATTATCTATTGGCTAGTGTTTTTTCAGAAGATTGCATGGGAAATTGCTTTGGATGACCAGGGTGGAGTAGGATGAATTGGATTTATCCCCTTTTTTCCTGCCTTAGGGAATATGCTAATTGATGTCTTTTCAACCAAAATATGTGAATGGAACAGAAAGTGGTAAAGGAAAAGGACGCCCTTGCTGAAAGGCTGAAGATTGCGGAAGCTGGGAGGAAAAGATCTGATGAAGAGCTGAAGCGGTACGAGACGGAAAATGTGACCAGAGAAGAGATTCGGCAGTCCCTTGAGGATGAGATTAGAAGATTGAGACAAACAGTGGGACAAACTGAAGGAGAAAAGCGGAAAAAGGAGGAGCGGATTGCTGAATATGAAGAACGTATTCATAGTATGCAAGCACGATTGGAGACCTACCAGGTTTGTGCCAACAGCTCATTCAAGCATATGCTTTAGTATTAATTTGGGTTGTCCTGCTTTCTCTTTTTTGCTTAGATTTCACCTCCTCTTTGCAGGAATATATCCAATCATTGGATACTCAACTCCGGGAAGAAATGTCTAGGCATGCTCCTCTGTACGGTGCTGGTCTGGATGCACTTTCAATGAAAGAGTTGGAGACGATCTCTTGCATTCATGAAGAAGGGCTTAGGCAGATCCATGCCATTCAGCAACAACGTAAGGGCAGCCCTCTTAGCAGTCCTATTGTGAGTCCCCACATGCTACCGCCACACAATCAGGGGTTGTATCTGACCGCGCCCCCTCAAGTGGCAGTGGGGCTTCCCCCTTCCGTCATGCCCAATGGCGTAGGGATGCACCACAGCAATGGGCACGTCAATGATGAATTGAAGGTATCTGTCGCTGCTTCTGTCACTTTATCTATTCTTAATCAAGTTCTTTTGCTTTCTTTTCATGTCAACATGTGCATTTCCCATGTGAGGGAGTAAGGATTTGGCTTAGTGATGGTTTCTCTTACTGAGTCTCAAGAGGTCTTGGTTTTGGTTTATATGTGTTGCCTGTATCTCTTCAAGAGGGGGAAAAAATTATCTATTGGCAAGTGTTTTTCCAGAAGATTGCCTGGGAAATTGCTTTGGATGACCAGGGTGGAGTTGGATGAATTGGATTTTTCTCCTTTTTTCCTGCCTTAGGAAATATGCTAATTGATGTCTTTTCAACCAAAATATGTGAATGGAACAGAAAGTGGTAAATGAAAAGGACGCCCTTGCTGAAAAGCTGAAGAATGCGGAAGCTGGGAGGAAAAGATCCGATGAAGAGCTGAAGCAGTACGTGATGGAAAATGTGACCAGAGAAGAGATTCGGCAGTCCCTTGAGGACGAGATTATAAGATTGAGAGAAACAGTGGGACAAACTGATGGAGAAAAGCGGATTGCTGAATATGAAAAACGTAATCATGATCTGCGAGCATACGTGGAGTACTATCGGGTTTGTGCCAACAACTCATTCAAGCATATGCTTTAGTATTAATTTGGGTTGTCCTGCTTTCTCTTTGTTGCTTAGATTTCACCTCCTCTTTGCAGGATCATATTAAGTTACTCAATACTGAACTCCGGGAAGAAATGTCTAGGCATGCTCCTCTGTACGGTGCTGGTCTGGATGCACTTTCAATGAGAGAGTTGGAGACGATCTCGCACATTCATGAAGAAGGGCTTAGGCAGATCCACGCCATTCAGCATCAACGTAAGGGCAGCCCTCTTAGCAGTCCTATCGTGAGTCCCCACAAGTAGAGCCCTGGAGTCATTGTGGGATGCCCTACCCTATCCACCCGGGATCTGTTTTGCATTGAAAGTGCAGTGATGATGATTTTCTGAGAGTTGAATTTGTTTGGCATTTTGACTGGCGGGACTGTTGGGATGAGTTGCTGGTGAAAGGGCTGTTGTAATTGATAGATAGCTGGACGGTGGGGGGGATTAGATTGGTGTCTAGTCCAATGGGAGTAACAGTTAAACTGCCATGCCTGCTTGTTTAAATATTTCTTCATATGATCAATTATAGGTTCCTCTCTCTCTCTCTCTCTCTCTCTCTGTGAAGAAGTGATTTGTGGAGCAGATACCCAGTTTCTCAAGACCGTCAGCTGTTAACCTTGATAAGAGCCTGAAGTTTTCTTTCTTGTAAATACTAATGCTTTCGAGGTGTTTAGCACGGGCGACACCACACGACTCGAACATCTCTCGAAACTCTTGAACGGGCCGTGGCTTATTAGAAACCAACGCCGGCTTATTGAGACAACATGGAAATATCAGAAATTGATATGAACCATGGTGACAAGAATTGCTGGTCTGCTTCCAGAAACGATGGGCAAAAGAAAGAGATTCAAGAGAGGTGCCCCGGCTGAGTTGAGGCTGCAACTGCTGGGCCTTGAATAAAACATGGGCCTTTTAACGAATCTACTATAGAAATCCCAAAATGTCAAATCAGATTAGAAAAAACGTGTGGATCATGCTGAAATCTGAGGAAGATAGCTGCTTATGGTTTAGGCCTCAGAATCCAGATTAGGTATTGATGATTGCAAAAAGTCCACCGTGGAAGAACGAGTCAGCTGAGCTGGACAATGACGTGCCACGTCACGGTTCTTGCCTCATCCATTATTATCTTGCTACGTTGTGTAGAAAGCAAGAAACTCCGTCACATGCTTTTTCCAATTGGATAATACCCGCCTGTGTGTGGTAACTAAGCAATTGAAAATTTCATTCCCACCTGATCTATCCATAAGCATCATCATCATCGTCATCTTCGAATCTTCAAATCTTTAAATTCACACAACGCGGAAGATAGGGGAGAACCCACATGGTTGACTAGCAACTTCACATGGAGCTCCCATTCACATGATTTGCCCCCAAAGTATTTGGGCGTTGACAAGGCCAACTCTTGAGATGCACAATTGTCGTTGATTGGGAAAATTATCCAAAAAATCATAAATCTATTATATAACGGCCAATTCAATCTTAAATTTTCAATTATATCAATTTAATCCTATATATTTTCATGATTTATCAATATAGTCCTCCGAGCTAATATTGGCCAAAAATTGTTGATATGTGGAAATTTTCCATTTTTTGATTTTTTTGAAATTTTCCTTTTCTTTACCAATGAGAAAAATTTTAAAAATGAAAAAAATTATTCTTAATAAAACTGCATTGCATTGTCTCTTTATATTTCTGCAGAAATTAAGGATATCTGTTGAACTCTGAAGTTTCTCCAATGCTACGCCAATTCTGTTGTGACTTCCCCTTGTTCAAACCATTGTCCCAGCAAAGACCTTGTCCTAAAAAAGCTTTACTACTTAGGAAAACCTTCTCAGAGAAACTAGATACGCGTCACACGTACCTTTTTTCTTTTATTGTTCACATCACATATACTTTAATGTGCAGTTTCCTTGCTTCACATGCATGAGTGGAATGACTAAAAGGTTGATAGCGACACTGATAGCCTGTCATTCAAATACCTTCTTGAGGTCTGAATGAGCAGGAATAGAAAATCTGATTAATATTGTTTTCCAAAACTCTGCATCTAAGTCCTTTATAATCACTAATTGATGTGACTAATTAAAAACAATGCATCTTATATTGTTTCTCATGCAGGCCTACTATCTTATGCAAGCACCAGAGACAAAATCAATTGGTTACGCACTTGGATTTGGCGCTGCGTTGCTTTTCTCGTCTGTGTTTGGTAGCTCAAATAACTTTGTTTCCCTCACCCTGCATTTTGATTTTGCATTTGGCTCATGTAGTTATCTGGCTAGTTGGTTGTATTATACAGACTTATGTTGAAGGCCGAGGCTCCTCATTTCCTACTTGCCCTTTCGGTGCTGTAATTTTGACCTTGTTCTTTTGCTGTATCAGGTATACGCTTGGTGGCCACACAAAAACTGACCCCCGTCCTCTATTAGGTCTCTCAGTCCTCGCATTGGCAGTTTTCTTATCTGCTTATTTGCAAGATAGCATCTGACCGATGAAATGCCTGCTCTCTTGCTCTGATAAAGGTTTGTGAGAATGTGCTACCGCTTGTTACGGTTGTCACTCCACATGAAATAATTGTGAGATCTTTCACTGAACATATGAAACCAAAAAAAAAAAAAAAAAAAAAAAAGAAAGGAAAATCATTGAGCAGTCCATCTCAATTCAGACCCTTCCTTCAAATGGTGTCTTCAATTATTGTTTAGAGGCTGCCGACATTGGAAGTGGTTGCACTCTCCAGACAATGGTAATGTATGGACTCTGCGAATTGACTTTTGACCCATTTTGGTGATTTCTGCGCTAAAGAGATTTTGAAAAGTGTATCTGAGCTGTTGTGGGATCTACTGGTTATCTCGACCTTCTCAAAGTCAACATTGAGGTGTAGGACGGGAAGTTGCACATGCAAATCGAGGGGCAAAAAAGTGAACACGGTTCAGTTCAATTTTCTGGTGGAAATAAATTGGTTTAGCTCTTTACCTGCACTTTTGCTCTCTATTCTCCCTCCTAATTTGCCCGAGCAAATCTGATGTCTGAGTATTCAAACTCCTATTCCTGTCTCTGGTTTTTCAAGAGCATTTTTCCTTTATGAGCATTTTGTTAGGACTGGTCTTTGTGGATATTCGCATAATCATAATGTTTCTCTTTCTGATTACTTTTTGGGTTTAGGATCAGGTCTGACTTTTCAGTAAGGTTAATTCTAAGTTTTAGCTAATCGATGCTACTGAGACTCGAGCTCATCGTAAACACTCAAAACCTTCAACTTCTTGATCAAAGGTCTTGTAATTTGTAGTTGTGAAGCTTTTTACCAAAATCAGAAAATGTGGAAGGATATGAAGTTTTTCAAATGAAGGAATACTCAGAATAGAGAACAAAGATCAGTATCAGCGATGGTGATTGGCATTTCTCTTTGCCTCCCAAGAGGAACGTGTAGTAAAGGTTCTCTTTCTACTTATGACAGGATGTTCATTTCCAACTGAAATGAAACGTTCGTTCAGGAAAACATTTAGCTTTAACTAATTGAAATACTCGCATCGGAAAATTACTAAAAAGTTCTAAACCTATTGCAATTTATGCCAATTGATTTTAAACTTATTTTTGACCAATTGAGTCCTAAATGTTTTATAATTATTCTTGATTAGTCCATATGCCCAAAATTAGCCGGCCGAATCGACGTGGCGGCCGGTCAATGCCGGTGACCTTTTTTTAATAATATTTTATTTTTTGAAATATTTTATTAATATTTTATCTTTTTTCCCCTTCTCCCTCTTCCTTCTTCCTCCCTCCTCCTTCCTTTGGCTCTCGGCAGCTGCGCCTCGCCGGTCCGAGCTCGCCGGGACCGGCGACGGCGAGGGCTCGCCCGCAGTGGCTCGGCGAGCTGCGCCTCGCCCGGCCCACCTCGTCAGGCAACCAGCCAGCCCTCCCTCTACCCTGGTGTCGGAGCCAAATGAAGAAGGAAGGAGGGAGGAGAGAGGAGGAAGGAGGGAGAGGGAGGAGAAACAAAAGAGAGGAAAAAGAAAAAAAAAAATTAATAAAATATTTCAAAAAATAAAATAGTTAAAAAATATATTATTAAAAAAGGTCACCGGCGTTAGTCGGCTGCCATGCCAACGCCAATTTTGGTTGGGTGAATTGATTGGGAATAATTGTAAAGGTTTAAGACTCGATTGGTAAAAAAAAAAAAATTTAGAATTGAATTGACACAATTAATGCGATAGTTTTAAGACTTTTGGGTAATTTCCCAACTCATCCTTTGCTATGCAAATAGTCCAGGCTGCAAATTCCCTATTCTTGCTTCAAAAGAAATAAAGAGTCTCATTAGTTAGGCTATACGGTAAGGGTGAAACTAAGGCGGGGAGCAATTTCCTTTTCCATGTCATAACCGTGCCGTGCCATATTATGGAAATCACAAAAAATTGTCTAATTGAACACGACAACTTATTATTCTTGAAACTCAAACATGACATGTCGAATTAATAGGATGGCATGACATATTTGTAAGTCTTATATTAACACGAGCTTGTACGAGGGAGTCTTATATTAACACAAATAAAAAACCGATCCACTGATAAAGCACACCTTAGCGTGCGCAAAAGTATCGAAAAGGTGAATCCGTACGCAACATGCTTCTTTATTTAACATTAATGGGTTGATATATTAATGAAAGGAATTAACAGGCCCATCTCAACTTGATGCGCCTGAATAGGAATCGTGTATGAATGGGTTCCGTCAATCAATGATCTAAGAAAAGGGGAGGGAAAAGAGAAATTAGGAAGGGCTACCTCATCAATGACCCAACAATCTTCAGTAATCTTATTTCCTACTCAAAGACTAGTCTATGAAAGTGTCTTTAGACTATTCAAAGAGATTTAATCAATCAAAGAGAACCCCGCTCGATCTATTCTTTTTGCTCCGACTGACATCTCTTCAAAAGCTCTCAACCACAAAATAAACAAATCATTTCGCCTCGCTTCACTGTCTGGATCAGATGCAAGGCAAGAAGCTTCTGGGAGTTACTGGGTGATTGCTGTCTTCATTGTGTGTCTCTTGGCAAGCCTGGCATTTGCGTCAAATAAAGTTTTGGCTGGGCCCTCTCTCACTCACTCTTTCTCAAAAAGAATGGAGGTGAGGAAAAGAAGGGGCTGCACACAATAGAATAAATTGATGTTACCTTTGTCTATTGGAATCATTTTGCAGCATCTTTTCTGGTCTTGGCTTAATAGGAACTTGACGTCCCTCGTTCGGTTCATGCCACAAATTCTCTTAAAAGAGTGAGAGAGAGAATGTGTGTCTGTGATAGTCAAACCACTGTATCTTCTTTTTTCCTCACATGCAATCATGACTCTTTCATCAGCACAAGGAAAAGGCGCACTTTGCACTTCCTCGCACACATCAAATGTCATCTATGATTCATGGGACGAAATTATGGCGTGGAGCTCATTGCTTTATCCTTTTTCTAATTAAGTGGAGATTAAGTTAAAGAATATGTGTGGATTCCACACCTATCAGGACAACATTCCTTTGATTTTGCGAGTTGCTTTATTGGCTTTGGTTGGGTTTGTCACATTATGCATATTTATAGCGGTGGGGGACGGAGAATTGGGGAAAGGAGAGTTCCAGACTTTTACCACACTCTAGAAAATGTTCAACTTCCATCACTATATAAAAAAAGAAAAAAAATGGACTGCCATCATTGTAGTCTCCCATATTAAAGAGAGATCATCTCCACTAAAGTCTTGTCTTCTAGTGCTCGTGTCACGAATTGTCAGTTTCTAATTTCAATCGAGAAAAACTTTCATCCGGGTGCTTCGTAATGTGCTATAATTTTGGCAAAATCATTGTTGAGTGAATGGACATTTGCCTGCACCGATGCACCTCACCAAATATACCTATTTGATCCCCCCAAGTAAACAGGCACGCGACATTCGCCAGAAAAGAGTGAACACTAGCACGAGCTTAAACCCTAGCAACCACTAAAGAAGATAAGGCAAAATGGAAAGAAAAAAAAAAGGAAGAACATTAAAAGAAGATTTCTCTGTTAACAATGACTTAGTCTCTCTAATCAAGAAAAGGGGTTTGTGTATTTGGACTTGGTGACCAAGTATTCCACTGTCATTATGCTTGGCTAATCTTGCAATGTTTGGAATATAATAAAGTGCCCTTTATCTAATGGAGGAATATAAGTTAGATTATCTAATTTGGGGCAGGGAATTAGAATCTAACTAACGAGCACAATGTCACAGAGTGAAGGTTATAGTCATGCCCTCCCATTTGTTTCAATATAGTGCTTTTTTTTTGCCTTAATTAAGCAAGGCATTTGATCAAGCACTTTTGGAAAGAAAACAAAGGTTGCCTTGTTAATCAATGCAAATGAGCTATTCATGAAAACACGAAAGTTAGTGGTCTGTAATCCGGGACAAGAATAGTGAAAAGAGACATCATAATTATGTGTGTGAAATGTGCCAAATTAATGCATCTAGTATGCCCCCCAACTCTTTCCTTCATATGAATAATAGAAAAGGAAATTTCACCAACCCACCCTGATCTCAGGCATCACGCACATCCCATAAAGTATTAATGCAGAGAATGAATGAATGTAGTGCTCATCATTCACTAGCTCGTTCGCCCCTTTTTGGTCACAATACACACACACACACACACATATATATATTGAGAATTTGGGTAGTCAACTCAAGAATACATATGAGAATTATTTTGAAGATAATGAACTGAAAAGAGAGATGATTCAGGGCATCCTATCATAGTACCATCATCTTCCAGCTACATGGGTTTGAAGGAAGACCACCCAAGCGTATAAAAATGAAAAAAAAATCACGAACTAGCACGTCTCGGAATTCGCAATTCGTCTGCTTAAACAAATACGGAACCCAATCTCGGAACGTGCAGCTCCATATGCTCAGGCTCTCCTTCTTTGGCGTCACCATCGCTTGGTTTCTTTGAGAACACTCAAACCTTAGCTTTCGAAAAATTGCAACAGGGAGGTCATCACTAATCATGTAAGATGGCATTTGCTTTGCCGATTTTTCAGTCACTGATGTTTCTTTTCTTCCTTTTGACGATTTTCTGTTATCCCAACAGCTCATCGATTCCAAAAAGAGGAGGCTAATTAGGGCAGTGAAGTGTGTGTGTCAAGTTTACCAACTGATGTTATCACCTGGGGGCTCTTAACCCCATCAAAATGGTACGATGAGCTAACTAACGTGTGAGGATTCAAAACCCTCTCATATCTCTCTAGGTTTAGATCTATTTACCATATAAATCATAGTACAATTATGACATGGAAGTTAGGTGCTACACGTGGAAAATTTACAACAATGACAAAAGGTTACAGAAAAAGCCAAGCACAGCAGCCAATTAAACAGGGTCGGAATTGTTTTCCTTTTTAAATTTGATTCCTTAAGGATTTCGTAGCAGGTGTCCACCGTTTGTTGAAGTAACATGTCAGCCCTCTTGCGTCTAATGTTAAACTCCTCGAAAGTTGATATTACTTTGGCAAAAAATTTTATTTTTTTTATTTTTTTCTAGAGATGCTTTTATAAGTGATTATTTACGAAAGTAAGGATACGGGAAAGAGAGTTTATTGGAGAGAGGAGCGCAATCGATGAAATGAAGTTGTCAAAGGATCTATCGATTAATTACAAAAGGATTGATTATATATTACCGTCATCTCTTCCCGCTCCCGTCCTTTTGCATGCCCGACAAATTCGATCCCTTGTCGTATTCCTACACAGAGAAGCCCAAACGATGAAATGGAGTTGTCAAAGGATTTATCGATGAACTTTCAAGATTTTCCTTTTTGACCAATGAAACGCCCTTAAGACTTATTGAAATGCACACAGATTTTTAAACAAGTAAATCAACCGCACTTATTATACTTCGGCTCGCGTGCCAAAGTACACTGAACTAAACAACTAGAGCATCATAATCTCATACTAGATTTGAGTTTAATTTCTTTTTTTTTTTCCTTTTTTTAGCGACAAGCACTCTTAATTAATTGTTGTTCCCGTTAATTATGCTCACGGTGCACAAAGATGTGGAATGTCGGCTGAACAAGTATTCCGACACTATAAACTTTTTTTCCCGGACATTCTTCCAAATTGGGGAGGTTATAATTGCAAGTACACGAACTATAATAGTGGTACTAATTTTATGAAAGTCGGGTCGACGGTTCACATCAACCGATGCAAGGTCCGTACGGCCTTCTCATAGAAGAAACTATAGCTGGAAAGGGTGTTTTATGAGAAACTATTTAGTGGTTTGTTCTCACTATATCATCAGTTGATGCGGCGAGCATTTGTGTGCTCCATTCCAATTACAGTTCAACACATATTTATTGACATGAAATAAAATGATTAAAAAGAACATCTACTCAAATCACCTAATTTCTCTCTCTTCCCCTCCTTCCATGCCACCTTTGAGCTTGACCTCCGCGCCTCCCTGCCGTGATTGGCACCGTGTCTAGGCCAACACTACTAGGCGTTCAAATTGAGCCACTCCCTCCGTCATCTTTGTGGTCGTCTTTGTCTTCCTCTAAACTAGGTCCGCAGCCATGGTCGCATCCCCATCTAGAGTCTTGGCCGCAACGGATTGTGGAGCCGTGACAAATCCCTTGACGGAGATGAGCACAAAGACTGCGAACTTCCCAATTTATAGCTCATCTGTGGCCGTGAGCCTTGGCAGAATGGTCCATTAGTCTTCAGCCATCGACTAGATCTGGTCACTTCGTCTTCCCACCATCAACATGGCTTCATATTTGATCTTTAGCTTCGTCTTCCTCGATTCGTCTTTGACTTCTCCTTCCTCTGTGCACCGTTCGTCTTCAACTTAGTCTTCCACAATTCGTCTTCCTGTATTTTTGTTTCTGCGCTCATATTGTCGCAACGGCCAATTCTGCTTGTAGTGGCCATGGACGAGCCGTCTCGCCAGCCATGGACCAACATTGTTACTATTTAGATTTGGTCGCCTCTGTCTTCCCGCCATCACCATGGTTCCAGATTTGGTCAAACAGAGCAAATCTACGACAATGAACTCGCCATTGGGTTCGACAGCCACGATGACGCAGAGAGCATGAGGATGGAGGTTGAAGCGGCTGAGCGCTGGCGATGATCGCCCTAGGGCGGTCGGGCAGTGGCTGTCATGGTGGAAGAAGAGAGAGAAATTAAGTTTTTAATTTTTGTATTTAATTTCACATTAGCGTATATGAGTAAAAAAAATGCTCACCACATTAACTAATGACATTGTGAGAACAAATCTCTGAATATTTACTTGTGGTTAGAAATTTTTTTGAGGTATCCGGCGAGTTGTCTGTCCCTAATTGTAATACCTATAAAATAGCGGCAGCTTGTAGAATATTATCACATCTAGCTCTAACGTGTTGAAGTCAAACTCATACGACATAAAAAAAAATGGGGGGTGAGCATTAAGTCTAGCTCAACTTGGGGAACGGCCATAACTGACTCGGTCAATTTAGTTCTAAGCTGGTTTTGTGGAGAACCGGTTTCATTCCCGACAAACCTTTCACTTCTACACAAGAATCAGTCCAACCAGGTTGGTTCTCAAGTTGAACTAGCTTTAAACTGTTTGAAGCTCCTTTTGGAAAAATATACTTTTGCAACCATCAAGATTTGAACCATGATTTTCAATACAATCAAACAAACACATGAACACTTGACTGAAAAATGCTTTTGTAATAACATGGTGCAACTTTTATAAGAATGACCAAGTTCCTAGGTAGAACCAAAAACTAGCGATTATAGAACCGACTGGTATGATTCATGATTCCAATCATGTGGAACCGAGGTTACATGGTTGGACTTAAGCCATTAACCGATCCACTGTAGAACCATTTGCTCCTAGTTACAATGCTTCAAAGGCAAATCACAACACAACTGCAACTATATCAAGGACATATCATGCATGATTAGTAAGAGAGTTGCTAAAAAAAACTAATTACTAATATGGCACGTGAATTTTAGTCATTGGATTGAGATCGCGTCACTATATCTACACATTTTTTTAGTAATGTCTTTGGAAACATAAATCTATTGATTTGATAAATCTTAATATACACGAGACAAGACCGTAACACATTAGAATAAATCAGACTCTCTCAACATCCTTGACAACCCATTATTAGAAAAAAAAAAATGGAATTTAGAAGTATGGCCAGAGTGTCAAATGTTAAAATATAAATTAACCGAAGGAGTTGCTAAAGTGGCGAATTAAATTCCTCTCGGTCGCTCAAAATTTATGAAGTCGAATCATTATTATATTTATTGGTGTGCGTGCGCAAGAATAAATGTACTTCAGAAGCTCTTTAGTATGCATGAGATGGGACCCGTCACACTCGTCCGAATAAGTCAGATGCTCGAAAAAGATTACCTATCGTTCAAGACAGAAAAATTCTAATATGATTGATTATTCTGAAGTAGAAGGAATTCCTAAATATGGCTGAAATGTCAATGTTCATCCCATAAAAATGTGACAAGTTGCTGGCCCGTGAGTCCCTATGCAATTGGATTTTATAGACTGCAAAGTTCCGCCAAAATAGGGCGGCAACAAGTGGAGGATAAGCGAATCTAAGATGCATTATTGACAAACGTGCAATAATAGTGCCATGATGGACGCATGATATCATATTCTAAACCGTAATATTTCGTAGTAACCTTATCCCCTATTGTGTTCTTTTTCCCCCTTAATGACCCGAGCATAATATCCAACGAACTAAAATAGACATGTATAACAATTGACACCACATGTTTGCGAAACTTTTATCTTCTAAGAAAAGATTTCCTTGGAAATGAGGATCGATTAATTGCCCCGCTCATCCAACCTACTTACAATTAAAGCGGCATCTGTTAAATTATATCACACATTACTTAAGTAAATAGCTGTGATGCATCTCGACTTTCATATGGTCTCATTCCATTTATTAGTTTAAATATGATGTTTTTGTTGTCAGGTTTTAGTTATTTGTGATTCACTTTATTTTTTGTATCACGTGTAATTCATGTCTATCTTGTTACCACGTTCTCCGGTTCATGACACAAGATGGAATCCACCATATATACTTCTTTTGATAATTAGCCTTTTCATGTTGCTCATAATTCATGGGCTATATGGGGCGTGCAACATCTAATAAAATAGGGGTAAGTGGACTAAAAAAGCCTAAAACTGATTGCGATAGTGCAATTGAGTTATAGAAATTTCAAGAAGTGCAATTAAGTTGTAATATTTGTCAAATTTGTGCAATTAAGTCATTTTGTTAACTCCGTCCAATTTAGCAAACGAAAATGCTAACATGAATTTTTTTTTTTAAAATTATTCTTTCTATAATATGTGGCAAATTTAAAACTTAATTGTACATTCATGACAAGATTTAGATTTTTAGTGTACTTATCCCAAAAATTTAAATAGGTCTAACTAAAGAGATGAGGAAGGGGTATCTTGATAAGCTCAAAACTGTCAATTATGCTATATGCTATATGCTATATTTCCAAAACTCTATTTTCAAAAAAATTGGGATTCTGTAAATTAGAGAGCAAATTTACCGTTCGAAAGTTTAACCCTTTTAGACGGATGCCACGTCAGCCAACTTTTATATAAATGGATCTGAATTGTCTTCATTTTTTTTTCTTTACATTCTTTTTCTCGTTCCTTTTTCCATGTTCTCCCTTCTTCTTCCCAAGCAATCACTGTCTTGTCATTACCAACTGCAGCGTGCCATTGCCACCTTTGTGTAAATTTGGTTAGAATGTGATGATATTCTGATAGTAAATTTGGGGTAAGATTCAGCTACCCCTAGCTATACAAGTTATCCATCATTTTCAAAAAAATACTGAAGGCTGACATGATTTATACTTTTTACAAGTTTCCACGCTGCATTATTTGGCAGTAGAGCAGAATCTTTCGACATCAAGATTATCCTAGAGCAAGGATCTTAGCCCAGATATACCTTTCACATTCGCCATTAAATAAATCGTGCTTTCAGCGGGGCCCTCGTTCAACTAAACCTCTCCAAACCATTTTCTTTAAATCGATTGTCCTTGTCTAACCCAGGCATATTCCTTCAATTTTTCATTATGCAATAAATTGATGACGTTAGATTAATGTACAACCACAAAAGGGATGTGCATTGCCAACGAATTATAACGAAATCAAAGGGCCGATTAACTGCCCCTGATCAGCTTGGATTTAGAGAACAACCTTAATGAAAAAAAGAAAAAGAAACCCTAAGAAGCATCTAATTCTCTAGCAATTGTGGGGGGTTGTTGTCCATATATACAATTAGCATTTCAAACCCCTTTGACAGACAACAAGATCATTAATTTTCCTTGGAGGACCAATGATTTCTCTCTCTTTCTAAAGCATAAGGAAGGTATAGCCAGCGAGAGAGCGGGGCCTTACGCTAGTTATAGCCACTCTTTGCTAATTATGTCCCCCGTTCTAAACTAATGAAAAGAAAGGGGACAAAAGGTAAAAGGAATCAAGGAGATTAGGTAGTGGGTTTATGCATTTGTTAGATTTGTATAATGTTCTTTCGATTCTCAATGATCAACAATTAGACACGTCTAACAATTGCATGAACCCCACTAACCTCCTTGATTCCTTTTTTTCTTTTTCTCCCTTTCTTTTCTTAACTAGGAACAAAAAGATGCACCGACTCCTGTAACCAAATTAGGCTGTGTTTCGAGGGAATGTTTATCCAAGAAAATAAAACAAATTGAACTATAGGAATGAACAAAGGAAAAAGTGGTTTTTTTTATAGCTAGCATATTTCTCACGAGCTTTCCTCCATCACTCAATGGAAGTAACTTTCGACCAATCTTTTGGTTTATGAGTTACAGACATGGACATCACACACATTTGATATTTAGTTAATATAGCATGTCGGTAATGTCCATTATCTGTAACTATCAAGCAAGTGCATAATCGAAGGAAAACGGGGATGGAGGAAAATATAACCTTCTTCTCACATGTAAGCGAACCTTCCACTTGCACGCAAAATATGGACGAGTGACAGGAGACAAACAACTGAATGTAGGAAAATGGACAGACTAGACCTTCAAAGGGTTCACTGAATAGCTTAGCACTTGGTAAGATGCAACACATCCAATGTTCAAATCATAGCTTCTCCCTCATATTTAATCTTAACTGGATGTCACGCTTTCCACCTATTAGTGCAACCTCACTTAGCGCACATGAACATGGAGATGTGTCTATAGTCGCTTGAATATCCCTTGTTATAAAATAATAGATGGACTAGTAAGAGTAACTTATAGAATGTAAGAGAGTTTCGAGATTCAAACTCGTGGCATGTACTTTAATATCTAGACATTTTCAAAACGTAATTAGTTGTTAGGAAACAAAATCACAATGTGAAAAAAAACTTGTTTGCTAGTTCTTTATGTAGGTAACTTTAGGGAAAGAACACATGGGCCCTAACTATCTTGTATTTTGTGAAGGCGGATTTCTAAAAGAATATTAGGGAACCGACATTATAGGCTCTCGTGTGCCCTTGAACTTATCCTAGGGGCTCTATGATTGCATGCAAGATAGAATCTCCTTTTGACGCTTATTTTTCCAGAAAATACGTATGAACGAATTAGAATCGTTTACCTTTCAATGGCTACAAAAAGAGAAGTCTAAGAACTTTAACATGCCCACGCTCCTAACATGCATGCGTGCTTCTTCCAAGGTTGAATTTGTAACTTAGTCGACAGAATAGTAAATTGGTTCCAATGTTTGATCAGAAAATAAAGATTCACATTCGACAATCCACAACCATATATTTCGGAACTAAGTAGCATTTAATCACCATTATTGCGAAAAATTGGTCAGAGTTCATTATCTTTTTCAGATGGCACCGAGGTTTGTTGAGGCTTTAGGCCGGTGAATTTACAAAATTCGGAACCTGCCATGCAATTTTAACATCATCCTAGGTTCAATTTCAACATCAAAGGCTCGTAGGGACAGATTTCTTAATCAGAATCAAATAATTAAGATGACTCTGACTTGTTTAATTAATTTTTGACAAACCTCAGGAGATCCTTCTTCCTCTCGATGTTTTTTCGTTTTTAAACTCACCTGCCAGGTCAGCTTAAGGAAGGTTCGATGAATAAGACGAGAAGGAAATAAAATAAAAACATCAATGGAGAAATATAAAAATGAAAAGGAACATGTAAAATATAGAAGAACTTTACGTAACGTATTAGGGTTCTTGTGAGGCTGTAAATTTTGCTAAATTAGGAATCATCCCGTCAAAAATGATTATTTATTGGGGGAGCCAAGGGCATGCAATGAGGAGGGGCGTAGTCGTATTTTGAAGAAATGCAGGCCAGATACATCAGTAGGAAGCTCCCTGAGAATAATTCATTATTTTAGGGTTTCATAAAGGTCATGAAGGCGTATGCTTGTTGTTTACATTATTGGGTGGGAGGTGGGATTATTAATGAAAAAGGAAAGCGGGCGCATCACAGCCCGAGCCACCCCAGACGCCTCACTGATTTGGCAGAGAGCTCGTGGATTGGACGATCTTTGGATGCTTCCCTTGTATCCGACGGTGGAGAGACGACCGTGAGAATCGAATGTTGTTTTACCTTGTCGCTCGAGCAACAAAGCGCGAGGTTAAATTAGCTGTGACGATGATGGGAATGGCGCATTGACTTTTTCGCTTTTATCATACCGGGTCGCTCATGTTCATTGGCCTCTCCTCGTTTTGTGTTATATATACATGCATTTATGCACAAACTGAACTCACCTCTCTCTCTCTCTCTCTCTCTCTCTGGTACAGACTCTTTCAGCTCCTATCATATTGTCTCCCCATTTTCTGTCTCCAGGAACACCATCTCCCTCGCCCATCTTCTTTCTTCCTCAGCTGCACAGCCATAAGATCTCTAAGCCCTCGTACTTAGTCCCATCCTGTCGAAGCTGGGTCCGACGGTTTCCTCAGTTCCTTGAGCTCAACTCCATAAAAGCCTTCAGATCATGTAAGAGTTCGTCCATCTTCCCCAGAGTTCTCCAACCCAAATCTTAAAAAAAAAAAAAAAAAAAGCATTTCAGCACTTCCTGTTCATGCTACAGGGGAGCTATCTATCTATTTGTTCATAGTTTAAAGTGGCTCGTTTCGTTTCTCCAATTATTCCTTAGAGACACATTTAGAAAAACCTGCACAGCATGTAATATCAGCCCTTTTCACCTCTCACTCCAGGAACCCCCAAAAAAAAAATTCCAAAAAAAAAAATCGTAGTTAGTATCATTACCCTACTCATGATCTGTGCATAGTCTTGGTGTCCGCCATCTTAGTGTGGTGAGAATCCTGGCAAAGATCGAGACGAAAGTGTGAGGACAACATCATAAAAGCCTGCGAATCATGTAACAGTCGCCTCTGTCTATCTCTATCTTGTTCCAAGCTTATCCTCCCCCAAACCCCCTCCAAAAAAAAAAAAAAAAAAACCAAAAAATTTATCTTACTTTTCCTATCTTTAGCCGGGTAATTTAGTGAAGTTCTCAGAAAAAGGAAAAACCAAAAAAAAAAAAAAAAGAGGGTAAAGAAATGCCAGAATCGCCAACTGCAGCATCAGCGCCGCCGACACCGGGGACGCCGGCGCCGCTGTTCCCGGGGATGAGGGTGGATTCGCTGTCGTACGACAGGAAGTCAATGCCGCGGTGCAAGTGCCTCCCGGTGACCGCTCCCACATGGGGCGAGCCCCACTCGTGCTTCACCGATTTCCCCGCTCCTGACATCTCCCTCACCCGCAAGGTAACTCTCTCTCTCTCTCTCTCTCTCTCTCTCTCTCTCTTCTGTGATTTATGATCATTGCTTCGTGTGCTGATTAAGGTTTGGAGTTGAATTGCTGGCGATGCTTAGCACTCACTGATTCACCATGCATCGGATAATCACCCCTCTTTCCACCCACTTCACCCGATCCGTAATGGACGTTCTAGACAAGGACTTCTTCTATTCTTTAAGGCTCTGTCTCTTAGTCCGCTCGACTCATTTACTCTCTCTTTCTCTTGAGGAACGACGCGAGTTGTTCTCTTTTAGCATAAATTACGTCACAATTTGATCATTAGCTCGTCATGAGACTAACGTGCCGTGATCTCGAGTAGTTAAATTGACACGATTTGTCAATGTTGAATGCTGTGAAGTGTTGTCCGCACCCACATAGATCGTTTTCTCCACACGCGGAGGTATTTTCTGAGTCATGGGCGTCGTGCTCTCCGGGAAAAACGCATTATTGGGTACTTCCTTTTTTTCTGTACTTTTGACTTTCACGAAGGGGAAGACACAAAGTGAAACTGCTCTTTCTGACAAAATGTGGAACCTTTGTCTTGTTGTCCGAAGCGTTCTTCTTGTTTTGAGAAATTCTGTCCTTGGTACCCCATGAGTTGCTAAAGAAAAAGATCATTTATGATGTGATGGAGCAATTGACTTAATTTAGTTTGCTTAAGTACCTCGCACAATTTAATGGATTTCGCACTAAAAAGAGATCTACAAATAAAAATTGAAAAAGAAACAAAAAGGAGTTCGAAAGATGTATTTTGACTTTGCAATAGCGTGCATCTATATTCGCTTTTTCATGATTTCCTCAGAGCAATTAACGTTGTTCTCTTTATACACCTCTTTTTAAATGTGTGGAAGTCGTTGGGTATTTTTGATTTGCATAATTATATATTATCGTATAATTGGTATGAAAGCGATCCCTCATTGGACAAACAAGCATGGGTGGGGTCGTCTGGATACACAAATCAAATAAGTTACAGCATTAAATAATGAGAAAGGTCAAACTAGATATTGAATGATTTAATTAGTACAGTCAGGGAGAAAAAAATATGCATAAAGTACATGGCATTAGGTTAGAGCTGATGCAGGGCTGTATAACGGCGACTCCTAGCTGATTAAATCTGGATTCTTTTTATTAGTTTAGTGAATAATTTGGTCAGACTATAGTTTCGATTTGGTGGGTTTCCTGGCATATCAAAGCAGAAGTACCATATTAAAATATTGGGAGAGATAAGAGAGCAATCGTTAAATTTCATCAACTGCTGGTGGGGCATGGCTTGCTTGTGCCTATCTTTGCTCACAAGACACCAAACGCTAAAATTGCGACACTGATCAATGGTGGAGCAGATGCAGTTTGGATGTACTTAGTTTGCTTCATAAATATATTGAAACAAATACATAAATGATAGAGTACATGACATCTTGCTTAGTTTCGACGTGCTCAGTTTAGCTATACTTATGTGTTGGCATGGTGTAAGAGCACGAAGTTTACTATATTATATCAAAGACCACACACACCCACTCCAATTATTCTCAAGTAGACCTAATCTATGGGCTACTAAATGGTATATAATCAAATGAAACTGCCTCATCAAGTAGCAACTTGCATTTGTATGCGTATATACTCAGTATACATGCATCAATAGACGTAGACATCTTGACCTGGTGGATCTCGCGCGTGATTTGTGAAACCACTTTGGTGCACATACATTGAATTAATGCTAAGTCTTTATGCATCTATTTTCCTTTCAAGTTTTAATTATTTTGTTCTCAAGACACCTTTATCAACGAGTTGTCATTGGAATAATGAGAATGTCAATTTAACTTTTTTAAATTGAGGCCATCTTAATCAACACTTTTGCTCACGCATGCGCAACGTGAATAGAAAATTTGTAAACGAAAGTCATGGAGACCTATTTTCCTAAATTTATTGGCGATTCTTTGCGTCAATGATTTGGTATTAAATTGATGTCCCACCGGCCTATTCACCACGTCAAACACTGTTGCTATTCGTGCATTGGGGCTCACACGTCCCCACCCACTTACTTGGTCAACTCTATTACAGGGGTTTGGATTCTCGAAAATCAATTTCATTGGAAGATTTTGGATCTTTGGACCGTCACATCATATCAATATCTAAAGTGCTCGATGTCAATTCACTCGTATAAAGTTATTAATTCTTTTCATGTTTCGAGTTAGATGAACAGCTTTCGTTTCCTTTTCGCTTTTTGCTTTTTTCTCCAATTCTGATTGTCTGCAAAGAATGGGAGGTCTTACTCTCATTCACTGTGCTGTGATGATGGTTCCATTTTGTGAGTTCTTGCTCTTATTATCGTAAAGAGTTGTGAAATTAAACCCTTAAGAAAATATGTGCATCTAGCCTTCCGTATGATGGATTGAACTGTGCAATTCCACTTTCATCGGGATCTCTAATTTGCTTTGATCATTAATAGATAAAAAAGCTCATAAGTGTGCATTGCTGATGCAGCTTGGAGCTGAATTTGTGGGGACCTTTATCCTGATATTCGCAGCAACCGCGGGACCAATTGTGAACCAGAAGTACACCAACTCAGAGACGCTGATCGGCAATGCGGCGTGTGCGGGGCTCGCAGTGATGATCATCATCCTGTCGACTGGCCACATCTCGGGAGCTCACCTGAACCCCTCCCTCACCATTGCCTTCGCAGCCCTCCGCCACTTCCCCTGGACCCAGGTCCCTGCCTACATCGCCGCCCAGGTCTCGGCCTCGATCTGTGCTTCATTTGCTCTCAAGGGTGTCTTCCACCCTTACATGTCGGGTGGTGTCACTCTTCCTACTGTCAGCCATGGCCAGGCCTTCGCACTCGAGTTTCTTATCACTTTCAACCTCTTGTTCGTCGTCACTGCCGTCGCCACCGACACTCGTGCGGTATGTATACGTGTCTTCAATTCTTGAAATGGAGGAAAATTGTCTTAGGGCCATTGTATTTTTGGGCTAAGGAGTGCTAGGTGCATATACTAAAATCTATTTAATTTGCAAATAATATGGCTTATCTTAAGTGGGCATTTAAATAGTGGCAGACATATTCAACTCCGGATAAGAGCCTGTTATATTACTCTTTGTAGCAAATATTAATATGCCCAATGTTAATCTTCTTGCGCTTTTGTGTAATAGGTTGGAGAGTTGGCAGGAATAGCTGTTGGAGCCACGGTTATGCTCAACATTCTTGTTGCAGGGTATGTAATCTTTGCACTCTTCGCATTCATGCCTTCTTTCTTATGTTGTGATTGGTTTGATCTTGTATACATTTGTCTACAAAATTTTTGATCCTTAAAACGATTCCGAGACAAACAGAACGAATTCAAATGAAAGAACAGCTAACTAGCTCGACTCCATCTGTTTCCTCCACATGATTCTACCTAGAGACGAGGGATTGCTCCCTTTATGTTTTTCTAAACCCTAGTTGCATGAGAATATACGAATAATTATATATCTGTATATGCGCGCGCGCACATCTAATGGTACGTTGTGCTTGTTTCGTTTCGTTGTCTGGACGGTGGCAAAGTCGAAATGAAAGGAACTTGGAATTATTGAAAATGACAAGAGCCACCCTAGAGCGTGCGTTCCATTGAGTCAAAATATACTTACAACCAAGTAGGGTTTGGTCGGTCACGCCTCGTTCTTACATTACCCGTTTCAGTGAAAAGAAGGTGATCCTTTTTGCCGTCAGTACAACTGGTCTGCATCTTCAACTGCATTATTAAAGATTCTCTCTGACAAAGATCTAATAATTCTTTAGCATTCCTTTGCTTTTTTTAATTCTTGTTGGGGTTTAATTATTTGACAAGCAATGTCGATAGACTGAACAGTTGTGGGATCCGCTCGATTTGACAACCGAGTAATAGGATAAATGCAATTCATCAACATCCGAGATCTGAACCTCTAAATCATCATTACTGCATCCAGCCACTTAATTATCATTGCATTCCTTCCATGCAGGCCGTCTAGCGGCGGTTCGATGAACCCGGTGCGCACCCTCGGCCCGGCTGTGGCAGCCGGGAATTACAGAGCCCTGTGGATATACCTGGTGGCCCCGACGCTCGGGGCTCTGGCTGGAGCTGGAGCCTACACGGTCGTCAAGCTCCGTGATGATGAGACCGACCCGCCCCGCCCGGTCCGGAGCTTCCGGCGCTAGAGAGGAGCGCTCTCTTGTTTCCCGCCCGCCCCTTCCTTCGAGACTGTTCCATTCACCATCATGGGTATCTCGGCGGGCGAGGGAAGAATCGACGTGTGTGATAAAGTTGTGGAAGGATAATGTAAAGTTTGAGAGCATGGAAAGGATGTGACCGAAAGTCCAGGCTCTATAGTTTGGTAAGGTTTGGGCTTGAATAAGTTGGTGGGCGCCGTAATGCGATCCTGACGTGAGTGACCCCCCATTGGAATCACTGAGTCACTGACTCGGATTCAACGTGTGCTTTTGTTTCAGCGTGTTTTGTCTTCTACCGAGAGCTCTGGTGTCTTTGGCTCTTCCCCTGTTGCAGTCGTGTCGTGTTTGTGAACGTTGGTCACTGTCGATAAATAATAAGAAAGTGCAGTCGCACGGGCGCATGGGGCTTTGTGTGTAGCATGTGGCAGTTCTGTTCGATTTCCCTCTTACTGATTGATGGTTTCAGGGTTACAGATCAAGCGCTGATATCTAAATCTCTTGATAGTTGTTGGATCTAATCTGTGTTTTCATGCTGGAGTGCTTGGATTACATTCTTCGTTTGGTCAATTGCGTTAGTATTTTCTTCGTCCGTTCAATCGGATTGTGTTAAAGAAGATGTCGAAAAGATACACTAGGGAATATCGCTTTCGCACGGACGCGACCCATCGAAATGATGAGGAATTATCGTTGAGGCCTTTTTTTTTTTTTTTTTTTTCAAAGTGTTTTGTCATATATTTCCCTATCAAAATTATATATGTGCCTTTAAAGTATAGAACCTACCACTCGCTAGATTAAACTTTAGTATACCTCAAAACATCAATCCAAACCTTACTTAAACAGAAAAGGGGTCAAATCTGGTTTGTATCATATAAAAAATCCTCAATCGCGTAGAGAGAGTCGATCAATGAAGTAAAGAGGACACGTTATTAAGACAAAAATGGACAATAACATGTGATTTCGAAGGAGAAAAAAAATTAAGAAACCTAATCAAGAGTATTTTGGACTTTCATAGTACTTTTGTAACGAGTAACTCGTTTAGGACGCTGCCGCTTTCACTTTGCTCGAGGATTCACAAAGGCATCTTATGCTTTTGTCACAAGGCCGATACGGAATCACATGCGTTGCATTGCCTTCATGGTATGCATTTTGACCAACTTTACGTTTGAAAGAACGAATTCGCTAAATTGACAGAACGTCTTCTCCTAAGCTCGACCATGGATTCCCAACGGTAAGGAGAATGGTGAGTGATCCATGCACGTACTCTATCAAGACTAATGTGGACACTAGTCGACCGATAAGAGGAAGTTGTTTGATCTAGAAAAGCCTTATTCTTTTCCAAGACGATTCGCTAATCTTGATAGGTAGCCTATTGAGCGTAATGGGTAGGTAATTAGGCCATTAGTTGCTTGGGACCGAAGAATTAGAGCCCATCAAACTTGTGATCTTTTTGTTACTAGGCCGAATGCCTTGCTACATTTTGGCCTGGTTATATAAGCTGATGCATCGATAGGTTGTATATGGATTGTGAACATGACCAGTCTCAGAGCATCCAAAAAGCCCTTCGGCGCATGGGACTTATCGCTTGGACAAAGGCTTCCCCAAAGCCCATTCGGTGCTGATGGATCAATCCATGGACGTCTCAGAGCATCCAAAAAGCCATTCGGCGCATGGGACTTATCGCTTGGACAAAGGCTTTCCCAAAGCCCATTCGGTGCTGATGGATCAATCCGTGGACCATAAGAAGAGAAGAGAACGAAAGATGCTAGAGAGAGAGAGAGAGAGAGAGAGAGAGAGAAGGGCTTACTAATAAGACAATTAATTTATCTTTCTTGGAGAATTAAAAGTTGAGACAATACTAACATTTGATAAGTTCCTTGAATTAGAGCTGGAAATGAGATCATTGGGATTACATGTAAGAGTTTTTCTAATGTAAGCTATATTAATTGATATTATAATTTACCATTTTACGGAATTAGTCTTATAAGATGAGATATAAAGTTTTTTAGTTAGTATAATATGGGGCTGGCCAGTTGTCAAGTTGAGGCCGGCCTATAATGAGAAGCCTGATTGGAAACTACATAAATAATGCTCAAGTCTCTTATCTAATTTTAACATACACAATTATCCTCACATAATGAGTGTTTACAAAACGCTAGGAGTTAGGCCGTCTCATTAAGCTAGTGATACATAGGGCAATAAAGGAGAAGCACATATGCTTTGGATCATCACTTTTCTACATTAAGAACGATGAATTCCTAAACAGGTACGTTAATTTTTCTATTCGATTATATGTGTTCTTATTTTTAATTATGGAGATCGTGGGATTGCGCTTTTACGACCAACATGTGGTATCAGAGCCTCCATAAATTAGAACTCGAACATATAGTTTTTGCTCTTTTTCATGATTTCTTGTGTAGCAATAATTTATTGTAATTATATAAATGGAAAAAGCTTGTCGAGATAAGTAAAATCGTGGGTGGTGTGCATCTGGGGGATGCCACATGTGCCTCCACACACGACCATGTGCCTCCACACACGACCATGTGCCGTTGGGTGGTAGCATGCGTCAAGCACGGTCCCCACATGCCCTCATGCGCGGGCGAAGCTGACATATGCGTTGCATGCACTAGGGCTGACATCATCATAATGTTGGCGAACATGCGACCCGATGACTTGACTCAATTCGACGACCTGGCTTAGTTGACTTAATGTTCGACCCGAGATTCGACCCGTCGACATGCCCGAACCGGTTTTACCATTGACCGAACTAGTTAATCGGTCAAACCGTACAATCAAACTAAGAATAGGTCGGATCGAAGAATAGGGCCGAGAGCAGCCCTCGTGTGTGCTCCATGCATCGTGCACTTAGGTGGTGTGTGCGGGCAAATGGAGCCTTTGATTGGCACGTGGTTGACAGCCATGTGCTTGTATGGTGATTTTTTACATTGTGATATATTTATTTACATATTTTATGATTTTATGAATGTAAAAATATATACGAAACTCTAAATACATGTATTTTAGGGTATTTTCGCGTATTTTCCTATGTTATCCTATAATTGTGGAAAGGCAAATGATGATTCCCATCACATAAATAATACATAAAGTGTGATTCATTGATAATATGTATAAAGTTTAATATGTATCAATGAATAAAGCAATGTAATTAGCATAATATATAATTTTAATGATAAATTACTCATATCATTAAGTTTAAAATTACATGTATATGGTGTATGTGAATAATAAAGTTTATATAGCCGGTATGAGAGAATTTCGATGATTCAATCGAGTTGTGACCATCAAAGTGGCACACTTGATTAGATTTGAGAAATATCGGTTAGAGTCCTAAGAAAGCACCCTTTAAGAAGGATTGTGTTTTTTACTACTTTTATAGGAAGAGAGGACACATAAAGAAACACTATGATAGATATAAAACTTGTTTGTCCAAGAGAATCAAAAGTGAGCCTAAAGGGATTCATAAACCGAAGGAAGCCAAATTAAGATAAATCAAAATTCACTGTGGGAAACAATATTAAAGTCGATGTCGAGTTTGTGAGAGATGTCATTTTAATTATAAATTCTTGTTTTAGTTTGATATTAAGAAACACTTTTTACGTATCTTCTTTTAGATGAAACTTAGTTTCCATTGCCTTGTTTGGATATGTGTGGCTACTCTTTTAAAATAAAGAACAATAGTATTTCTATATTTTTTAATTCAAATAAGACTAGGTGTTGCAAATTGTCAAATGGATTGTACCGATTATGTTTATCTTCCAATGATATATACGTCTCTTATTCAACTGAAAATTCCAAAAAGCCCTTACCTAAGAAATAGTTTTATGCATTGTGGCATAAACGTCTTGGTCATATTTCTAAAGAAAAAGTAGAAAGGTTGATAAAGACTAATATCCTACCTACTCTTAAAAGTGATCTAAAGATTTGCGTAAATTGTTGTAGAGGTAAGATGACTAGGGTAAAGAAGAAAATCGCAGTTTGAAGTTCTAATATATTGGATGTCATTCATATTGATATTAGTAGACTATACACGGTAACCTTGTTTAAAATTTTTTACTTCATCACATTTATTGATGACTACGCTCGATATGGATACTTTACTTAATTAAAGAAAAGTCTAAGTCTCCTGACAAGTTCAAGATTTTTTGAACTAAAGTAGATAAACATTTGGGAAGAGACATAAAGATTGTCAGATCTGATTGTGGTAGTAAGTATTTTGGTAGATATGGTGATGTTGGATAACTCAAATGTCCATTTACCAAATATTTGGAGGATTATGAGATAGTAGTTTAATTTACTATGCCTAGGAGTCCTGAACAAAATAGCGTGGCTGAAAGACGCAATCACATTCTTATGGATATTATGAGGAGTATGATTAACATAACAAATTTATCTGATTTTTTGTGAGGTGAAGTTTTGAAAACAGCGCTTTACATTCTAAATTGTGTTCCTACCAAAGCGGTTCCATTAACTCCTTTGGAATTATGGAATGGACGTAAACCTAGCTTAGATCATAAGTGAAGTTATATAATCCAACATTAAGTAAGTTGGATTCCAAAATTACTTGGTATTACTTCTTATCTTACCTAGATTATTCAAAGGGGTATTGATTTTATAACTCTAATGGAGGTACAAGAATTGTGGAATTGCAGACAACAAATTTTTTGGAGTTTGATGTAGCCAAAAAGGATATCTGCTCAAGAACTATTAAAGATAACAATATGATAGGGATTATTGGATTTTTGTCTCTTCCTATGCATACGATTATGGAGCATCTTACGTCACAAACTGAGCCTATTGTGGCCTAGGATCCTATTATTGAGACAATTCCTAATGAATCACTTCAAACCCCTCAGGTTCAGAATGAGATTGCAGTAACTCCACTCAGGAGATTAACTAGAGAAAGACGTTCAGCCATACCTTAGACTATGTAGTCTATTTAGGAGAACATGCAAATGTTATTTCTTGTCCTCAATTAGATTTGTAATTAAATGCAATGAAAGACAAAATACAATTTACGAAACACAATGGTGCTTGAGAGCTTGTTGAATTGCCCAAAGACTGCAAGCCCATTGGTTACAAATGGGTGTATAAGATTAAAAGGGATTCCAAAGGAAAGATTGAGAAGTTTAAAGCCAAACTAATAATTAAGGGTTTTACTCAAAGAAAATGAATAAACTATGAAGCAACTTTTTCTCTAGTCTCTTCTAAAGATTCTGTTAGAGCGATTATAGCATTAGTAGCTCATTTTAACCATATGGATGTTAAAGCTGCTTTTTTAAATGAAGACCTTAAATAAAGAGGTCTATATGGTGCAACCCGAAGGTTTTGTAGCAAATGATTGAGATAAGCTTGTATGTAGATTGAAAGGTCTACTTATGAACTCAAGCAAGCTTTTGGACAATGGTACTTCAAGTTTCATAGTGTTATCACTTCATTCGAATTTATTGATAACAAAGTAGATCAATATATATACTGTCACGCCCCGAACCCCGAGACACGTGAACATCCCACCATGGTCATACAAATGCGACATTCCCAGGTGGTGTCGCCCCAATTAATTCATTATGCGCATGCGGAACGTATTATAAAAACCCCGACAATGAAATACGGGATAGAAAAGCGGGAAGCAAAACCACAACATAACACTTTCATAATTCAACGGGAATTACAAACAAAGGCCTACCAAAAAAGTCATGAAAGACAGGCTCTTAAAAAGGAACTGTCCTCCGACCTACAAGTCGAACACGTTCTCCAATCCTTATGACTTCACCTCTGCAACTCCTCAGAGCCAACCAAAGCTATCTAGCCGCTCCATCCACCAGGGACCTGAAATTGTTGTCCCCAAACCGGGATGAGACAATGTCTCGGCAAGTTCAACCCCTAAACCCCTATTAGAAAGAAAATACACCCGGGTGGCTAGCCACATCACACGACGACTTACCTCGTCTTAATCCCTTCCCGCCAGGTTAGCACAATTTATATCACATGAACTCAGGTAATAATAATAATTCAAACAATTGGAACGCCAACACTTTCATAGAAACCATAAATGCACTCGGCACGCATTCCAATTATTACTCACTGCCACACAAGGGTATAGCCTACTCGCAATTGGTATCTTCGACACTCATGTCGCATCACCTCCCCCATGGAGCGCGGCTTCGTCATTACGTCGACGGCATTCCCGAAGGAGCATGGATCTAGTTGGCCTAGCCTCCACTGCGATCCGAACCACGCCACTACACTGACGGCAATCCACAAAGAATACAGGTCCAGTCGGCCTAGCCACTCTGCGACCCGAGTCTATCAACCAAACACGACAAATCATTACCGACTTCCTGACATTCCACATTTCATTCACATACTTCAATTTCAATAGTAAACCATAACAATCAAATTTACTGCATCAAAATCCAACACTTGGGTTTTTATAGCTAAAAACCCTATTTATCACAATCAACACTCAATTTGCCACATCCATTTATTAAATTCAAATTCTAGCTAGCACGGCGACGATCGCACGAAATTTTAAGCAATTGAGGTCAAAAATAATTTTTCGATTTTTTTTTTTTTTTTTTTGTAAATAATATTTTAATGATTTTCGGAATATAATATATTATTAAATTCCAGAATTTCAAAACAATTAAATAAATCAAAAGTAAAACCCATTATGTCACATCAAGGCTTATATTAAAAATAAACCTACTTAACTTTAAACTAAACACCATTTAACTTAATTAAACACACTAATCTAATCCTCAATCAAATAAACTAATCAACCCACATAAACTCACTTAACTTAGACTAAGCACACTTAGGGCATCATTAACCGTCTAATCAAGATTTAGTGAGCTAAACTCACCTGGATTAGCGGCGAGCACGCCAAAACGACGGGGACGACGAGAGGAACAACTTTCCTCAAAGCGGGCCGAGCATCCGGCCGGGAAGCCGGCCAAAACGGGCCAAAACCTAGCTGCCATACCCATTTCTTTTAGCTGCTGTCCATGGCTGAAAAATGAGAAAATAAGCTCGGGTTGAGGCGAGGATGGGTCGAGGGAAGGTCGGGGAGTCGAACCGGACCAAGGCGGGGCCGAATGGTGGCGGAGGGAGCTCGGCGAAGGCCCGAGCCGCCGGAACGCAGCTGCGGGGCGGACGAGGGTGGATGCCACGAGCGGCCAACGGCGAGCGGGCGCGGGGGCTTTTGCGCGCGAGGACGCGCGGCGGCGGCGCGATGTGCGGCGGCGGCGAACGGCGGCGACGAGGGGCGACGAGCTGCTGGTTCCGGCGGTTTGGTTGCTGCGTTTTCTTTTGAAGAAGAAGAAGAAGGGGGCAATCGCACGTGAGGAGAGGGAGGAGAGAGAAGGAAGAGGGGACCATTTCTTTCATTTTCTTTTCTTTTTTTTTTCTTTAATCCCTCAAACATGGCCCACCATGCCCTCACATGAGGTCATCTTCCACTCACACCAAGCTTCCACAACAATCTCCAATGGGTCCAATTTCATTTTCCGCCGCCTAAAATCTTGTACATTAATTTCTTCTATTCCCTTCAATTCTCTTCCAATTGAGTCCAATTGAAGTCCATAAAATTAATCCAATGTCACCACACTTCAATTCACATCTTCACTTATCCGTAGAACCAACTTAAGTCCCAAAAGCGCGACCAAAGGCGGGCCTACTAATTTCTCGAGCCAAATTAACCATACTTTGATTATTTTGCCGAAAAACTCGATTTGCATGAAAAATCCTCTGAAGATAAGTCATTGTTCCTAAAATGATTTGTGACACACCATGACTTCCAATTTCTGAATTCGATCTCAATTTCACGGTTAATTTCACTGCACACGATATTAGCGCGTCCTGATCTACCGGGTAGCTTTTAGAAATTTTCGTGCATTCGACCTGTGGTTGATCAATCTCAAGCCACAATGTACATCTTTGACACATTGGCGGCCTCGGTTGTCGTGGAAATCTCAGTTTCAAATACGGACACGGGGACCCAATCGACGAAAAGCCGGCCGGTGCCGATCGACAAGAATTGTGCGATCGGGTGGAATCACCCACACTCGATCACATGCCTCTATCGAGTCGACCTATCTCCTGGTCTCTAATCGATTTTTAATCACGTGCCGTAATGATCCTTGCGGATCAACTCGGTCGAAAGGTCGTTTCCTAGTCAAATTCTCGAGTCCGATGCCTTAGAATTTCTTAATGGCTTCACCCGATAGACCTAGTTATCCCACGAGTGATCGGTTCGGGAAGAGAACTATATGCGTGCGAGATGAAATGCCCATTTCAATTTATTGAAAATAGAATTGGAAATTCGGGATGTCACAACTCTTCCCCTCTTATAAAAATTTCGTCCTCGAAATTTAAACCTTTACAAATTCTTAAATACAAAGGTGGGGGTACAATCGTCTCATCGAATCTTCTCTATCCTTAGTTACTCTTCCTGTACTGCGGTAATGCCAAATCACTTCCAAACTTGTCCAAACCATTACGGATTCAAAATGCTAAACACTTGCCCACTTTTGCAAAAATAAAAGCTGCAAAAATTTTGGTTCTTTTTCTTCTTTTTTCTTTTTATTTTTCTTTTCTTTTTCATTCCACTAAGCGGCTAACTGCCGCGTCGGGGATTCGAACTCCCGACTTCGGACCGTTTCGCTTCTTCCCAGGTACCACTCGGCTAAAGGCGCCGACGGTGCTCCAAACTGCTTTCTTTTTCCATTTAAAGCCAAATTTCTTATTTGATCCCAAACTCGAAATATTCCACCGCTTAAACAAACTTAGGCTCTCCTTCCTTAACCATTCGAGATGTCCCTATCCTAGGCGACATCCAAGGAAGAACATGACTCCCAACTTGAAAATTCAAAGGTTTTCGACGCTTAACTGAGTAAATTTCCCCTAGCGGCTTTGAGCGGTCCTTAATCTGTCACTGATATTTGCAACTATGTCCACTGACTGCTGAATTGACTCTGGGCGGTGACCTTTCATTCTCTGACCTCAACTCAACAACTGAAGTTCTGAACACTCTGCTCGGCACTGACCCCAAAAGGAACCATCTGACTGATCTGCTAAAACTGGGATCCTCTGGTCTAGATCTGATACAACTTAGTCACTGTCACTCTAAGTAGATGAACTATCTGACACACATACACTTCTGCATGCTTAATCGAATCAAGATCCTTCCGCATAGCCACAAGGTGGGCTGATTTCATCCATCTGTCAATTACTACTCAAAATGAAATTATTAGCACATTGACTTCTTGGTGGACCTGTCACCAAATCCATTATAATGTGTTCCCACTTCCACGCGGGGATCTCAAGAGATTACAAGGGTCCTCTCGACTTGCAAAACCGTGCTTTCACTTGACAGTGCATTTGACCCTTGCGACCTGTCAGTGGTATCTGTCTTCATACCAGTCTATCAATCTTGTTGATGCAGATTCTGACCCATCTTCGTACTATCTAGACAAAGCTGAAGTTGCTACGATGAGCTTCCGATAAGATCTCTTCTTAAACCTCTAACTCATCAGTTACACACAATCGTCCTCAGAACCTTAGCGTTCCGTACTCAGAAATCTGAAAATCGGGTTCTCTCTCATCTACATCTGCTTGCACGATCTTCTGAATCTCTGGATCTGACCACTGAAGCGTTCTGATTATGATCTGCACATCCAGCTAAATTTTGAGGGTGGCCATAAGGTTTGAGAGGTGGCCTACCTCAATTTTAAAACCCAAACCTTGAGCCTTCTCAATTAAAACCCATTCCTTGAGTACCATTTGCGCTACTGATCACAATTCTAATATTTCCAAAGTTCTAACTAGTGACGCTGTCTCATATTCAATTCTTTCTAAGAGAATAAATACTGAAAAGACTATGCTGATCAGTGAAGATCCAGAATCTTTCTCCACACCACTAACATCTCCAAATTCAGTGCGAAGATTAAAGTTGCGAACTCTAAGTCATGCGTCGGGTAATTCAGCTCATGAGGTCTCAACTAACGGGATGTGTATGCAACAACCCTGTCATGCTGCATCACCACTCAACCCAATCTTTTAAATGACGCATCACTGTAGATCTCGAATCTTACTTGGGCCGAGATGGAATAGTGAGCACGGAGGTGCGTAGTTAGCTTACGCTAAGCTCTTGGAAACTACTTTCACACTTAATCGACCACGCACTTTTCTTCCTTCTTCATAAGTCTCGTCAACGGCGATGCTAACACTGAAATCCTTCTACAAACTGTCTGTAACACTCTGCTACTTTTGATCTCTGTCACTGTAGTCAATCTTAGCTAGTTGAGCATTGTCCCTATCTTGGCTGGGTCTACTGAGATTCCTTCTCCTGAAATCACACGACTTAGGAAAGCCACACGAGTTAACCAAAACTCGCACTTACTGAACTTGGCATACAGCTCGTGATCTCTCAAAGTCTGAAGCACTATCCTTAGGTGCTTTTCATGATCTTCAATACTCCCCGAGTACACTAGGATGTCGTTAATGAACACGATTACGAACTGATCCAAGTACTCCTTCAACCTACGATTCATCATAACCATGACAGCAGTTGAAGCATTCTTCAAACCAAACGGCTTTACAGTAACTCATACTGGTCGTATCGATTGCAAAACACTGACTTCGGTATAACCTCATTTCTAATCCCCAGCTGATGACACCTTGTCCTCAAGTCGATATTTGAAAATATCAACGCTCCTTGAAGTTGGTCAAACCAGTCATCAATCCTCGGCAACAGATACTTGTTCTTGATCGTTATCTGATTGAGTTATTGATAGTCGATGCATAGGCGCAACGAACCATATTCTTTCTTCACGAGCAGGATTGGTGCTTCCCAAGGTGGTGCATTAGGGCGTATGAATCCCCTTTCCAACAATTCATGAAGCTGCACTTTCACTTTCAGTTCTTTCAACCCTAACAACGCCATCCAATATGGAGTCTTAGAGAGCTCCCTCACATTCGGTGCTAATTCAATTACGAACTCTATTTCTCTTTCGACAACAAACTTGACACTTCTTCGGGAATTACCCCGAAACTTCGCACTACGATTATGTTCTCCGTATTTGGCTTCTCAACTAACGCATCCATTACAGTTGCCATGTAGATTCGGTAACCAACAACCCGAACCATGTCACCTTTAGTGATGAATGACAAGGAGTGCAGGTCCTCTCCGACTTTCGGTAATTCCAAACTTTCGCACGCTAACTGACAAACCAATTTATATCACTACTACGATTCATAACCCCCGAAAATTCCTCGAGCCAAACCTTTTACAAAATGACTTCCAAGTCATACTTAAACAAACCCTTCAAGTACAACTATATTCAAAGATTCATCTTCTTATTACTTTATTACCACAACGAAAATTCTATAACCTTCATTCAAAATTCTGCTGCGCGACTCTGATAAAAACATCTTAAAAACACCATTCCCTTGGTCGATGCATGGTCGACTCATTCATGCTCCTTTAGCCATCCTAATGGTGTCCTACTTGCAGTAATGGTGCTTACGCTCTCCCAAACTTACGTGGACAGTTCTTAACTTGATGGCCATGTTGGCCACATTCAAAGCATGCTCTGTTAAACCGGGACACTCGGGCGATTTATGTTTCCTTCCACAACCTCTACACACGATCGGTGAATCCTCTCGCCTCTTGTCGAGTGACAGCATGCACCATTCCTTGCACTGGGGTCCCGTTCCAAGTACCCCACTAAATGTCCCGAAGCATGCTTCCCTTGTTCCGTTCTATTGACGGCGGTGACAGAAACAACTGTAGTTCCATCCATCTGCACGGACAACCTTTGATCAGATGGCCGTGTTGGCAACCCTTGTATCAAGTCTTTTCCCTCTTACAGCATGGGACACATGTCTCTTCTTACAGGCACAACACACATCAATCAAGTTAGGCACTGACTTTCCAATTCTACTCTGCCGATTAGGTGAAAGGGGCACATTTCTTCTTACATCGGCCTTTCCTCCCATTGATTTCCATCTCCGCTTAAACTGAACTTTGACTTAGATACGGTGACTTGTTCCTTGATCACAACCCCAATTTAGGCCTCAACAGGCGCAGTAACAACAGTGACGACAGCAACATCGGCGGCTCGATCTTGATCTTATTGGCCCAAAAAGCTTCCCAAGACTACCGCGCCAGAACGATCCCCACAAACCTAGGATCGCTCGGTGCTGCTACACTCTCAGTACCGACTTGCGGCGGTACTCTCATAGAATTAAATGACCCCACAAACACACTACCAAACAGCTATCAACCACATGCATCAACAATATTAAAAGTCTTTCCTACCAACTATCCCATGACTCACTCGCACCTTATCACTCCATACACAAACCATGCTCTGATACCACTTAAACGGGGATGTCACGTCCCGAACCCCGAGACACGTGAACATCCCACCATGGTCATACAAATGCGACATTCCCAGGTGGTGTCGCCGACCCAATTAATTCATTATGCGCATGCGGAACGTATTATAAAAACCCCTGACAATGAAATACGGGATAGAAAAGCGAGAAGCAAAACCACAACATAACACTTTCATAATTCAACGGAATTACAAACAAAGGCCTACACCAAAAGTCTATGAAAGACCTAGCTCTTAAAAAGGAACTGTCCTCCGACCTACAAGTCGAACACATTCTCCAATCCTTATGACTTCACCTCCGCAACTCCTCGAGCCAACCAAAGCTATCTAGCCGCTCCATCCACCGGGGACGAAATTGTTGTCCCCAAACCGGGATGAGACAATGTCCGGCAAGTTCAACCCCTAAACCCCTATTAGAAAGAAAATACACCCTGGGTGGCCTAGCCACATCACACGGACGACTTACCTCGTCTTAATCCCTTCCCCGCAGTTAGCACAATTTATATCACATGAACTCGGGTAATAATAATAATTCAAACAATTGGAACGCCAACACTTTCATAGAAACCATAAATGCACTCGGCACGCATTCCAATTATTACTCACTGCCACACAAGGGTATAGCCTACTCGCAATTCAGCTATCTTCTGACACTCATGTCAGGCATCACCTCCCCCCATGGAGCGCGGCTTCGTCACTACGTCGACGGCATTCCCGAAGGAGCATCGCCTCCCCCCATGGAGCGCGGCATCGTCACTACGTCGACGGCATTCCCGAAGGAGCATCGCCTCCCCCCATGGAGCGCGGCTTCGTCATTACGTCGACGGCATTCCCGAAGGAGCATGGATCCAGTTGGCCTAGCCTCCACTGCGATCCGAACCACGTCACTACACTGACGGCAATCCACAAATACGAGGTCCAGTCGGCCAGCCACTACTGCGACCCGAGTCTATCAACCAAAGACACGACAAATCATTACTCGACTTCCTGGACATTCCACATTTCATTCACATACTTCAATTTCAATAGTAAACCATAACAATCAAATTTCTCGCATCAAAATCCAACACTTGGGTTTTTATAGTAAAAACCCTATTTATCACAATCAACACTCAATTTGCCACATCCATTTATTAAATTCAAATTCTAACCTGCCCGCACGATCGGCGCGAAATTTTAAGCAATTGAGGTCAAAAATAATTTTTTCGATTTTTTTTTTTTTTTGTAAATAATATTTTAATGATTTTCGAAATATAATATATTATTAAATTCCAGAATTTCGAAACAATTAAATAAATCAAAAGTAAAACCCATTATGTCACATCAAGGCTTATATTAAAAATAAACCTACTTAACTTTAAACTAAACACCATTTAACTTAATTAAACACACTAATCTAATCCTCAATCAAATAAACTAATCAACCCACATAAACTCACTTAACTTAGACTAAGCACACTTAGGGCATCATTAACCGTCTAATCAAGATTTAGTGAGCTAAACTCACCGGATTAGCGAGCCGAGCACGCCAAAACGACGGGGACGACGAGAGGAACAACTTTCCTCAAAGCGGGCCGAGCATCCGGGGCCGGGAAGCCGGCCAAAACGGGCCAAAACCTAGCTGCCATACCCATTTCTTTTAGCTGCTGTCCATGGCTGAAAAATGAGAAAATAAGCTCGGGTTGAGGCGAGGATGGGTCGAGGGAAGGTCGGGGAGTCGAACCGGACCAAGGCGGGGCCGAATGGTGGCCGGAGGGAGCTCCGGCGAAGGCCCGAGCTGCTGGAACGCAGCTGCGCGCGGACGAGGGTGGATGCCACGAGCGGCCAACGGCGAGCGGGCGCGGGGCTTTGCGCACGCGGACGCGCGGCGGCGGCGGCGGCGGCGATGTGCGGCGGCGGCGAACGGCCAGCGACGAGGGGCGACGAGCTGCTGGTTCCGGCGGTTTGGTTGCTGCGTTTTCTTTTGAAGAAGAAGAAGAAGGGGGGCAATCGCACGTGAGGAGAGGGAGGAGAGAGAAGGAAGAGGGGACCATTTCTCTCATTTTCTTTTCTTTTTTTCTTTAATCCCTCAAACATGGCCCCACCATGACCTCACATGAGGTCATCTTCCACTCACACCAAGCTTCCACAACAATCCTCCAATGGGTCCACTTTCATTTTCACGCCTAAAAAATCTTGTACGTTAATTTCTTCTATTCCCTTTCACTCTTCTTTGAGTCCCACTCAGTCAATCATAAAATTAATCCAATGTCACCACACTTCATTCACATCTTCACTTATCCGTAGAACCAACTTAAGTCCCAAAAGCGCGACCAAAGGCGGGCCTACTAATTTCTCGAGCCAAATTAACCATACTTTGATTATTTTGCCGAAAAACTCGATTTGCATGAAAAATCCTCTGAAGATAAGTCATTGTTCCTAAAATGATTTGTGACACACCATGACTTCCACTTTCGAATTCGATCTCAATTTCACGGTTAATTTCACTGCGCGATATTAGCGCGTCCCGATCTACCTGTAGCTTTTAGAAATTTTCGTGCATTCGACCAGTGGTTGATCAATCTCAAGCCACAATGTACATCTTTGACACATTGGCGGCCTCGGTTGTCGTGGAAATCTCGGGTTTCAAATACGGACACGGGGGGACCCAATCGACGAAAAGCCGGCCGGTGCCGATCGACAAGAATTGTGCGATCGGTGGAATCACCCACACTCGATCACATGTCTCTATCGAGTCGACCTATCTCCTGGTCTCTAATCGATTTTTAATCAAGCCAGTAATGATAAGCTGCGGATCAACTCGGTCGAAAGGTCGTTCTAGTCAAATTCTCGAGTCCGATGCCTTAGAATTTCTTAATGGCTTCACCCGATGACTAGTTATCCCATGAGTGATCAGTTCAGGGAAGAGAACTATATGCGTGCAGATGAAATGTCCATTTCAATTTATTGAAAATAGAATTGGAAATTCGGGATGTCACATATACTACAAGGTTAGTTGACAAAAATTTATTTTTCTCATATTTTATGTTGATGATATATTTCTTACAAGTAATGATAGTAGATTACTACATGAGACAAAGTAGATATTGTTAAAGAATTTTGACATGAAAGAACTTGGTGAAGCATCTTTTGTTTTTGGCATTAAGATCTATATGGATCATTCTTGCCTTATAATAGGTCTACCTTAGAGGACATATGTTGATCGTATTTTAGAAATATTCAATATGCAGTACTACAAGTCAGGAATTGCTCATATCATTAAAAATGACAAATTGAATCTTTCACAATATCCTCATTTAGATTTTGAGAAAGTCCAAATGAATTATGTACCTTATGCTAATGTACTTGAAAGTATCATATATGTTCATGTTTATACTGGATCAGACATCGCTTTTGTGACAAGATTTCTAGGCAGATATTAGTCAAATCCAAAACACGATCACTAGATTACTGCCAAGAATGTTTTAAGGTTCTTAAATAGGACAAGAAACTATATGCTGATTTATAGACATGTTTTGGACCTACAGCTAGTAGGGTATTCGCATGCAAACTTTATTGGCTATCAAGGATGACATGAAGTCGACAACGGTATTCATTTTTATGTTGGCAGGAGATGCAATATCATGGAAGAACGGGAAACAGAAATCTATAACATCTTCAATTATGCAAACAGAGTTTGTAGCATGCATTTCAACAACTACTCAGACTATTTGGCTATGAAATTTCATTATAGAATTAACCATTTTTGATTTTGTGGATAGGTTTATACAGTTGTATCGTGATAATAATTCTACAGTGTTGTTTATTAACAATAACAATGGTCTCAAGAGAGTCTAAGCATATGGTGGTCAAATTTTTGACTATAAAAGAGATGGTACAAAACGGTGACGTTACAATAAAGCATGTTTCTACAAATGATATGGTTGCAAATTTACTAATTAAAGGCCTATGCTCTTGTATATTTGAACAAAATGTCATTAGCAAAGGCTTAGTAAGTATTATGGGATGTTGTTATTTAGTGGGAGGTGATTTTACTTTTACTCTAATAAAGTTTACATCTAGTAACATTTTGATATGTATTGACTTTTGCATTCTATAGAGTATTTATGAATATATTGTTATTATGTTGAATATATATTGATGAAAATCTCCAAGTATTATATAAACTTTGAATGAATACTAAGGGCATCTAATTATTAGTTTTGAGCATATGTCTTGTTACACATAAATAAATGTTAATCATAAGGATAAGATATATAATGGATTCATTGCAATCACAAAGATATTCTCTAGTGGCATAGATTTTTGTGACACTAAAAGTAAGAGAATATTGACTGACAAAGAGGATGACACATAATGTATCACTTTCCATGAGACGTGTTATCCATTTGCTACGCTATCATATTGAATTCATATCAGTAAAGTTAAAAACACTCGTAACCATGGAAGGCCTTGTGTATATACATGCAGTTATCGTCATGATTTGGTATTTGAGACTTTATAAGATATGACTGACTGTTAAGAATTATCTCTAAATTGAGGTGCACACATACAATATAATTTTAATTAATATAGCTCAAGTGGGAGAATGTAAGAGTTTTTCTGATATAAGCTACATTAACTGATATAGTAATTTAATGTTTTATGATATGGATTTAATAAGGTGAGATAAAATGTTTCTTAATTAGTATAACATAAGGTTAACTTGTGTGGGCTAGGCTGAGGGCATGGTGGAAACTTTATAAATAGTACTCGAGTCTCTCATTTAACTCTAATACACTGAATTATCCTCACATAAGAAGCGTTTACTAGACTCTAAGAATAAAGGGCTATCTCATTGAGCCAGCAACACATATGTCAATAGAGAATAAGTGCTTGTGCTTTGGATTGTCGTTTTTCCACATTAAGAATGATAGATTCAAAAACGGGTGTGTTAATCTTTTTACTCGATTATATGTATTCTTATTTCTAGTTATGGAGATCATGAAATTACGCTTTAGTGACTAACATTACAAATCATATCCAGTGTGGTGGGCAATTGGGCATGGGGATATACAGGCTTCCTGTGCATGGCGCGGGGCGTGAAGCGGATATTAGGGACATCTCTAGTAGCAGCGCGACTAGGTCAAGGGTTGGTCGCCCCCACCCTGGTCGCCCCCACCCTGGTCCATGGCTAATCCTATAAGCAAGCAAGCAATACCAAACGAATGCGAAGGAAATGAAAATTCGCACGATGGTTCCGTCCATAATCATTCCCTTCGACCAAGACATGCCATAAACCTAATGGACGACAACGAGGTTTTACAGATAAGCTCAAGCATTCTCTCTTGTCACCAGTAATGGACGAGGTCCCTTCTTTGGATAGGAATGAGGTGAGAGATGCAAAAGGCAACCTATCAAACGAATTCACAGAAGTAAGATGATCGACCTATTTAGGTACTTGCGTGTAATTTTGTCACGTAAATTGAATTTGTGAACTACCTTATTTTATCCCTAACATCACTCGAGTGAGGAATGTGACAGGAAGATTATGAAACCCGGAAGGACGGGAGGAAGACCATGATATCAAAAAGGAAGGGATGGACGCCTTTTTGGTTAAACTACTCCAACAAACTCCTGTGAATGTGGTTCACACCCAAGCTAAGGTCTTGGAGCAGTTTGCTGTGTGAAAATCGATGATGTATAAAGGAGAGGTCAGTGTTCAACACGGGAATACAAACGCATCCCGTGATCACTACAACTACTGAAAACATTGATTGGCAATGTCTAAGTGTAGCCTAAGTAATCGATTTCATCTGAAACCAAGCGCAAAAGGTAAAAAGAGGGCCCGTTCTCGATGGTATGGTGATTTAATATGAACTGTCGCAAAACTCTTCTTCGCGCGTAGGCAGGAATAATTGGTCGAAGAATCCGATATAAAATTGTCTACTTGATATCATTGAGATTTTTGGGAATACATTACCACTAGCATGGCAGCCCTCGGACGGTCGAGGCCGGCTTACACGGGCAACAAAGTTAAGCTTGACCTAAATGGCCCTTTTCGTGTCTGCCTAGCAATCACTTTTTACTGTTAACTGCACCACAAGATTAAAGCCATCCGATAAAGATGTGCTTCAATTTTCAAAACACTGCACATGGCCGGTCCAAGAAGAAAGTTCTCATCTTCCTTGATTCAGAATTTGTAATTACCTACTTTATTTACACTGTCGTTGTATGGTTGAAATTTGATTAACCCATAACTTTTTACGTATGCCAAGTTTCTTGACATCTTTTTTTTTTTTTTTGTTGGTCGATAGGGTTTCTCCACATCTTGTTTTGCTGTAAAACAGAGTTACTGTAAGAAAGTCTTTCGCTAATAAATACGTCCATGAATGAACAAGAATTTGCAAAGGAGGTGCACTGCAATAATTATTTAAATAGTCCTCAAATCACTGGTTGATGTTGAGGACGAGGAAAGGGACATCATAACTCATAACATAGCTCATCCGTCATCCCAAATGACCCTGTGTCTTTTAGGTGGAGTCTCAATCATCCAGCACCAAAAGAAACAAAAGAGTGTTCTCAATAATCCAAATTCATGTGGTCTCGTGTTGTCCTTGGCCCCTTGGCCTTGGATAGTGCTAGATAAGACATCTTTTGATTCGCTCTAATCTATATCGAGACTATCGAGTCAGTAGATAAATCTCGCGTCATCTCAAACTAATTCGATCTGTTTTAGAGCTATTTAATTATAAGTGAACCATGACAAGGTATGATATGACGCTGCCTAGAGCATCAAAATCAACATTCACAAAATATCCCGGAGAATCTCAACTTCAAATCTTGGTGGTTCTCTTGGACGTAGCTATCTCTTATAACTCATATTATATAGTATAGTTATGGATACTTTGGAGCCGGATAAACCTCTTCATTATCACCGTTCGGAAAGTGTCCACATCCTTAACATCGCTCGCAGAAGCTATGCATTTTCCATCGGGGAGTGGACAGAATGGAAAACCCTTAAGCGAAAATCATGAGAAATTGCGAGCTTCACTTCCGTCCATCGGCATCAAAGATGTGGATTTTGACAAATGAACACAACATATACAAACAAATTCCAAAACCAACGGTAGCTTTCCCCCCAATAAAAGGACCGGATCCAATGTCCGAAATCGGACGAATTGGGGGATATTCATATTCATACAGCACCTTTCGAGACCTTATCCAAGGAGAGCTACACGAAGTTGAGGGAGGATAAGGAATGGGACAAGGAATGATCCCTCAAGAGACACGACGATGAGAATTTCGAATCAAGTCCTGGAATCATCCTCGTCCAACTAACATATACACGTTCAATTTTCCTGATTGGCAAGAGAGAGAGATAGGAGAAGACAAAACTTCAATCAAGGATGGTACAATAGCGATCGATGCCGGAATTTACCCCTTAAACAAAGTACAAAATCGAGAGACCTGGCGCTTAAAACAGGAGAAGATACTCGTTGGGATCCAAAGGAGATTTGGGGGGCGCTTTTAAGAAATCAAGTTTAATTCAGCATGAAAGTCAATCAATCTGTTCGCTTAAATTATTCTTTTCCTTGCCAGTGGGTTACACGCGATGTTCACCATCGGGCTGCAAACGTCAATGTGGGGTTGTCATGCCCCCTCGAACGTGTTGGACCAATCATGGTCGAATTGAATTGCATCATCCTCCACTCTTCATGATAAGACGGTCGATTTTCAAGTGGGGAAGGGGGAGGAATAGAGAAAGGGAACACCGCCCTTCGTCTTCCATCTTTTTGCTACCATCATTCGATCTTATCCGCCCCTTGTCGCCAGAAAGTTAATGAATCGGACTTGCTTTAAGCGGGCCAGGTTGATTACATCCGAGACCGATATTAAGGATGTGTTTGTTTGAATGGAAGAACTTTCCCGTGAAGTGATTCTCTGAACTTTCATGCATTTGGTTTGCTAAGAATGGTTAGTCAATGGGAAATCATTCGTGGTTGAATAAATATTCATGTTTATTATAAGGAAAATGAATTCTCTAATTTGAAAGGGAAAAATATTTTCTTTTAAAATGATTTTCATGGAAAGCATTTCTCTTTATCATGAAGTTTTTCTAAAAAATGATAAATTACCAAAAAATGTTAATTGAGTCATGAATCTTTCAATTGTGCCAATTAAGTCTTAAACATTTTTTGTGTTATGTCAATAAGTCATCCGATCAATTTTAGTAAAAATCATTAATGTGAACATCAATAGTGTCATGAAAGACAATTGACGCCGATATGTGACAATTTTTTATAATTTTTTTTATTTTTTATTTTTTTTCTTTTCCTTTTCTTTTCTACCAAGCTTCAAGTCTGAAAGCTCGGCTAGCCGGCGGCCACTAGATGAGGGCTATGAAGCCTTCATCAGTCACAGTGAGGGCCATAGTAGTGGTGAATGTCATAGCCCTCTCTCAAACGGCCACTAGGTGAGGGTTGTGACCTAGGCCCGCAGCTAGCAAGGCCTTCACGGCCCTCTCCTAATGGCCAGTGGGAATTGCTGGCCAACTCACTGGCCAACTCTCACGAGTTTGGAAGGAAAAGAAAAGAAAAGAATAAAAAATTCATAATTTTTTTTTAAAGTTTAAAAGTTATTAATGTTAGTGTTGGCGGTGCCACATAAAACGACTGTCATCTACGTTAGTGATTTCCTACTAAAATTAGTTGGATGGACTCAATTGGCAAAACGTAAAAAGGTATAAGACTAAATTAACACAATTGAAAGATTTAGGATTAACTTGTCACAAGTGCAATATGTTCACGATTTTCTTTAGGGGTGATTGGTTCCTAGTTTGGTCCAATTCTACCTAGGAATAGAGAATTGGATCGACAGAAACAGTTCCCGATTTTTAAGACTAGGGATCGGACTGAATGGTCTTAGGGTCGAGAATCGGACCGAACCACGAGAACTAGACCAGACCAACTGATTCGATCCGGTCCCATAGAACCGATCACTTAGCAAAAAAATTAAAAAATTAAGAAAAATACAAGAATTATTAGTATTTTTTAGGTTTTATTGCTTTTTTTAGAAATCAAAATATATATAAAAAAAAAAGTCAATCTGGTTCCCCACTGAAACTGGGAATTAAATCACCAAACATTGGTTCCATTTTTATGGAACCTAGAATTGGATTGATCTCTCTGAGAACTAAACCAAACCAATCGATTTGATCTAGTCCGGGTGGTCTCGTTTGGGCGGTCCGACATGCTCACCCCTAATTTTTTTGGTAATTTTTCCCTCGAAACAAATACATCCTAAATTTGTAATGCATAGTGCGATCAATGGTGTCCACCCAAGTTTCCTATTTTTTTTTTTAAAAACCTTGACTTTGATAATAAAAAAAATGGAAAGATAAGATTCCTGTAAAGAAAATATCCAGGAAATTTGTAGCTGTCCGACTACAGAATCTATCTAAAGAAGATACTCAATTTTCTACTTGTCCGGCCATGGGATCATACGATCATCATAGTCATTTTCCAAGGCTCTATTGGTGCGTGCATCACATTTGCTTAAGCTTAATTCGCCTAAATGACTGGTCTAAAAGCGTGGCCAAATACATTGATCGTACCGTGATTGTCACCACTGACTCCGTCAAACTCTAACGCAAGTGGGCAACAAAACCTTCTGTCACCTCCCTCAAGAAATTTTACAAGAAAAGGACTTTATGATATAGTATTATATCATAATGTCATTAAAATATTCATCTCCATCTAGCATGGATGATGATGCCGTGTTCCTGTCTCACCGCGTCTCATGTCAGCAAGAGCCAACTTTTGGAGATATGGAGTCAAGCTCATAATGGTAAAGTATTGCCTAGGTCTTTCTTTTTTAAAATTAATCCTGCCCATTGCATCCATTGAAATTCCATTTTATGCATGTTCATGCGCATAATTATAAGATTAAATAATTATAAGATTAGATTTAGGTAATCCCGGAGCACCCTTTGATTGCTAAACGAGTCAGATCCTTACACCTACACCTAGTTATACTACTTTTTTTTTTTTTTGTAGAGAAACTAATAAAAAAATTAGAATGCATACTATTCAAAATCATATCCTATCGAGAGGAAGACCAATACATACGAGAGAAGAATAACTCTCTTGATCGAAAATGTATGTTTAACCACGAGTTTTGTACTTGATGTATATTTGTAATGTAAAAACCCTATTACAAGATGGAAACAAAATAAATAAATAAAAAGCTATGCCATTTTAAGCAAGTGAAAAAGAATATTCTTTGCTTATTCCATTCCCATGAATGATTACTTTCCAAACTAGTATGATCAAACATGGCTTTCCATAGTCATGTATGTATAATGTGAGATTTTCATTACTAGATGGGAGGCAGGATAATAAAGAAAAATGGTGCCATCTCAAGAAAGGGAAAATTTGACCCAAAAAAAAAAAAAAGAAAAAAAGAAAAGAGAAAGGGAAAAGATTATTATTTTTTTCTACCCTTTCATTTACAGTAATGATAATCTTTCTTGGGCAATCCCATCACCCTATCCCTATCATTTATATCACCTTTGGCCAAAATAGAATAGCAAAAAATAAAAAAGGAAAAAGGAATCCCTCCCTGGGTCTCTTCTTCCCCACCATTGCCATTGCATTTTCCATTCACTCCATTGCCAAAGATTAAGACCACCCCACAAAGAACCAGTCTTTCCCCCGCTCCGGAGAGGGACAGCAATGGGGATGAGGGGAGGAGGGGAGGACTGAGGGGAGGAACGCTGCTTCGGCCGCTCCCGGGGCTGCGCGAAACTCTCGCCCGCACGCGCCATAAAGGAGGCTTATTTCCTAATGCTGCGCAACCTTTCCAGATAAAACAAAAAGGGAAAGGGAAAAAAAGGAGAGAGAGAGAGAGAGATTCTTGATCTTCTTGATCTTCTTGCTCTCCTTCTTCTTCTTGCTCTCCCTCCCTTTCTCCCATCTCTTCGCCCCTTCTTCGTCTTATCTCGTTCCCGGGACACGTATATATAAATGGATCTTGGCAGTTCCGGAAGCAGCAGCGGCAGCATCTTCTTGAATAACCCAAAAGCGCCCTCCCATGGTCCCGATTCTTGCTCCAGATCACCACCCCCGCCCGTCTCCTTCTTCTTGACTCGCGAACACGAACGCCCGCTGCCCGTCACGAGCCCCGCCGCTTCCGTGAACCCCGAATTCGAGATTGCCCCCGCGTTCGTTTCCGCCGGTTTCGGTTCCTTCGGAGACGCATGAGTGCTTGATCTTTGATGAATTTTTCCCGCTGAGATTTTTTTTTTCTTGGTCTTTGCTGGCTGTTGTTGCTCTCGCTACTCTTTTCATCACATCAGCAAACCGCTCCGACCATCTTCTTCCCTTTCTTTCTAACCCATTTTCCCTCGGAGATAGTGATTCCAAATCCTCGAGTGTTGGAATATGTTGGCATCTCCGGCGATGGCTGCCGTTGCTACTGCGACGGGCATCAGGTAATCACTTATTTCAGTTGAGTGTTCGGAGCTGTACTCTTTCTGTTGTTTTTGCTGAAGAAGCATTGGGAAGTGTCTGTGTTCTGCTTTCCAAGCTCGTGTCTTGAGTCCGATGAGGGGATGTGTGTTAATGGTGTTTGATGTTATTCAGTCCTGTTTTTATCTTGCGCTTTTGAGAATTTTGAGGTGGAACAAAGGATTCTGGAATATCCCATTTGTTATTTCCGATCATCAGGTGTGATCATGGCCCTTGTTGCTTTTGGAATGAGAAGGGGAACAAACTGAGAAGTAGAACCAAGCAGAGCTCTTTCTCAAGAATTGCTTCGGTTTCGGCCTCGGCCTCCCCTCTTTCTACCAATCACAAGACAAAGGAATTGTCTCGTTCCCAAATCTACCTGGAGGTTAATTCCAAATCGGTCCTTCCGCTGTGCTTAAAAACTATGTCGCATTGCGATATCTTGATCTTTATCTCATATGATTGCACCTTCTCATGTTTTCGGTCTTATTTCACTTGAGCTTTTGCAGATCATTACATGATTTTTCGCTTTTGCCTCGTAATATTGATGTCCTTCACCGTCTTCCGAGTATTCATTGCATCGTGCTTATTGGTTTGCCAGGTTCTTAAAGCTGCCAGGGAGAGGTTCACTCAGGAAATTTCTTTCCAGTCCAAGGACAAAGACATCTCTCTTGCAAAAGTATGAGTTTTACTGAACTGTCTCTGTATTCTGCTGTCGATTTGCTAAGCGACGCTACATAAATCTGTTGTATCGGTGCTACTTTATGGTTTGTTTTGCATGAAGCTCATTCTTGTGCAGTACATTATAGTGGAACATGACCCATCTCGATTGATGTTCCAGTCCCCTTAACCAGAATATTTCATCTTCAAGATCTTTTAAGCCTGTGGATTGAGAGCTATTCTTAATCTGCTTTGACCCATGACGCACCTTAATGTATTCTCCTTCTTGATGCAATTGTGTAGGTTTTGCTGTATGTGGCAGCTGAAGATGAGGCATTTCTGGCTCTCAACAGAGAATTGGATGCAGAGTTCCTTTCTAAAGAAAGAAGATCAGCTTCTGCTTCATCTGATGCCCAACAGTGTGATTCTTTAGACAATATGCCTTTGTCCGGAAGGACAATATCTCAGTGGCTGAGTGAGCTGGCTTCTATTGCTAAAGAAGTTGAGGCGGAACTAATTTCAAGAGATATAGGCTGCCATTTGGTTGAGGTTTTAGAAGCAGTTAATGTAGTTTTTTTGGATTGAAAGGCTTCAAGCGGACACCTGTTCCTGTAGATTCCAAATGTTCATACTTGCACTCTGTGCTGAGTTCTAGATGTGGCAGTGGTAATGTTCTGATCCGCGTAATTCAGATGTAGCTACCTTTTTCTGCATATCTTGTGCACCTCATATCCCATTTCTTTGAATTTGGATATAGACGTCATGAGATATGCCTTTCCTTTGAATCTGATTAGAACTGATGACTGACTGTTCACTTCATACTTCCCTTGTTGACAGCGATTTTGCTTAGCATTATTTACATCGAGGTTTGTCGAAGACTTGGTCTGACCATTGTGGGATCTCGTGTCGGGGAAGATTTTTTGATATGGCCCCAAACTGGGAACCCAGAGGTGTGTGGACTGCTGATTTAATTGCAATGTGATGGATCTTTATATCTTATGACTGATTATATATTTATGTATTGTACTCTGACTGCAGGAGCTCTTCAAGGTAACTAATGGAAAGAGCTTGTTTGCTATTGTCAATGGAAGGTGTGTTGATGACCCTAAATCTAGGGCATCAGACTTAACAAGCAATTCACTTTTAGGACTTGAGATAGCTTCAAACCGGGATATCATTGGGATTGCTTTGGCAAACTTGATCGTGAGTTTTGCAACAGCCTGCATTTGTTACTTGATTTTGATTTCCTCATTACATTCCTGTCTTATTCATTTCATAGTGTCCGTCTACTAATTTCATGATTTATGCCTGAAAAAATTGCAGAGGCTTCATTGGAAACGCGCTTCGAGGCTGAATCATGGGCTGATGTTGACTACTCCTCTTAGGCTTGTTGACTATGCTTCTGAAAAATCCAACAAGTTTGATAATTCAAATGCCTGTGTGCTGAGGCCCCAAGATCTTAGGTAATACTTTGTTTCTTTTGTATGATTGTGACTCAGTCTTTAGCTTTTTCCCATGACTCGTTTTGTTTTGACATTGCTCATTAGTTCCTTGTGAAAATCGAAAATATGAAAGTGCATGAAAAGTATGCTATCTGTACATTTGGTTGCATTTGTTATGGAAAATGAGATTTGCCATCTGAGACAACCAAATTTTCGTTGTGCAGAACTATAATCATGAAGCATCTGCAGTAGTTTATGATCTCGCCACAATTATAATTTGGTTTTGACTTTTATGTTTAATGCCATGTACAACATGCTTGAATAAGTATCAACAGATAGTAGTTTCTATAAGCAACAATATAAACCAATTGAGTTGTTTTAATGTTGCAAGTCTCGCCTTGCTTTCTGAGAAGACTGGTTGTTGAGTGACACTCAAAATTTGTGCACCTGTAGATGTTTCTTGTTTTTTTTTTTTCCTTTATGAAATAGAGATGCGGTTGACAAGAGACAGATCATATGTTTATTGAAATTAGTTTCACAATCACTCGTCAAAATTTGTCACGCAACCCCAATAAGAATATGAATTATAAATAATCTTTAAATAAACAGGGCTTTTTTGTCATGTCTTAAATATAATGAAAACATGAGTTGTATAGAGTACAAAAATCTGAAAGTACATAAAGCACATGGGCTTCTTTCAAATTCCCATCTTAGCACCGGAGGAGTTTCTGTACCGTCTTCTATTTTTCTAACTACACCAACCAAAATATTGTTTTATACCCTTTTGCTGCTGGCATATGAGTCATGTTATAGATCAAGATGGTCTTTTTGCTTTGTTAAGTTCTTGTTTAAAAGGGTTTGGCTTCACATCAATGCTAACTCTGCCCTCAACTTGATTATTTACGTCCGCGTGCCTTTACTTGTAAATTACTGGCCTCAATGCAAACTTGGTAATTGGCATGTCTCCTCCTCCTCTAGCTTTGTTTTCATTTAGTTCTATCCCCTCAGTTTTGGAAATGCATTTCTATTTTTCATATCTATAGTCTTGAGCAGATGTCACGGTTTTTGACATGCAGTTATATGACGGTAATAAAAAGTCTCTGCAATGCAATAAAATGCTACTAGACATATGGTTCTCGATATTGTAATCTCAGATTTTCTTCACAATATCTAGGAAGGTCTGTAGCTGCCAAAGAATTGATATGAGTCAGTATTGGTAACTTGTCCCTGTCAGTCCCCCGAGGGCGTATTGATTTATATGCAGTTGCTTTCATTAATCATCCTTTATACTGCAATTCAAGATAGACCAAGTAGTCTTTTACTCTATGTATGCTTATCAGTCATCTGTTTATTTCATAGCAAACATTTGCTCTCATAATTTGGCGTTAATGGATTAAACAGCAAGCTTTCTTCTGTCAATGTACATTTTCCTTGGTCACCCTCACTCGACTTTTTCTCAAGTGGGTATTATTTTTGCCTCACGTCTCTGTCAAGTAACTTCATCATGGCGTTTGAATTGAAACTTGACAGGTTGGCTATTATGGCTTCCGAAAGATTATTAATTCTGCAGCCGCATAACTGGGCTCTGAGGAGAGACCACGGGATGATGTTGTACTACAACAAGTATGAACCGCTACCGATTTTCCTTGATAAAGACTATATTCCCATCATGTCGATGACCTTCTTACGCTTGTAATTCCAGGGACTACGGGGAGGCAGTTCAAGAACTTAGCATTTGTATGGCATTTGCGCCGGAAGAAGAGGCGGAGATTTTGGAACCATTTGTCGAGAAACTGCATTTGCTGCGGCTGGAAGCTTCGTGGAAGTCCATGGGGCATAATCATTTGACAGTTCCTTAGGTTGTACTCTGCCCTTAACAGGTTGCACTCCGCCTTTAACATCCCCCCTCTCTCTCTCTCTGAATGGCATTTTTCGTAGTGTTGAAACGATCCGAGGCTGTATAATCTCAAGGCCAGAGTAGCTAATCCAATCTGTCCCCAGCTGTTGTATGTGTATAAGATGCGATACAACGATAGCATAGATCAAGAACTCGGAAGCAATGGCTTTCTTGACACTCACTCCATCATTGTCTTGCTTGGAGACATTGTCCTTCCCGTGATCTGTTGAGTACGTTCGGTTTTGGATACAGCTTTACCACATTTGGCGGCGGCGGATTCAATTCTTGCGAAATGGTTTTCATGCACAATTCTTTTGCCTCGCTAAGAAACGTGCTCGGTACCGTGTTTTCAACATTCTCGCTACAAAACACGACACATTTTTCACTTCTTTTTCTCCCTTTATCTCAACACTGGTTGTGAAAGTTAAGTTTTCTTCTGACTCCAGTCTGTTTTGACCATTGCATCTGGTTTTCAATTTTCGGGAAATTTTAATTTTTAAGACAGATTAATAATGTCGCAGAAAAAGAAAAAAGACAAATTAAAATCAGCAGTAAATGCTAATTAACAATTATACGAGATTTTATGGTCTGATTACTGTAATCTAATTATCTTCGTCAGCAGTTACGTATCGTCAATTAATTATTATAAAAAAAAGTACGAATATTCTCAGCATAAAAGAAGAAAATTATATATGAGAAACATCACCATGTGCTTGAATCAAGAAGCATCTTTCGAGACCAACATGCGCAATCATTTCGAATTTTATATTGCAATTAGATTAGATTAAATAAGATCTTTTAACGAATTTTTTTTTGTAAATCATTTCTTCTTCCCCAAATAGAATAATAAAGCAAGTAAAAGTTAATTGCTCAGTCCTGCGATGGAGGATGATTTCGTGTTCGCAAGAGAGTTGGGATATCTTGGAAAGTCAACGCATGTGGGGTAGATGGCCTTTTTTTTTTTTTTTTTGGCCCAAGTTACACGCCAAAAAAAAAGATTAACTTAATTCAATATAAAAAAGGCAATTATTTTATAAGAAAAAAAGTCTGGCCGGCCGAAATTCCACGTCATCTAAGTGTGTTGTATTTAATATAGTTCTTCTAGTTCTGAGGTTCAAGTACTATTCCAGAACCATAGTGCTGAACAATATATAATTCTTCACCTCGGTCCCTTAGCTATGCGTTTTCTCTTGCTAATTCTCTAGACTTTATTTGTAGCAATCAATTATAAAAGAGAAAATTCTAAATAAGAGTTTGAAGTGCCCTCATTTTATTAAGTGAGGGCTTTGAAGTGGATGTTATTTCAAATAATAGCTTAAAGTGATCATATTAATCTCAAATAGGAGTCTGAAGTGAACATGTTAGTTTCAAATAAGGCATTGACCTTGCTAGTCGCTGACCGACTAGATATTCCAGCTGGTAAAGGGACATTTTTTGTCAACTAATTTTAATTTTTTTTAATTCTTTTTCTCTTTTTTCTTTTCTTTTGTTTTTCTTTTCAACAAGGGCCCGACAACCCTTGCCTAGCCTTCTCCAATGGCTGGCCATCGCTTGACATCATACCAACGAAGAAGACAACTAGAAAAAAAAGAAAAAAAAAGGAAAAAAGAAAGAAAAACTTTAAAGAAGGTAGAGGGCAGAAATGCCCTTGAAAGCTTGGAGAGACAGCTAAGTTTTTATTTTTAGATCGATTTTCATTATTCTTCGAGTTTTTCAAGTATTCAGAGAAGACAAAAGTGTGTGACGGAATTCTTATTCTTTGATTCAATATGTTGGGTTTAATTCATAATTTTATTTCCTCTTCTATTATGTTCTAATTTTTTTTTGTTAGGGCTACGATGTAGCCTAATCATAATGATATGAATTTCATAAATTTTATATTTTGCAAGTGATTTCATTTATGAATGGACCTAGACTTAGAACCAGGGAGGACGGAGTCAGTAACTTGCAAGTATGCCTTCCCACAAATCGAATCTCTCCCGTTCAAGTCATTCAAGGACAGCCTTTTAGCAGAAAACCACTCTAACCTTTAGTTCAGAGCCTAGAAACACTTAGAGATGCCAGGATGGTAACGTTTCTAACTATCCGAGCTGCATTTCTCAAAGGATTCTACCAGGCTGGAGAAGAAGAGGAGTTTAAAAAGCCATGAAGAGTTTTCACAAAACACTCACTTTACTTCAAGAGACTTTGCTCAATACATTACATCCCCCTTGCCTTTTATAGACACTAGGAGGTCACACACAAACAATGATCATGCTCACAGGTCTTGAAACAAACAAAGGCACCAGAAACTTCCGGTAGGGAATTATTTTGTCGGTATGAACAGTGACAGTGAACAGTGATTTCCCTAGCCCACTGCTACAGTAATGCTACAGTGATGCTATAGTGACTTGCTACAGTGATCTACTACAGTCACCGGTCTCGTCCATCGCGAGCATTGTAGTCGTAGTCTGAGTCATCCGAACTATGCATTACCAGAAGATGTTCTTCATATTTTTGCTCAAATCCTTCAAGTGAATCTGGTGAGAGAATTTGATTTGACGAGGATGCTTCCTTTTGATTCTGGGAGGAACCTGTAGTGTTTGCAAGAATGTTTGGCTAAGGCTAATCGGATGGCTGAGTATAGTAGGATGTATCCATGCCTAAGGATAATGACAAAGGTTCTTGATCATAGGGGTCTTGGGAAATGGGTCCTCCCCACTTCGCATAAGGGTCTTGAGAGGATTGTGCAGGGTCATCTGTATTTGTCATTTCATGCTCCTGTGATGATGTAGCTTGTTTGAATTCCTTGAGTGCTTCCTAGGCTTTTGGTAATGATCTCATGTAGTGGGTACATTATAATTCCATGCATATTCAGGAATGGTTTTATTTTCTTGGCATAAAACTTTCTGAAGTTCTCGGTATTGGTGTTCACAACAACCAACAGGTCCTAGAAAATATTTGTAAATCTGAGCTTCTATACTGTGCGGTTGAGATTTATAGGATGTGGTACCCATAATTTGCGGGGCATTGGTAATGCTGCCATTATTTGTGACAAAAGCCCATGGATGTCGGAAGAATAAAATGGTGTGGACTTCAAGATTTGGTTGGGTAGTTCTTAATTCTTGTTGCAAGAGATGTCTCCAATGAGTAGGAGGATAAAACCAATTAAGGAATGCCAAGAGATTCCTGTCACTCTCTCTTTCGATGTTTCGGCCAAGTCTGAATATCCTGGTTAGGTTGGCAATGAATCTTCTGATTAAAATTTCAATAGCTATTAAGTACTTATTGGTTAAGTATCATAATAATCATCTGAGTTGATCAGGAAAGTCATCTTCCTTCCAGATAAGAGGATATATGAATGGATAGTCCAAATTTAATCCAAAAGGATAAAGAATTGAACATCTATTTAGTTTGAATAGATTTGTGTGGCATTGCCACGTGAGGTTTTCTAAATTTTCAGTAATGCTGTCATTCTGGACTTGTTCAACATTCTCCTAGGGGTATTGCCAGCTTGGCGAATCTCGTATCCTTTCAATCTTATACTTTTCATTGTAATGAAGAGTATGGAAAGCATGCCTCATGATGTACATGTTAATTTCTGCTTGTGCTTTTGGTCTTGAGAATAAGTCAGCAAGCACATTATTCTTTCCGGTAATGTGTTTGGTTTCAAAATAGTATTTTGACAACCATTCTGCCCATCGAAGCGGTTGAGAATTTAGAACCCGCTTTTGTTTGAACTTGGTCATATGAGGAAAAGATACCATTTCTAATTCTACTAGGAAGTGATGATCGATGAGATGGAATTCAAACTTTTTTATTCCATTTTTCACCGCCAAAATTTCTTTGAAAGTGGAGTGATAATGCATAACTTTCCACTTTTGTAAGCACACAGGTGACGCTTACCTTCAATTTCTTCGAACAGGATAGCAGCCTAGTATTCATCACTGGCGTCGGTCTGGAGAATTCTCTTTCCCATTGATGGGATTTGTAATAGAGGAAGAGTCTGCATAATCTCCTTAAGTTCAGTAACTGCTTTAGTCTAAGATTTTCCCCAATGTGGGGGATTTTTCTTCAGCATCGATTGCAATGAACTTAGCAGTTTTGCAATGTTTGGAACAAAGTCTCTGAGATAATTAATTATCCAAAGAAATTGCTGAACTTGCTTTGTCATAAAATTCTCTTCAGAAATTTCAACAATTCTTAAGCAATATGTGGCCTTGGGTAGTATGTACGTTTGTTTAGGTGCATACCAAGAAATTCAATTTCTGTCTAGGCAATATTCATCTTTTTTTGAGAAAGCATGATCCCATGCCTTTTCACAATTTCTGCGAACTGCTCAAGAAGTTGGCAGTGTGATTGCTCATCGGGACTGTAGAGTAGAATATCATCGATATATACTACTGCACTTGACAGGAATGGTTGGAAAATTCGACACATGGCTTTCTGGAAAAGGGATGGCGCTACTTATAGGCCAAAAGGAAGAACTTCCATTGAAAATGTTGGTTCGGGATACAGAACCCTGTTTTGGGTTTGTCTTCAAAATGGACACCCAATTGCCAAAATCTAGCTTTGAGATCAAATTTGGAGTAAATATGGGCTTTTGATAATCCAGTAAAAAATGAATTTCTTGAAGGTAAAGGGAATTTATCATCTTGGAAGAAAAGGTTAAGAGGCTGATAATTAATTACCAATCGCATCTTTCATCTATTTTGCTCGGCACGTTTGTTGACATAAAAGGCTTTACAAGCCCACTGAGAATTTGAACTTTCAATAAAGCCTTGTTGTAATAATTCCAAGTGTTGACACCTAAATTTTGCATAAAAAATGGGTTATTTTTGTTTTATTGGATCGACGGTGAGCGTGAAATTTTTCACATATTCTGCTAGGATTTTCACATATTCAGGTAATATACATTAGGGGGATGTATTTTGAGTAGAAAGGAAATTTTTCGGACGGAATATGCGGAAAATACAAAAGAGAATATCGCGTGAGGTGTAACGATATATTCAAGGGATTATGCACAGGTAAAATTGGAAATAAAATATGCAATAGAGGTCTAACTTTTCCCCTATAAAAGGAGTTGTCCGTGTACGGACATAGGGGCAGAGAAATTCGAAATTTTTGAGAGCAAATACGTAAGAAGGTTTTGGGGCTTTTTCCTAGGGTTTTCTCAAAACTTCAAAAAAAATTCTTTTGGGAAAGGGGAAAAGTCAAGTCGTGCGATAGAGAGAGGTGAGAGAAAGTGACGTGAGCCTTGAGGGACGTTCGACCAAAAAAAGGAAAAGGAAGCGGCACTATTCATCTTCTCCGGAGGCAGCCCCTGCCCACGCTGGCCCTGCCCACGCCAGCCCTGCGTCCGCACCGGCCACTGCTCCGGCCTCGCCTCCGCCAGCCACTACCGCGCTTCCGCCACCGCGTTTTCGCCACCGCCACCTCCCTGGTGACCTCTGCCCGTGACGATCCGACGCCACCTCTACCGTCGGCCTTGCAGCCCGCGAAGCCCGTCGCCGTGCCTTTCGCCCGAGATCCAGCCACACCGCCGCGTCCCGTCGAGCACCTTGCTACCGAGCTTCCCCCTGCCGGCCATCGCACCAGCAACACCTCTGCTCGATCCACAGGAGCTCGCTGCTACTTGCGACCTCGACGACAGCAGATCTCAAGCCTTCCTCGCCAGCTCTACACCCGAACGCTCGCCCCTGCTTCAGTCGTTCCGCATCACCGCCTCGCGAGCCTAGCAGCACTGCAGATCCCGAGCGACCACCGCGCCTGTAGCATCTCTGATTAGCGACCCGCCGCCTCGTTCGAAGCTCTGCACTGTCTCCGTTGATCTCTGCCCACCTGACGTTGTTCCCCAATGCCTGCAGCGCCTCCAATCAGCGACCCGATGCCCTTGCTCCGCTGGCCCGCTGCAACCCGAGCCCCTGCTGGCCTGCCGATCCCCCTCGCTGGAGCTTTGACGCTTGCCGCCGCCCCTCACCAGCGACCGGCGAGGAGCCATCGAAGCTGTCAAATCGTGGGTGAAAAAGCAAGAAAGAAAAAAAAAGCAAAAATCAATTTAGGTAGTTTTTTATTTTTTTATTTACCTTATTTTATTATTTTATTTTATTTTACTGTTTTTATTTTACCTTATTTGTTCTTTTGGTATAATTATTCCTTAGTGTAAAGATGAGATGTTCAACATGAAATAGCCTTGAAATTTGTGATTGTCAGTTTGATTTTCGCGCCCGAAATCCGACTCGCAATTACTTGAAAAATCGCTAATCCGATCTCACGCCCGAGATTCGATTCGTGATTTATGTAAAATTGGCCAACCCGATCTCATGCGTGAGATATGGTTCATCAATTTGGATATCAATATTGCTTTGATTTGCCGTCATGTGTTTAAGTTAACTTTGTTTTCGTACAAAATCAATCAAAAAATGTAGGTTAGAATTAGGTTTATTTCCCGTTTTAGGGTTTGCATATTTAGAATAGGAATTTTATTTCGAATTGTTAAAAAAAAAAAAATCAATCAATTTAGGTTGCTAGATTTTTAACTTAAGTTGCATGCTTATTAAAAAAAAAAAACAAAAAATCATCATGTATATGTCATGTAGAATTAGGGCATCATTTGTACGTCATTGCATATTAGGGTAAAATTGCACGTAGTTTAATTCTAGATAATATTTTTAATTTATTTTAAGTTTAGATATTAGATAAATTGCATTTTAGGATTACATGGGTTAAGATAATATTTTAGTTTAAATTAGGATTTGGCTTAACCTAATTCCTAATACAAATTGAATAGAATATTAATCTAGCTAGATAATTTTCACATTTTTTCTAATTTCGAATTTTATGAAAATACAAAGGAAAATATCTTAGAATAAATTAGTTTCATTTTCTAGGATAAATTGCATACTTTCTAAGAAAAAAGAAAAAAATGTCATGTGCATGTCATATAGGATTAGATTCATGAAATGCATGTTATTTAGTGATTGTTGCTAAATTCATTTAATTAGAAATTGCATGTCATTAGAATTAGGTCATTTAGTTATATTGCATTGCATATTGCATGATTTTCATTAAATAATTAAAAAAGAGAAGAAAAAATAAAAATTGCGTGCTAATTAGAGATCATATCTAGGGTTGTTGATGTGGATTTTGATTTAACAATACAGATGCTTTCATTGCTTTGAGGTAAGTTTTTGCAATTTATTTATTGTTTATCTAGGTGTTAAATTGGTGGTTCGCGCTCCCGCATAATCGCCTCACATGTTAGGGAAATAGATTTAAAATCAATATAAGCTGCCTGCAAAAACATTTTTAAAAAATAAAAGAATGTTACCGGAAGGGCATTAGAGAAATCTAGTGTAATCAAGTCTCCGTACCCAAAGTCTCTAGTTCGTAGGAGTGAAATAATCCTCCCATTATTTTACTTAGGTGTCTAATCAACCTACCATAAATAGATTAGTGGCGACTCCTAGTTAAAAATCAATTGCACGTTAAAAATTTGAACCTAAGTCACGAATTGGTATGGGCTTGGGAGAGCCCGAGCTAAGTTTAAGCTTAGTAATCCATTAGCCAAACCCTAGGTGGATCACCCAAAATTTAAGTCGCAACACCGAGCATTCCTTCTGTGCCAAAACCAGGTGTTTTGGCTTCATTCCCATGTAACTCGCCTTGGTTGGATTGATATTTTTATTTTTATTTTTAAGAGAAGGCGAACAAAGAATTCGGATTTTTCCATAAAGGATTTGAACATTTTTGAGTAAATTCAAAATGGGATTCTAAACAAGATTCTAACAACTTTTGTATGATAGGATCTAGCATACTCATTTGGATGGAAAAAGTCTTTGGATATTGACAAATTCAGAGAATTGGTCTTTATACTTAAGACATTTTCCAGGAATGATACAAAGCTAAGAAATCTGAGTCATAATGTCCCAACTAATGATTAAATCGTTGTTGGGGAGATTGGATCTTAAGATTTTTGTAGTTATGGAACACTAGGGGAAAAACTGGACAAGCATACTAGAGTAGTTCTTACATTAGTAGAAAAAAAGTGTCTCCTAAGGTAGAATTAAAATATCGAATAAAGGAATTCTAATATTCTTTAGGAAGAACTTTAGTATCTAAGATTGAAGAACTTGAAAATTGGGACAATGAATTTGGCTTAAAAATATGTCAATGCTTTATTCTGAAGATGTGAGAGATATGTGAAAAATGTCTTTAGAATCTAAATCTGAATCAGTTTCATTGGGAGTTTGGTAATAAGGGATGACATAAAGAGTTTGTTCAGATAGTTCTTCATCTGCATATAATAAATATTCGATATCATCATTTTCAAGAGAAATACCAGTTTCATTCTCTATATGATGTATCAGATGGTTCTAATCTTGCTTCCTTGGGGACAATTTTTGGCAAAATGTCCTTTCTGATTGCAGATGAAGCATCAAGTTGATTTCTTGTGGCCTGAGCGATCTTTTCTTTTGCGTAAGTATTGCCATTTTTTCTTTCTTCGGAAGTGCTTAGAGTCATGTCTGGATTTCTTTATCCAGAGCTTCTTGAAGTGCTTTTTTTTCCTAGAAGATTTTCCACAAGAACCATCACAATCTTGCTTGGAGCATTTGATCTTTAGCTTCTGGCAAGAACAGGATGCATCAAGTTCTCTGTTGTCTGTGAGATAAGTTTGGACCATTTGGCGCTTTAAGCACAAATCATCAAGGCACACATGGATTTCTTGTTGTATTTCTCCCAATGGAATATCAGCAATTCTTCTTTGACTGTTGAGAAAAAATCCCTCAACCTGTTGGGATAATTCTTTGGGGATGGAAGTCAAGAAAATATGTTTCAGGTTTGGATAAGCTCTTATACCATAGAAGAGCTCAAGCATTTCTCGATAATGTTTATCAAGATGCATTTTCTGGAGAGAGCAGCATTTTCTTTCAAAAAATTCTCTCATTTTGAGCTCATGGAGGTCAGAAGATTTTCTAAAGAAGAAATGATATAGAAGGGTAATGGCATGACCAAAGTTAGGTGAAAGCAAAAATTGGACTTGATCTTGTTCTGTCACAGATTGCCACCAATGTTTGAGGCTGCTTGTGAACCTTGTGACAAAACCAAAAAGAACATCATACTTATCCTTATTGGTAAGTGTTGGGCATTTAACCAAGTATGAAATTTTTCAAATCTTTTTGGCTATTTGGAATAGGGAATGTCATCAACAGTAAATAACTATTTAGATGAAGTAGACACATGTTGAGGAGGGTTATTTGGCTGAACAACTTCGGGTTCAGAAGGGTTTGATTCCATGTCCTGGTCTGGAGGATCGGCCATGACTATTAATGAAGTTACTGGTATAATCGGAAAGGAATCAATGGTAGGGATTGAGAAGGATGATGAGGATGAGAGGGATACCGAATCTGATTTAGTATCAAAGATGTTTGAAAAAGCTGGTTTTGCTGGAAATAGAATTTGATCTGTTGGAATGACAAGATCAGGCTGTTGAATAGGAGGGTCGTCATGTTCCTAATTGCCCAAATCTCTTAGAAAATATTCTAATGGATTTGACAACATCATTTGGTTTGGTTTCTCCTTTATAACAAGTGAGGATTCCTCGGGCATCTTTCCTTTTCCCTTTTCTTTCCTTATTCGGTCCAATTCCTTGAGACGATTTCACATTTCAACCACATCTGTCTTATCTTGTTTGACAGGGACATTTGTGAGAGCAGTAAAGATAGACGTATTCTCGGCTGGTGGAGGAGGGAGATGCTCTGTCCGCAAGGTAGTCAGAAATGGGTTGAAAGGATTGAATCTTCCTTCTTCAAGGAGTTGGATTTGCTTTTTGAGCTTTTCTATTTCCGCCTTAGGACTTTCGAGATGATGATAACCTAAATGTTGTCCTGGATTCCAAGGCATGAAGCCTCTTTTGGAAATGTGAAAGCGTCTTTTTGGTGGTCTCATCATATCTTCGAAGATCTTGTTACACATTTACAATTTTGGAATCAATTGCTTTGAATGCATTGTTATGTGCTAAAAGAGTCTCCGACTGCCAATTCAGGACGGCTTCAGCAACAGGAGTCCTTTTCTGTCTTCCATGTTCATCCACATTGGTTGGGGCAGGTATCTTGGGAGCATGCCGATATCTGCCTTGTGGGTCAATGAATTCTTCTGGAGCAAGAAATGAGAGTTTCGAATTTTCTCGGACAAGAGGAGGAAAGTCTGTCTCGTGGAACATGGCGATGGAAAAACTTGGTGGTGTTTCTTTCGGAGTCTTGAGTGAGTAGGAATATTTTTTTGCCCACTTTAGAATTGACTTATAGAATGGAGGAACAGTTGGTTTCTTCTGAGAAGAAGATAGTGGAGGTGATGGTGGTGGAGTTGGTGAAACAAAGGGTGGAGTAGTGAACTATGGTGGTGGAGTTGGAGCATAGGAAACCATAAATTGGAATTTATCACATTCACCAAGAGTGTCGACGGAGGAATCTCCGTTCAAGTACTTTTGATACATAGCATTTTTTGGCTTCTTGTGTTTCCGTTGAGGTCTTGCATTTGGATCTATTTCGTTGGGAGAGTTTGTGCAATAAGAGCATTGACAAAAAGGATCCCAAAAGCAGTGACCATACTGGTCCTTGTAATAATGGACAGACTATCCATCACTTTTAAAATATTGAACAAGCTTTTTTGGATCTGGTTCGGAAATTGACTCGGGAACACATGGTTCAATCATGAAGAGGGTTTGGAAGATAGAAGGACTTTCTTCATTTTCCTTGCCAAATTTGATGGAAACTGTTTCATCTTTCTTTCTAACGAACTCATAATCTAATAACTGGAAAGACTTGTTATTCTCGGTGCAACTTCTTGTAGTTGGTGATCCAAGTCTATGGAAGGAGCTTAGCCAACTTTTCCTTCGGGATTTGTCTAGGAACATGGATGCAGGATGCTTTATCTCAAGCATGCACATCAAACCATTTGAATGATTTGATGTGCATGCTTGAGATTGAGAAGTGATAACATGCAATTGCTTCTTATAATATATAACCATAAATTAAATGTGAATAGAGATATACCATATTATTTGCATGGTTTTCGATAATAAGGTAATCCAAAAGATTCATTGTCAATCGAGAATATTCACATATTTTAATGCACTTATATTTATTTTAATTCATATAAAAATGTGGTGGATTGATAAACCGAATAGGTTTACTATACCTATAAATAGGATGGTAAGTATATTAGGAAATTCCACTATCACATATTTGATATTGCTCTTTTATGTGTAATAATCCGAAATTCATGTATAGTGGTTATGGTGAAATTATATGTTCTAACATATTTATTTAATTGATTTACTACATTTAATTCCGAAATTTTTCTTTTAAGATTGTCGATTTTAATATATTTTCAATTTTGTTTTGATCTGTTACACACACAAATGAGAGAAATCTTAATTGTTGACCTAACTCAAGTTAACCCTGTTGCTCGGCCCCTCATCCGCAATTTTATCTTGGTGTAATATTTCATATCTTATGCAAATCAAAAGGTAAATTATTGACCATTAACACATCCCAAATCCACTAAATGGCCTATGGCGAATAGTTATCTTTGTTATTGGTGGGATGCTAAGTTATCCTTCTCTACCTATCATTAGGCAAGTAGGCTTGGAGCAAAATTCATGAAGAAAAGCCCATTCCGATGATTCAATACCTTTAACGCTAATCCATGGGAAAATTTACTAAAACAATGCTAAATATATTGAAATTTTTGCATTTCAATTTTAAACTTTTTTGGCCAATTCAGTCCTAAAACTTTTGTAATTGTGCCAATCCAGTTTATCTGGTCATTTTTGGCCGACCGATGTTGACATAGATAATTTTTTAATTATTTTTTTTATTTTTTATTTTCAAAATGTTTTCAATTTTTTTCTTCACTTCCTTCTCCTTTCTCTAGCTGGTCGCTAGTGGCAAGGTTGGTGAGGGACCTCCCTGGCCTTGGGGAAGCCTGGCCATGGCTAGGCAACTTCACTAGGCCCCCCACTGGGCTGGCGAGGATCAGGCCTTGTTGGACATGGGCGAGGCTCGACCTCCCACGGCCTTTGGCGAGGGTTGCCAGTGGCTGGACAAAGCTCGCCCTCACCAGACCTAGTGAGAGTTAAGCCTTGCCGACCATGGGTAAGGCCTGACCTCATGTGGCTTTAGGCGATGGCTGCCTTTGGCGAGGCAAGGCTCGCCCTTGCCGATCATGGTGACGCTTGACCTCGCTAGATCCGGTGAGACTGCCTCGCCAATGGCCGTGAGGTCGAAGGGCCCAACCTCACGTGGCCTTTGGCCTAGGCATGCCTTGTCAGCCATGGGTAGGTCGTAGCCTCGCTAGATTTGGTGAGGCCTTACTTAGCCATGATGAGGGCGGCCTCACTGTTGTTGGGCAAGGCTTGCCCTCATCAATGGCCAATGGGGGCAAACCTTGCCATTGACTGACGAGGCTGACCTCGCTAGCACTCGCCTCTCGTCGGTTGGCCAGAGGAAGGAGGAAGAATTATTTAAAAAGAGAGAGAGAGAGAGAGAGAGAGAGAGAGAGAGAGAGAGAGAGAGAGAGAGAGAGAGAGAGAGAGAGAGAGAAGTAAAGAGAAAGAAAAAAATATTTATTAAAAAAATTGTCAACGTCAATGTCGGCTGACAACGTCCACATTAAAGTCGGCTAGATGGATGAATTGGCATAATTACAAAAAGTTTAATACTGACTTGGTAAAAAAAAGATTTAAAACTAAATTGAAATATTTTTTGGTAATTTTCCCTCGGTTCATGTCTTCATGACATGGGCCACTTAATCCGAACTCATATATTTCTTACGGGACAAAAGACAACCGCGGACGAGCACGGTCCACTATGTGCTGACATACGGTTGAATAGTCATTTTATGTCTCTAATTAGGATGATTTTTGCCGTTTCCTTCCGTGCTCTTATATTTTTGAAGGAGTTGGTAAGTGTGAAAAAATTAGAGGAGGAAAAAGGTTGCTGATCATTTGATTCACCTTGTTGGAACTTACCGAAATTTTCATGCAAGTACAGAATCTTTGTCTCACCATGCAAATTACTGATTTTTCTTATCTTTTATCAATTTTCATTTGTCTTTCTTACCATTGTCTTGCTTTAACCAACTTTTATATGGATGAATCAATCATTATTTAAGTGACTTGACAACTTTTTTTCCAATTAACATTACCAATTAGTTTCGAGCTAACAAGTCTCACTCGATTTACTTAATAATGTGTACTTATTTTTAAGTTGATAGCATTTCTAAAGAGTTACCATATTTATTTTTATTTGTCTTGCTTACTCACATTGTTAAGTCTGTATACTTTGTTCGAGGGATAAAATTAATCCCTACATTATCTTACAACAAAACTTAAGTTGTTTTTGTTTCGTGAAAAATATGACGTTTTTGGAAATTTTTTTTTATGAAAATAATAATATTTTCTGGTATAACTTATACTTTAAAATGAGCTAGAAAATATTTTATATCATTTGATATAGAAAATATGATTGTTCCAGCAAGGTCTCAGTTTTGCCAAATTAGTGCTAGAGTCTTATCGATCGGCAAAGCCTTAGCCTTGTACCAAAGTATAGAGTAGCCTCTGTCCCAAGTGCTAATACTCAATCATATTTTGAAAAAAATGTTATATAATTTTTGCGAAGAGGAAATAATTTTCTTAATTTTAAAGTATATATTTTCCATTGAATCATTTTCTTAAGTTATTTAAATATAAAAAAATATATATATTTTTTACTAAACAAATACAAGGTCATGGAAACACGAGCAATCGCACCTAGAGTCCAGTCAATCGATGGGACGGGAAGTAGAATCACTCCAAAGAGAAAGTACAGGGGCTAAAATCGGACACTTGGAAAGTTGCATGGACCGAACATGTAATTTACTTCAAAGGTTTGTACCGTTATTCGAAAGGTAGGTAAGGAGAACTCGAAACGCAATCGAACGGGGAAGAAAAGGAGCCGCGGTCTTCGGTAGCCAAGGCGGAAACGCGTCGGAATCAGGGTCGAGGACGACGGCGGCGGCGGCGGCGGCGGCGGCGAGACAATGGCCTGCACCTGCAGGCTCCCCTTCCTCCGCCTCTCTCCGCCTCTCCCCCCGCAGCGTCCCCGCCGAGGCGACCTCGTCCTCGCGCCGGCGCCGAGGCGCTCCCTCTCGTTCCCGCCATTCCCTCTCAAGCCATCGAAGTCAACTCCCTTGACCGCCCGATTCTTCGCGCTCGCTTCCCCCGAGAGCCCTGAGCCCTATATCCCCGGCGGCGGAAAAGTCAACTGCGGCGGCGGAGGAGGCGGAGGGGGCGATTTCGGCGGCTCCGATGGATTCTCCGGGTGGTGGAATCACGACGGCGGCGGCGGAGGCTCTCCGGTCGGTCGACTTCTCGTTCTCTTTCTCTGTTCCCGCGCGCTGACCGGCAGGAGCAGCTTCGCGAACAAGTCGGCTTTGTTCATCATTGTTTCGGTCGTTTCTCATTTCTGCGCGTTTCGGATACCCGCTTCGGCGCTGGCGAGCTGCTCGCGGATGAGGAGGAGGGAGAGGAAGGTGTCATTTGGGAAGTGCAGGGAGGCAAGTGGACGAAGCTTGTCCGCGATCCTCGCAACGAGGACGCTTTCGTGGTTGCTTCGCCAGGCGGTTTCGGTTTCGGAGATGATAAGTTGTTTACTCCCGGTGTTCTCCCCAACTTGTGGTTGCAGTGCAGGGGCTTGTTCATGCGGTTGATGCTTCCTGAAGGATTTCCCGACAGCGTCACCAGTGATTATTTGGACTATTCTCTTTGGAGAGGAGTTCAAGGCATTGCGAGTCAAATCAGTGGTGTTCTTGCCACTCAGGTAGTGCATGTGTTTTCTTGATATAGCTCTAAAGTCGTGTATTACTTTGTAACTTGTTAATGATGCATTTAGAGCGCCTGTTTAATGCAGGAAAGAGTATACTTTTGCATCCTACTGGGGTAATTGCTAACATTATGAGTGGTTGTAATTGCTTCTTGGAACAAGCTGGAACTGGTTATGGAGATATCCCTCATAACTATCACAATTAGGAATTTTGGTTGGTTTGGCCAGATAATCTCATTTACTATTACAAGATGAAAAAAAAAAGCTCATTTATTCTGAAAAACAATTTATAGCTGTGGGATGGAGCTTCAACTTTCAGTTGGGTCCGAAATGAAGGAGAGAAAGGAAGAGGAGAGTAATTGGTAATCGCTAATCCTCTGTTGGGACTGATTTTGAGTGATGTAATTTGCCCCCAATATTGCTGGTGATTCGAGAGATTTACTGGCAATGGCAAGCAAGCAAGGTTCTTAAAGGACAAATCAACTAACAACAAACCACTAGAATTAACAAAAAGAGTTTTGAATTCTTCTCCTAAAATGCATGCAAAAGTTTGTCACCAGAAGAGCTGAAGAACAGAACTGAAACATATAAAGTGTAGATTTTTGAAACCAAAGGTTGCAAGTCTATTTCACTTACTACATGAAATATAATATATATTTTCCTCAATTCATCCTCTACAGCATTTGCTCAGCAACATGACAAAACCTTTTTTGTTGCAATTGTTGGGTGCCTTGTGGTTATGTACGTATGATATGTTATTTGTGTAGGCCTTGCTTTATGCTGTTGGTTTAGGAAAAGGAGCTATTCCTACAGCTGCTGCTGTGAATTGGGTGCTGAAGGATGGGATTGGATACCTCAGCAAGATTTTCCTCTCGAAATTTGGACGGCATTTTGATGTCCATCCTAAGGGGTGGAGGCTTTGTGCTGATTTGTTGGAAAATGCAGCCTTTGGAATGGAAATGTGGACTCCTGCCTTCCCACATCTTTTTGTTTTCATTGGTGCTGTTGCAGGAGCAGGACGCTCAGCAGCTGCTCTCATTCAGGTGGTTATCAAGTTGCGCATTTGTTGCAAATTGATATTTATCAGCCTCTATGTTTCTTTCTTATGCTATTTCGAAAGAGGGTTGTTTCTAACATGTCAGACAATCACTATAGAAGATTAAGCTTCCTGTTCTTAGATTGATCTTGCTTATCCAGTCTTGAAGGAAGTGAAATTACTTTAAGAAGAATCCTGGAATTCTGAGTTGTGACCATTCACTCAGTCAAATAGTCAGATACATTTGCGTTTTTTAATGCTCCCTGCCATCTCAATTGATGCAATAAAATCCTTGTCTGTGTATTGCAGAAATAAATTGATGGACCTTCTACAATATTGGCTATTCTGTTCAATATAACAATGAACATCTCTATTAAAGTTTTTGTCCCATGTTTGAACATTGTGCTTGTTTGCTTTGTTTCTTTGGAAGTTAGAATCACTTGCTCTTACATTATTTGCTTTGCTAGCAGCATTTTTGCTGAGACCGAGCCCTTTGGGAATGTATATGGGCTACTTTAATTGCAACCTGTTATCTCCACCATAATTGGATTCCTTTCCTGATTTGTTTCTCTCAATTTATTCATAACTTCTCTGATGAGTTATTAAGGTGTCTCTTTTGTTTTTGGATCAATTGCTTCTTTGTCTGCCTTTCCTGACTGATATGTAATCATTAATAAGTATTCTCCTTTTTTAAGGGTAACCTAATTGCAACGCACAAGTGCTGGAGCATGGGTAATAAGGGGTGGTTATATTCTTTCTACTTAGTTTGTCTTGCATTTTTTATGTATTATCATACTGAGATAATATAATGTCACAGTTACTGAAAGTTTGAATTTGTTCCTTCTCAGGCATCCACTAGGAGCTGCTTTTATGCTGGCTTTGCTGCACAGAGGAACTTCGCTGAGGTGAGTGCATTTTCTATTGGCTTTGTCTCTTTTATTGTTATCTTGGTAAAAATATCTGCTTCAAGAGGATGTACATCCTTAATTTATACCCTTTGACCTGTATTTGTGTGCTGATATCATTGTGCATTACTGCTAATGAGTCGTGTTCAGTTCTGAATGTTAGTGTCGACTGTAGGTAATTGCCAAGGGTGAGGCACAAGGAATGGTGAGCAAGTCTATTGGTATCGCACTTGGTATAGCATTGGCAAATGCCATAGGCTCCTCTACGCCTCTTGCACTTGCTTCTTTTACTGTGGTGACTTGGGTCCACATGTTCTGCAATCTTAAGTCATACCAATCGATTCATCTGAGGACTTTAAATCCTTATCGTGGAAGTAAGTCCTTATCCTTTTGTTTGTATACATGAATTATCATGAAATTTGTTTCAATGAAAAAAAAAGAATCTGTCCTCCTCTGTTGATTAGGCCCTCACAGGATCTAGTCATTCAGAAGTTTAGATAGATAGGTTTCTTTGGAGGCCTCAAAATATCGATGATGTATAGAATTGTGTACTTGATTCGGATTATAGTTCATGGATCCTTAGAAAAATAACTAGTTTTTGTTTGTCTTCCACTATGTCATTGTCACAATGAAGAGGCAAGTGTTAGTCTGAGTTCTTCGGGTACAATGCCCAGTTATGTTGGCCCCAAAACAGTTATAGAGCATGTTCTATTACAATAAATGTCATAGCAGTTTGTCAGTTTGAATGATAGATTTTGCCATTGTGGTTGGAGTGAGATCAATAAATTTTGCCACGATCATAAACCTTCAATATAATTTCCCAAGTCAAAGGAATTGCCTAAGACAATCAAAAACAGCAATTGCCTCAGGACAAGTCTTGTTGCACATTAAATTACTAGTATTGACCGTATGCAGATGGAGTTTCTTGCATCGCTTGAAATGAATCAATGATTTTTATTTATTTTTTGTTTAATTTACTGAAGTTTGCTTGATTCTATTGTGTAAGAATCAAGCTCACTCTGAGCCAGGAGCTTGAATATTAATTACAA